>OU426915.1:13000000-13333914 GCA_911387795.2 Apamea monoglypha
CTGTACATCACTGAGTTGTTAACTCTCTTCATACTAATTGAGGCACTGCTTCCGTTTTTTTCTAGTCCCGCTAAAAAGTCTTCCAAAAGCTTGGCAAGGGTCTTACGCTTGAACCTTAACGATTCTTTTATAACTTCGCGTATCACTTCCTTTTTAACGTCCACGCCACCTTGTAATTGTTTTAAACTTTCGAAGAGTCTCGTGTAATCTGTAAACAAAAAGATAATTTTGAAATTGTTTTAAGGTTATCGCAAAAAAAACAATGATAGCGGTTTCATTTAGGTTATTTTAAAATTTAGTGCACGAACACCAAGGATAAAACTGATAACGGTATCAACAACGAAACGACGCAGAAGCAGTGTATTTGTTTATTCAGGAAATACATTTTTATCTACATTTTAGTGCTATCGAAAAAAACCTATTATAATAGTAGACTAAGAGGTCTTTTAAAAAGCGTATTAAATCCACACTTATTGCTTTGGATTGGTTATAACTGCTCATCTTGAGAAATACAAGACCAAGATGACTTATTCTTGACACCAAGCACTAGCAAATAGAAGAGAAGAGAAGAGTAGAAAGGAGACAGGGAGGCCTGTGCCCTCCAGTGGGACAACATCCATCAATATAATAAAAATGAAATGCTATTCATTAGTAAGTACATCACTTCAGGGGGTCTACTCCGAAGTGGTATACTGGTGGTTTCCTGCTACGAAGTTACTATTTGGTTCGGTCGGTCCCGATTCTACGCTCCTACACTCTTTCGAATATTGACTATGGTGCCGACCCAACTGAGCCAATCCGAACTTTTATCGCATTTTTCAATAATATTCGGTTCGGCCATGTGTCGGTCCGATCCGATCATTCGCACTTTGCACTTCGTAGTAGACCCCCTGAACGGATAGTCCGAATCAGATTTTTACGGAAAGAAATTAATAAAGTATGTATTTCTTTCCGAGTTATTATTATATTTAAAAGTTGCTGGGAAAATTCGAGAAAACTGAAATTACATTTTCTATGGGAATTTTGTATGAATTATTGAAGTTTGGACCCGGCAACGTCTGTCGTACAGCTAGTAAATATAAATAAAATAATGATAATATGGCACAGCAAATTCCAATGACGATAATACTACTATTTATCTTGCGGGTCGTACTGATCGGTGGTGAGCTACCCGCCTATTAGTAACTATGTATCAAATAAATGTTGTGTTTACCTTTGCCGGGTCGTCGGACCGCGCGAAAGACCTCCGACCGTACATCTAAGTTGTGCTTTCTTATGTCTGCAAGCTCCTTGCGCGTCAGCAGTGGCGGCATCGTCAACTGCGTTGGTTGTTTGTCGTTCTGTAACAGATTTCTATGTTAGTAGTAAACTAGTCTAGTGGCCTCCTATCAATGTTAGGCGCTCAAGGTTTCATCACAAATTCATGTGTCCCTTCCCTGCAGGGATGGAAACCCTGGTAATAATTATGCATTATGGGAATATGCGCAATCTTTATTGATTTAACATCATAATAATCATCAGCCAATCAAGGGTTTGCAATTTCCCAAATGAGGATGCACTACTATGGAATCTTGTCTCTGAGACGACGGCTATTTAGAATAATTGTATGGAAGGAAATGACATGCTGCGCCGACCCCAAAATATTTTGAATAAGGGCACGATAATCTTGATTCATTTCATTCTACTTCGATGTCTTTTACCACAAGTTTTTATCTGACGGTAAGAGAAGTTCGATGTTTTTGTGTAAGTACAGTGGAGACTAGCTCGATAGTCAGCAGCCCGTCCATTCCAAATGGGCTCTCGTGGACCGTGGTTAAGGAAAACGCTGGCGCTGTCATACACAATCATCAATACAACTCCTAAGTTCAAATTGCCTTATTGAATGACTATTTCATGAAATCGTGACATTTGAGACTAATTCTAACTTAGAGAGTTGTATTGATAATTCTTATAGTTAATAATAATTCTGTAAATACATATTTGTTACGGTCGCAAATAATTTTGTGATCAACATTACAACCTGATACTGATCTGTGAACGGCAAAACATGTAATTTGAATTTTGCATGGAACTCTGGCACTTTTGCGTTAAGAACTCAACCTGTAAGGTATACCTTTCGTTTCCTCTTCCTTGAGCGTGCATTCGAGTTGTTCTCCGCGGCCACGCCCTGCAGGATGGCGTTGATCTGCAGCTCCTGCGTGTCGTGCAGCACGGGCGGCGCGGGCGCGGGCGGCGGGCTGGCGGGCGGCGGCGGCGGCGACGGCGAGCGCGGCATCTTGCTGCCCATCGTCGTGTAGGCGTCTGGAATCACAAATGATCAATACCCAAATGTCTTTACTTTGGTTTTTCAGTTGTTGAGCTACATGATAACTGACAAATGCGTGCACTGACTGGACAGGGCTCTTTTGAGGACCACACGGAGTGCCGTGTGGTCCTCAAAAGACCATTTCAAAGACACTCATCTACATGGACCACATATGATCTGACCAAGATTATGTCTGGACTTCAAAAGAGTTGTGAGTTTGTTTCGGTGTTTCTAAAAAAATCGTGGTAAACCTTCCATCTAATGGCAAACGGATTTGACCAGCTGAATTAAACTGTTAAATATTTCAGCAGCGTTTTAAATGAGTATGTAATAAAGACTGACCTCCATTGAGGAAGGGTTTGACAACAGGCGGTAGGTTGGGAGGCGCAATGGCTGGCGGAGATGCAGGAGGCGATGCTGGAACGACAATCGGGCCACCCGTGTCCACGTTTGGAGGTTCCTGTAATACAATATATTTAGAAGATAATACAGGCGTGTTTGTTAAAGTAATTGAATTTGGTCAAATAAAAAAAATATAGACGAATGTGTTACTAACTCCCTTTCGCGAGTTATTGCGTAAGAATTGAACCGGAACCAATTTAGTTTACACTTTCATCAGGTACTTTCGAAGCAGACTGTGAATACTATGTTTTAGAAAACACGAAGTACGCCTAGTACCTCAGGAGGCCTTCCCGACGGCAGTTCCGAGGGAGGCGGCGCGCGCGGTTCGACGGGTCTCCTGGCGACAGGCTCGCGAGGCTCGCGAGGCTCGCGCGGCTCTCGTGGTTCTCGCGGCTCTCGCGGCTCTCGTGCGTCGGGCGGCGCGGGCGGCGGCTCGGGCGGCTCGGCCGGGCGCCGCGCCACCACGTGCGCCGCCAGCGGGCCGGCGCGGCGCTTGGGCGGCAGGGCGCGCGGGCTGTCCGCGCCGCGCTTGCCGCCGCCGCCGCCGGCGCCTCCCCGCATGGCGCCCACCGGGTCCATGTCCGCTTCGTCTACCATCATTCGCTGAAATTGCACAATAAACACTGTTATTAAACTTTTAATACGACTTTCGCAGGTTACTTTAACTCAAACACCGATTTATTATTTATAAAAAATTTAGGAAAATCTTCTACATTTACAATATTTGAAAATACGTGAACACTACTTCATTAATCAGATATGTCATTGCTTCATTTTGAATTCTTTGTACCTATTGCAGTAATTTTATTTTAGGTACATCTTCACACATAATAATTATAAACATTCAAAAGAGGAACTATGAAGTTTCTTGACCAACTACATTTTGCAAAGAGCAGAATTATTTCTATTTTCTTATAAATGTTGACGTTCAAAAGTGCCTTTTATTTACCTAATTGAAATAAATCAATTATTATTCAGGAGATTGAACAGCTGTGCAAATACAGGGTGGCATGCATCTACGCACAACCTGTTACTATGGATTCAGTACATGATTCTAAACCCTCTGAAATTTTTCATTGGTTATTTAACAAAATTTAGTTGTTCTATACATACATTTTGACCGCGTAGATATCGTTGCGCTTTTTTTTTTTATAACCTTCTAAAAATTTCTACGCGGAGTCTAGAATCATGTGCTGAATTCATGCTTTCAGTTTGCGCGTTGATGTTCCTGCCATCCTGTATGACTAACAAAACCAGCCACTAGGTGTAACTAGGTAGGTAACGATACCTTGCCACTGGGCTAAAGTATGATAGATACTTTAGCCCAGTGACAAGGTCTTTGGTGCGATAAAATTGCATTCAAACCGTTGTTAACATTACCTTATCTATCTTGAAGGGGTTGCCAAACATGTGTTGTCGTACAGGCTGCGACTCAATCTCTCGTAGTTGCGGCGTCATTCGTTTGAGGTACTCTTGGTAGTTGCCCATCTGAGCGACCGGCATCGAATGGACGCTATCCTCGTCGACCAGGCGAGTATGCGCCAGAGACGGTTGTAAGAAGTTCGCACGCATTCGTACCACCTGGAAAGTGATTATTGTAAATGTTTAGTTATCAAATTAAGACAAATTGAAGACACAATCGTTGGTAACAATCCGCCTATAACATTCCCATGTCTGGGACACAGGCCTCATCTCGCTGAGAGGGAGTGGGCTGTAATCCAGCAAGCGGGCCCAGTGTGGGTTGGTTTTTTGGTTGAGTCAATGAAATACCCCAATAGGGTTAACGCAGTACAGCGCGGTTTTTACTGCGAAACAAATATCAACTTTGCTCCTGTTGAAATGCCTAGATACCTAGCTACCTAGTAACCTTTACTCCATGCCTCCATGGATATTAGGTATAGTAAGTAACTAAGTAGTATTGTATCAATATACCAATTCCATCGTAAGTCTACATTATGGCATGTGGTTTACGCATAATACAAAAACATTTCCTCCAGTCACATGTTCATTAATTTTTTTTTTTTATTACGACGTGTGAGAAACCACTTATACTCGTACTTAACTTAACTTACTTATACGTAATGAATTATGTAAACAATGGCTGACACTGTCTGCCTTATTAGAATACAATGTGGTTATGATATGGTATGTAAAAAAAAATATTCTGTATGTAAAATAGGATTTCATTTTGGAAACTTGCCAGACAATTGTAGAAAAACAACAATAAAAATTATTTGTTTATATCATTTACGTGCCTTTTTTTAAACTACAGAATACTAGCTGCGACCCGTGGTTTCACCCGCGTAAGTTTCGATCCCTTGGGAATATCGGAATAAAAAGTATCCTATTTGTTGATCCTGGTTATAAACCATTTGTGTGCCAAATTTCATCCAAATCCGTTCAGTAGTTTTTGCGTAAAAGAGTAACAAACATCGGTCCATACATCCATCCATACAAACTTTCGCGTTTACAATATTAGTAGGATTATTATGCCACGCCCAAACACCACCCACGTAGTATTTTAAAGAAATAACGAACTAATGAAACTGACACACTTAATAAAAAAAGTAATACATGTGCAAATGTTTAATATCTGCTACGAGAGGCGATGACCCCACCGCCATATGGTGCTACACTCAAGTGTTGTTTTTTTTTTTTACCAGGCTCTCAGGAGCTAAATATGTAGCAAATATGAATGAGCGTCAAAAAAATTTTTTTGCCACACTAATTGAATGTTAATTTACCATTGAAATAGTAAACAGACTGACCAATGGATTGCACGAAAGATTATAATTATGACGCTAGTTTATTTTAGACATGTAGGATAAGGTAAGGATGAAGACACGCTAAGCTATACATAATCAGCCTATAACATTCCTACTGCTGAGGCACAGACCTCCTCTCAGAGAGGATGAGCCGTAATCGACCACCCGGGTCCAGTGTGGGTGGTAGATATCACATGTCTTCGATTTTTTGGGTCTCGGACGTGCCAGTTTCCTCATGATGTTTTCCTTCACAGTTTTGAGAGCAGTGGTGACGAAATAATTTAGACAAAGTAAAATGCCTGTCAGGGTTCGAACCTATGACGTACAACTTGTACGTCGCAGCCGTTACCACTGAGCCACCACTGCTCTTATGCAAAGCTATGGCAGATATATATTTGTACTCCTGCCTTTTTCATCTTCCTTTATGATAGTTAAAAAAACCCTTAAGCCCTTACCTGATCAAGTAAATCTCTCCTTTGTATGTCAAAAGGGTTCCTATACGTATGCGTTTGCGTCTTATGTCTGCCGCGTGAGAGTCCAACGACAAAACCACCGAATTCGTTCAACTGATCGCGAAGTGCTGAGAACTTGTCTTGAAGACACGGATGCGTCGTCAAGTCCTTCCGGAGTGGTGACCGGGACATTACTCGAACGCTTTCGGCAACCTGAAATGTATTGATAAATGATTTTAAATCTGTAAGTAGGTTTGTGCAAACACTTTTACACATCAATCATATTTTAAAAACTAGATCAGCATAGCCGTTCACAACCATACGGCAGGCTTCAGAGTCGAAAATTAGACATCCGAAATTTGCCTAGTCCCCGACCGCGTTTATCCGTCGGAAGAATAGTGAACAGCGTTTAGAGAACTCCTCCAATAACATAGGCTTGGTACTCCGTTACTTCTCCTAAAATTGATTGTCCGAAAATCATTATCCATAACACGTTTGCTATAAACTTCAGTAACCATAATGTTCAAAAATTCGAAATTTTGTTTTACATAATTATCTTTATTTCTAAAATTATTCTGTCATAATATCGTGTACAATTAATTTCGTGTGTGTATAATTTAATCTCCTAATTTTGCATGAAATAAAGTTGCCCTAAGTATTGTATTATGTAATGTGTATTATTCCGAATGTTCATTTGTAACATAATGAAATTGTTAGCCCTAAAACATTTACTAAAAATTTAGTGACAGAAACGAATCGCTGTAAACCCGACTCCAAGCAGTCTTGTCTGCCCTACCCCTAGAGTGTAATTTAGAATCGCGTAGGCGCGTACGGGCGAGGCCCGCGGGCTGTGGAGCAGGACGCCGCGGCTAAGGCTGACCGACAAAGCCGGCCAGCAAGCCGAAGCAGCGGTGGTGAGCGAAAGTCGTCTGCGACGATTAGCACGCTGCATGCTTGCAGCATGCTTGCTTGCATGCTTGCTTGCATACTGCATGCTTGCTGCCGGAGCCGTGACAAAATCCATATTGCTTTTGCATCTTTACTATTTATGTATTTTATGATTTGTATTTGGTAAAATAATAAACAATTGTAATACAAAATCAGATAATTTTTAATTACAATTTTTTTTTATTATGATTTATATTTATATATTTTTTTTTTAATTTACATAAACAAATGAACATTAATTAATTTGATTTTAGGACTTATAACTTTTATTGAAAGGGATTTTAAGTACGTAAGTTTCCTTGATTTTGTATATATATATATATATTTATATATATATTTATATATATTATAAGTTTGTATTATAGTAATAGTATGTATGTGTATGTATATAACCTATTTATATATTTGTTTACCTAGTTCTAAGAGTTTTTTTTTATTATTGTCCCTCTCAACCAAAGCACCTGCCATCTAATCTCTTCACCACCCTTGGTTGACTGGTAGAGAATGCCTAAGGCATTAAGTCCGCCTTTGTACCTTTTTTTTGTGCAAAAAGATTAAATAAATAAATAAGTACATATTTTGTATATTATTGATTATAATATTTAGACAAACGGCAAGTTATCATTCGGACAAATGATGATTGGGACAAAAAGATTATGGCACTTTAGATTATGGATAAAAAAGTTTGGTAACATCATAGAGAACCCATTGGCTTATGTTCGATTCGGCACGGAAGCGTATCGCATGGTTGTCAATAGCTATAGAGGTCGGCGTTTCCTATCTGACTGATTAATAGTAGTAATGAGTTTATTAGCTGTCATAATTGAGTAAGCTGGTTACTAAAGCATATTTAGGCGGGTAGGCATTCGTCGGTCGTATTCTAACCTAAAGCCGCGACGTAGCTTTCAATACCATCGCGAATATACTACGCCAACAGGGCGATAAGCAACGCTAGATACGAAGGCACCGAAAGAATTCAAAATTGCTCAATTCCTCATTGTACTCGTATGCATCAATTGAAGACTAATTGGTTAGAAATTGTTCACCCATGCGTACAAATACATAAAAGAGCGACTAATTAATGCAAATTAAGAAAGATACAAAAACGTAGCTAACATAACTTTAAAATTGAATAACATACCTTCTGCGTGTTATTGCTGGAAGACTTGTTGATGACGTCAGCACAGAGTTTTTCAAACTCTACTTTAGCTTGATTTTTCAGTCTTTTCAGGTAGTTCAACACGGAGAAACTGAGCGAGTTGTCTTGAGAATCGGGAATCAAGCTTTGTAGAAGTTGTGCGGATGCTCCCATTTTCGTCAATGCTCTACGGAGAGGCTGTAAAAAGAAGAACAATAATTAAGTTAAATAGATACACACGAAAATATTATTTTACCAGCTCCTGCCCCCGACTTCGGCCGCGTGTACTCCCTTGATTTAAATTAAACATATCCTATGGCACTTGCCACTAGTGTAGCTTTCTATTAGTGAAAGATTTTTTGTAATCGGAACAGTACTTTCAGAGTTCTTTCATTGTCTCTTACAAAAAAACAATTTTACCTCTTAATTATATTATTTTAGAATGTGTTAAAATAATTGAAGAGAAACTATTCCAATATCAACAAAATGTTGAGCAAAAAAAAACTGATTGCAAAAAAGCGTAATCAAAATTTTACACTTGAATACAGAATAATAACTTGTGAATACTGTCCATTTTCCCTCTAAAGACCCACAGAATGCCACAATCTTATTCAATGATCATACTTTTATGTAGTTATATCAATTTCAACTTACCGCCACGTAATAAGAAGGCATTCTGTCGAGATAGTGCTGAAACGCGAGCTTCCACTCCGGAGTGGGCTTGCACCTATGGACTTTGAACAGATCGTCGAGCAGTGGCAACAACATCGGATAGTTGTACGGCAACACGAACAAGTTCACACATGTCAGGTTCGTCGACGCCTTCAAGTAGCCAAATGGGTGGTTGATCTCAGAGTTCTTACAACCACTGTTAGCTACGAACACCTGGAAATGAGTAATGATATATTAGTACTTACACATAATTTAAATAATTACAATAACATAAGGAAAAGAGTACATGAGGAAAGGAGTATGTAAGGATTGTAGAAGTTAAGGTTCTGTAGTTTCTGCCTGTCTCTATGATAGGAAGAAGGCGTGAGGTTATGTATGTGTGTACAATAACATAATAAACAAACAAGTAAGTAAGTGTTAATATAAGTAAAACTTGAATATTTTTTCCAAAATTCGATTAATGATTATAGGGTCCATACTTCATTTATGTATTATGTAAATGGTACACCACAGACTACCTGCAGTATTTGTATCTCTGTCCCCTTTTTTAATCCATCCAAAGGTTGTCTTTAAAAGATCGCTCTTAGCGATAAGACCGCCCATTGTGTCGCCCTTTGTAAAACTTCTATATTTTTGTCTGTTATTTATATGGTGTACATAATAAGTCAAAATATTCAACCACCTTTGCAGTTTACTGTACGTGCCTATAAAAGACACGGTGAGCTAATAGATTGCAACCACGCCCACAACAAATGATCTTAAGATGGACATTGAAACTTATTATTTAAACAATGAATCAGAATCATTATATAGTAAAAATGTAGCAAAAAAAAAAGGTGTCTATTGCCCCTAAAGTAAACCTCTATGACGTCGAGAGGACTCATTCGTAGGGCGCCCCGATATTAGTCATACAAAAACAAACTAATGTTAAAATTTGCAGATGCATATACGGGCTATCTTGGATGAATTGTGAAACACTTACTAGAAGTTATTGCTTACATTATCTAATTAGTGGAGTGCAATTTGATAGTTTGTTTACATTACACAAGGTAACCTACATAATAAATTAATTCAAATTGGACTCAATTGTTAATTATCTTTAGTTAGTCTTTGTTTTAGAAAATTGCTAGAGGTTGTTGTCACTATGCTTCTATAAAACTTGTCATTTGTAAATGCTAAAATAATACTTTTTTTATTATTCTTTGCCTTTAATGTCCCACTGCAATCTGCATCAAGGGGTATCGTATTACCCAGTAACTGGGTTGTGGAGGTCAGATAGGCAGTCGCTGCATGTAAAATACTGGTATTCAGCTGCACCCGGTTAGACTGGAAGCCGACCCCAACATGGTTGGGAAAGGGCATAGATGATGAATGTCCCACTGCTGGGCAAAGACCTCCCTACTCTCTTTCCACCTCTCTCTATCCAGAGCTGCCAATAATACTATGAGATTTTTATTATTTTGTTTGTTTTAATTAAATTAAAATTAAAATAATCCTCCCTTTAATTTGAAGACAGGTAATTAGGTATGTACGATTCTTGTATTCGTTCAGACGCTTACAAATACTTCAGAAAAAGGTGTTGTCATTTTTAATATTAAATTGGTTTGGTACCCGGTAAAACTCTAATGAATTTATATTGGTACCAAGTTAAAAGTGTAAAATGTACATGTACTAGTGAATAAATAAATATAATAATATGCCTATAGTTAATTTTTGATGAGGACTTTTCTTACCTGCCAGCATATGGTAGGCTGTTTCCTGGCCAATATGAACTGCGTCAGTGGACTGGGCTCCAACTCATACTTGTCAAAAGGCAGGTTGTCAATCACCATTGGTTCCTGACTCGAACATGTGAACTTCACCACTGGGTGTGCAGAGCGAGGTGGCTGGAAATTACAAAAAGGTTTATTTGATTCAATTTTAATGACAGCACATCAACTTATAGTAAAAATCTTGAATTCACTGACAGACAACGCACATTCTAAACCGCTGGGTCTAGAAGCATGACATGTTGCACAAGAGTTCCTCAAATAATGAAACTGAGCACTAGGGAAGGATTTTTGAAAATTCTTCCCGTTAGATTAAACAGGGTATGAAAGTTTTTATGGAAATCCCATGAAGCACACGGCTCGTTTGGTGATGTTACGTAACCGGTATATCCGTTTACGTAACATCACACTCTGCCAACTATCAACCTATGACAACATATGACAAAGGTAATGATAGACAAACCATAATAACTTGAGAATCGTCATTAATAATTATGTAGTATATTAATGAATTAACTACATGGTCGCATGGCCGCGAATTGGTTGGATGGTAAAGACATACATAACATCGCGCCACATCTCGGCAGTAAGTCCCTTGTAACAGGGGGGCGAGTCTATTGCCATCAACTGGGCATAAAAACCCGACAAGCTCCATTGTTAAGACTTAGTGCGATATCGACTACAAATACTATACTCAACCAAATGCATGCCAAGGTCATGTCAATCAAAGGCGTTAAAAACAACCTCACTGTACATATATTTTCTTTTATGCACTTAAACTTTGTGCTTTCATGTTTACCGAACATAAAAGTGTGAACTGAACAAAGAATACATGCAATCATTTTCGAGCTTCGTGAAGACCGAATGTGACCCGAACACAATTTACTACAAAACCAACATCGCAATGTTGGTTTTGTTTTTTAATAAGAAATCGACCTGTCGGCCATTGGTCATGGGAACTGCGACCAAATGACGCCATTAAATATTCACCACCAGTAGTAAGGAGTTTGTAATAACGAGTTAATTTTCTCGGAAATGTTTCATTTTAAGTGTATGGAGTTTTAGCCGATGGATGGACTGTGTGAATGATGATAGGGTTAGAAAAGGGTTTACTACCTAGATGGCGCCTAATAGAGAAGTATTTTAAACGTTATCATGATCGTCGATCCTACGCCGATTAGATTATGGATGCATGGTTCCCATTTCGAGTACATCGAATTTAATAAAGCATAGATAACGCAAGGCGCAAGCAAAATCTTAACTTGAGGTAATTTTAGCCTCAACTTTGGACACCTAGATCTTTAAAATTACATTATACTATGGTTTCTAACAGCCTATTGTAAAATCAGATGATGTTGCTTGTGTCAACTAAACAACAGCTATAATATAATTCAATACTCAATTAAATATATTGCATTCCACAATGTGTACTTAGGTGGCAACTTAAAATTTAATGAGCTTATTACCCTGTCGAGCACAGCAAAATAGGAGGAAAGGGTTTCAAAAATACATACCAATGTTTGCGCGTTAGGGTCCGATCGGAAGGACTCCGGTATAGGCCAGAAACCGACGGCGAAGCCTTTCTGCGCGACCGTCCGCGGTACGTAGATCAGGCGGCGGCAGGAGTGCCAAGCTTGCGGAGCGCTTGGACCGCTCTGGGTCTGATACTGGCCGCTGTTCCAACGCTGTAAAAGGAGAATCGTATTAAGTTCTAGCTTTTAAGGAATACGTAAAGATCGTAGCAGGTGGCGTGTTCTGTAGTTTCTGTACCCACATGGTAAAAAATAGTGAGTTTATGTATGTGTGTTCTAGCTTTTGCCAGCACAGCGGCTTCGCCCGCGTAAAAGTCAGAAATTATCCACCGGAAACGTAATACCGGGATAGTAGAAAAAGTATCCTTTGTCCTAATCCAGGTCATGGTCTACCCATATGCCAAATTTCATCCAAATCCGTGAAGTAGGAAGTAGGATGATTATATAATGATGTAGGATGGTTTTACTGGGTCCCATTGAATATTTGGTGAATTGGCGAGAAGAAAATGGCGGGACGAGCTGACTCCCATTGAAAGGCCTGGCACATTTTATCAGACAGTGTGGAAAGAGGTAAGGGAGCCCTTTTCCCTGTAGTAGTACAATACAGTGCAGTAGGATATTTAGGCATTCACTCTCTTAAGTTTAACAATAGACACTCATATAAACTGGAAAACACATATACAAACAGTAAAATCAAAAATTTCATAGTTTTCCATATGCTCTCCGCGAAATAAAAAAGACTACAAACCTACAAACCGCACTAGTCACATACTACGCGTATGCCCACGCTTGGTTTAACTATGGTATCATCTTATGGGGAAATAGCACAAACGCTCCCTCCTTATTTACCCTCCAAAAAAAGCTAATACGAATAATTACCAATATAGAACCAACAGATAGTTGCCACCAAAAAAGAGAAAAACTAGAAAAGGGTTTACCACCTGTAATTGTACATTATGGATTGCAATAAACGGTTTGAGAATAGTCTAATAATTTTTGCCAATACTTGCGTAATATGGAGCCCTTTCTAGCAAACCAACTACTCTTTAACGTATGAATTCGTGTAACGTGGTGGTTGGTAAGCGGTATAGGGTAAACCGCGTAAAAAAAGTCTAAAAGATAGACAGAAGTGGCTGTACCAGCGATATTTCTTTTTTAAATATCGCAGCATTATGCTGTGATGGCAGTCTTTTTAGCCTCGCACATGTCTATTGTTTTTTTTTTTTTTTGTAGATTTTAATGTCAATTTTGTTAGTTTTTTTTATTAGCCGTTAATGTCCCACTGCTGGGCAAAGGCCTCCCTATTTTCTTGATGTTAGTATTTTTTGTACGGGACACGTAGGTACAAATAAAATCATATAGATCATCATCATCCTGTCCTTATCCCATGTTACTTGGGGTCGGCGCAACACGATTTCTTCTTCCATTCTCCCTGTCAACCGTCACGCTATCATTCACTCCCTTCTCTTTCATATCATTCCTCACACAATCATCCATCTTTTCTTCGGCCTTCCTCTCCCTCTCCATCCATCAACATGTATATTCATCCCTCTTTTAGTCACATGCGTTTCGTCCCTTCTCATCACATGCCCATACCAAGCCAAACGATTTCCTTTCAACTTTTCTGTGACTGGCGCCACTTTCAGACTTCCTCTTATATACTCATTTCTTACTTTATCCATTCTCGTCACTTCACACATCCATCTCAACATTCTCATCTCCGCTGCATTTTTTTTTCATCCGTCTTCTTCACAGCCCAGCATTCAGACCTATAAAGTACGACAAGGCTTATCACGGACTTATAAATTTTCCCCTTTAACTTGAGGGGCATCCGTGGGTCGCTGTTCCTGTGACCTGTCGCCATTTCATCCATCAACAACAAGCGACCCGAGGTACCGAAAGTCGGTAGCAGATCGATAAGGGCGTTCCGGTGAGAGATGTGGGCGTAGGACTGGAGAGACCGTAATAAAATCATATAGATAAAACTGCTAATTTTCAAGGGAATGACGACTGTTCTCGGTTCCAAGAATGACTATTAAAAGAAGAAACAAATAACAAGCCCGAAGTTAATTAATTACGTCTCATAATAACGATTGCGTACGTCTTTCTTTGTCCTAGTTCTAACTATAGCCCGGCCCCGACTTTGGAAGGATTCAACCTTTGTGAAGTTGGAATGGAAAATGACGTCTCCCTCCGCTGTTTTGTTGTGGAATATGAAATGTTTAAAAAGTTCTAGGCAGCTGCGGTGGTTATTCCTTTTGAAAGGTTTCCTTTATAAACATAATAGCTTCTACCCACGACTTCGTCCGCGTGAAATCCTTGTTAAGAATACTTGCGGGAAAATTACGTAACACACTAACAGTAGCAATGGCTTTCATATTGATCGTTCAACAACATTCATTGCGTTATTTACGTTGTTGCGCAGACAATTTTTTCGAACATATGACACAATGGATTACCAATATGATTCAGAGTGTGATTTATAGTGTATTACGCAATTAGGGTGCGGTTTCTATTTTCAAATATGTTGAATGTTTTAATTTCATATGTTCGCAGAGATCCTTTACTTTTTACTAAAAATTATCTATTTGTTCAATAATTAATACGAAGTTTATCGACTGAATACTTTATCACCATCTGTCGAAAGCAGTCCCACAAAGGGACATCGAGTAATTCATTTTTTTTTTTATGTTAACTGTGCAATTGAGTATCAGTAAAGTAGGCTAACTAATTATCGGCCCGATTAATGAATACTGACAGCAGAAATTATTCGAGAATTTTGAAATTATTTTTATCAGGAGTTTGATCCAAAAGAGATGTTGTACTTAAAATGATAACAATATTGGTCTCTTTTTTTGAATTTTGGAGTTACGTACGTACACGTAATAATTAGTGCATATAATTACGTTATCGAAAGTATTCCAAATTATATTCCGGGTAAGCACTAATTTTAACCGAAATAAGGAAATCTGATTTTATTATCAAACTAGGGTAATTTAGGAACAGACGTGTAAAAACAAAATCAGTGTATCACACTAATCCTACTATCCTATCCTACTAATATTAGAAACGTGAAAGTTTGTATGGATGGATGGATGTTTGTTACTCTTTCACGCAAAAACCACTGAACGTATTTGGATGAAATTGGGCGCACAGATGGTTTATAACCAGGATTAACATATAGGATACTTTTTACCCCGATATTCCCACGGGATCGAAACTTACGCGGGTGAAACCGCGGGGCGCAGCTATTATACTTATATAGGGCGACAGGTAATTACTGTAATTAGTGACCGATAATTAAACAAGATTGTACTCATCATAACAAACAGCTTTCCCAAAGAAACGTTCGTTTTAATTTACCAAGCGCATGATCCCAATGAATAAAGTACCCAACAAGAATAATACACCATCAGCTGTAATTTAATTTAGTTACTTAGCTCTTTTTACAAACAAAACGATTTCACTTTTACCATGCATTATTCTTTTTCATTCATTTGACAACCTTATGGTTCGCGCGCGCTGTTCTATTGGGCGATTGGGGTCATGCGCTTGGTAAATAAAATAATCGTTTATTTGGAAAATTTGTTTATTATGATGAGTACAGCCATGTGTTTAAGTATCGGTCACTAATTACCAATCTATACTTTAACTTAATGGGCAGGTTTCGATATCATAACAATATGTATTACGTTAATAGATTAGAAAGTGCGTAGGGCTTTGCACCGAACATTTACGTCACAAAGCACTTGCTTATCACTACACATAGTACCGTAGGCGTGACTAAGAAGTCTCATACGCATACTAGATAACGTTTAAATGTGAAGAATTTTATTAAATCTGTTGTTAATTGTCTCTTCAGTTACCTATTTGAGAATGTAAAGGATTGTGATCGTATTTTTATGAGCTGGCCTATAGTGATTCTTTAAGCTGACTTGGTATTAATTTAAATTTTAAGTAGCCTAATCAATTTCTACTTTTCTTCCTTGATATTATAATTCCGAAGTCCAATTAGCATGTTAAGTTTTAGAGTTGCGTAACCAATTGGCAAAATGTACTAAAATTACGAAAAAACTAATTAGGAGTGGACTGGGGCACACGTGTAACCGCCGAGTGATGAAAACAAACCTCATTATGATGTTCCAAAGTGATTTTGCTATTTAAGTAAACGGTTTTTGATATATGGGATATTTTTGGTACAGACGCCAGCAGGTCAAGCTACCCGAAACTTTCAAATTTTCCCAATCAAACTTGAACCTTAATAATTTAGCAATAAAGTTGAAAATCTATTAAAGAAATTTGACAGATTGTAGTAGCTTGATGTGCGGGCGTCTGTACAACCGCAGAAATAACTTAAATTTCTCATAGTTTTCTTTCGAGATACACTATGAAGCACAAAAATAAATATTCTACTTAATATCCATTCCCATTAGATACTGGCGCCGATTCCCTTGTACATAGACTAATATCAGAAGAAGAAGCAGAAGATAAATATTAATTTATCCTCCTGTCCTTTTTCTTAATGAAATAGAAAGAAAAAGATGCACTGAACTTAAATTTAGTTTAGTTTGTGAACATGGGAATCGGCGCCACTGAACCCTTAATTGTGCGTGGTCCGACACGCATTTGGCCATTTTTTATGTTACGGAAGAACTCGTTATTTTGCAGAAGTAACATCAATCTTAGAAAAAAATACAAGAGGTGCAGCCGCGGACTTTTATGTTTATAGTATGAGAGAGCGCAACAAATGGATTAAAGTTCTCCATGATACTAAATTGTTAGTGAAGAACGAAAGTAATAAACACTTTGTATATTATGAGATTAACTCAGATCTGAGTGATATATATATACAATCACGTAGTAGAGAACATAAACTCTAGAAATAACAAATAAGTTAATGGTTAATTTAAATTGGCTAGCTAATCTCCGCAGGCACGATAGGTATAGGATAAAATAAAGATTTAATGGTTTTTTTTTTGGGAGGTCAACGACCGTTGTTAGTGTTGTTATTTAAAGGATGAGTTGAGTAAAACTGTTTTCTTATATTTCATCGTGTATAGATAATTAGATACCCACCACGTCTGTGAAGTTTAGAGAAAAAAAAGGCAGATTTTTTAAATTGATATTCCATGTGAGTACCTAAAATAACGACAGTCGATGACATGAATTTACTTCCTGTTTTATCATGTTTAGATATCGAAACCCAGCGCGTCTGCGGAGTTTACCCAGCCAATTTAAAATAACCCTGTATAGAGGAGCCACACCCATCCAACTTCCTGGGCAGTCAGCCACGCTACCAACCTGCTAATGTTGTTACCACGATTATAAGCTTATATTCTCCTAGAACTCGCCATTTGAGGAGATCCCAATGAGTACCTCTAGGGAAAATATAAAAAAAAAACAACTTACGCCATTCCTCTCCCCATCGCCATCCAATTCTTTATCCGGCTCATGGTTGGCATCATCCGTTTCGCCTTCCTTACTGTTAACCCCTTCTATAGGCGGTGGATCGGGGCCAATCTTCTCAAAGTTGATCACCACACCACTCTGCACTTTTTGAACCAAACTATCGATGCACTGCATCAACATGCGGTGGGAGGTGATGCAGTATGAACGACCTGAAAGATGTGCAGAAAAAAATTGAAAAAGATTGTTTAAATGGCGGCAAATCATCGGCGCCCTAATTGCGTAATACACTATCAATCTCAATCTGAATCATTTTGAAGGATGTTGCTAATCCATTGCTTCATATGCTCGAAAAATGTGTCTGCTCAACAACGTAAAAAACGCAATGAATGTTGTTGAAATGTCAAAATGAAACCCATTGCTACTGATAGCGTGTTACGCAATTACCCCACGGGTTACGTAATCAAAAGATCATAAGGAGTATGTAAGGATAGTAGCAGATGTTCTGTGGTTTCTGCCTGCCATGGGAAAAAGGCGTGAATTAATGTATGTTTATGTATGCAGGTACATAATCAGCCTGTAATGTCCCCCATTGCTGGGACTCAGGCTTCATCTCTGTGAGTTGTACGGCCGTAATCCACCAAACGGCCCTAATGCGGGTTAATGGATGTCATGTGTTACCGAGTTTTTGGTTCTTTGGCATGTTACCTCACGATGTTTTCTTTCTCCGTTTTTAAACTTAAAATTATAGGTACGGTTATATTGTACGGTGGTATTACAACTTCCAAGATACAGGCAAATGCCTAGTTTGGGGTCACCGTCTATTCTATTCTTGTAGAAATTGTGATTAATAAATAATTTTGAATTTGAATTTAGTAATGTTGAGGGCCGAAATATTGTGTAAGTGTAAGAGATGTCTGACTGACATTACATTAAGTCACCCGACAGAGAAATTAAGGAACTCTTGGAAGGGTTCTTTGGAGTGGGTAGAGAGGGTAAAGTGGGTAGTATGTTGCCGTAGAACAAGTTACCAAAATTGTCTGGTAAGGTGGTTAACATTTAATTAGAAGTGTCAGATTTTATCAAAATAAATCATAAGACACTGAGAAAAACAGTAGCTTACAAAACAAAGTTTAAAAGGCCCGATAAGTATTTGTTTCTGTATAATTTAATGGAGGTAAATTGATGCTTGGACTACCTACTGTTTATCCCAAAATAATAAAAACTTCACTCTACCAGGACTCGTGCAACTCAAGACCGGGAAACAGGACACGTGTTACCACATGGTAAATGTTACTGATATAATTCATATAATCATTCAAATTAAAATTAACAGGAAAATCATACAAATCTACTTTTGTAGGTAAAATTTATTCCATAGCGAAGTACATACTTAACGTTTATTGTGACGTATTTTCTTTTATACTGCAAAGTAAAGTAAGCACCTACCGGCTTCCCAAAAAAACACAAAAGTTGGTTGGTGGCTTTGATTGTTTTGTTTGATACATTACTTTTTAGAGAAGAATTTGTATGGGAATCTACAACAAAAAAAAAGAAAAAAAAACGACTTCCAAAAAGAACAGTCTAGAAAGTGCAAAATAACTTTAGATTTCGGAAATCGGTGAGATTTCCCATACAAATTCTTGCTATGTAGCAAGTAGTGGTTTTATTAACCTCATCAACATAGACGAAGTAAATCAAACACGTATTATTGAAGCTAACTCAAAAACCACTCATCAGAACTAGCCCATGGGACCACCCCAAGGATTTCAATTATTCTTTTATGTTGGAATGTTGATAACCATTCCAAAATAAAAAAATCATTGAAATCGGTTATGAACTATGGTGAAAAATTATTGCGGAACATGGTATGTTGCCAATTGTTTATATTTAAAAAAACGAGGACCTGCTTTTTTTGAAGTCAGTTTAGTTAAAAAAAAAGTATATTGCCTACTTATATTAAATTCTCAGTCCGTCGAATTAAGCCAGCTGTTAGCTGTGCAGCATAAAATAATATTTATAGGTACTTATATCTGAATACCTACATCTACCTTGACTCCAAATGAACAGCACAAAAACTAGTCAGACTGGTTTTCTAAAGGGCTTACTATCCCCTGTTAATATGAAATTTCTACATCCGTTTAAAGACTCCTTATATTTTTAGTTTATTATTATCTGTAAAAGAATCTACTCGAATATTTTAAAGCTCTCCCAATATTGATATAGGAAAGATTATCTTTAAAGTTGTTTGTTTACGAAATAGTATTGAATGGGTTCTTTTTAGATAAAGATTAAAGTATGGCTACTTTAATCTTTATCTAAAAAGAATGATGCAGCTATTAGAGCCCTAAATAACATATTACTAAAAAAGTAAACTACTATATTTTCATTTCAGTGCATAATGCCCAAATATGCGCAATAGGGTCAGTATTAATCTCATAAAAACTGAATGAATGGTATTTTGTAAGCTTACTTTTGAGTGTAATAATATTAAACCAGATTAAAATAATAAAAACCTGTTAATAAAGACTGAGAGACGCAAAAACCATTTTTTTTTTTTCGCCATCTATTCTTTTCAATGCAATGCGGCTTCAAAAATACTTCGAAATACTAAATTTGCCATAAAAAAAGTCGGCAACCCTATCTCCCTCTACACCTACAAAGGTTAGTTGTTTTTATAATGATAACTTACCGCCAGTAACTTCACACATTGCGTCGATAGGCGAAGAATCGGAAGGGACTAGGCCAGTGTCCCTCTCTACTGCAGGCGTTCCTGCAAGCCTCAGCACCAACGAAAATAGTCTTTGGTCCCATCGGAACGGCTCACGGGTCAACTCAGAACCAGGTATGGGGCAGTTCATCGGCAGATTGAACTGGAAGAAGCATAGTTGTTGTTAACAAAACTGTTAAGTGGTAAAATCTGTAAGTGGGGTTGTACTCACGACGACACATATGAAGCTATACGTTTCCGGTATAAGCCGACTTCTCACTGTACGAAAAGACAATAAAATGCGGGCTCAGTTAAAACTGGAAATGTATAGCTTGACGTGTAGCCGTGCGTACATTTAAACGTCAAAAATGAATTGTTTTAAAACTAGATGAGTTCGGTTTTTCCTATCAGATTACTCTGAGAAGAAAAACAGAAAAAAAAAAAAACTCTTTAAATGCTCTTTTAAAGTCCAGAAAGAATCCTGGATCATGTTAACCATCCACCACTCACCATGTGTGTGTCTTTTTGAGTGCTGGGTGTGAACGGTGTATTCTGTTAATGTCTTAATGACTTAGACAAATAAAGTCTGTAAAGGTACAGGTACGGACCTTACCTACCTAAGTAGTTTTCAAAGAAAGCATAAAGGAGGGTTTGTTTCAGCGGTGTTGTTGTAAAGACGCCAGCACATCAAGCTACTACCACAATCGGTCAAATTTCTATAATAGATTTTCAACTTTATCGCTAAAGCATTAGGTTCACGGTTGATTGGGAAAATTTGACAGTTTCGGGTAGCTTGACCTGCTGGCGTCTGTACCTACTTATAGCTCATCGGTCTGTTTGTGCGCGTTTCGAAATCGCGCGTTAATGTCCATTTGAGTCATCAAATGTTATCTCTAAATCTAGAAACTTGTAATAAGTCACGTCTCGACTTGATTTCGTTTGTTTTTTATTGTGTTTTTCTTAGTTCTTAAGTAGGTACATACTCAACTAACATAAATATGGATTTACCTGTCTGTAATGGATATAGGTATGTCTGAAATAGTTACTACTACGCTTATAGTCATTGTTTATATCGATCCTACGTAAAACACATAAGTTACATTTTCAAATATTTCAATTTAAAAATATTTTCACAATATTTATTATTATCCCCTTTATTTGTGAAAAATATACCTACATATGAATAATTTTTTTAAGTATTTGAACATTAAATGAATAAAAGTCAATGACAATCGTAAAATAACTCAAGAGTTGGAATAACTAATAGTTTCTGTTTCACAACTAGAATACACCTTTCATATTTCTCCAAAAATCTACTAGGTATTATATTGACACAGTATTCTAAAACGCTTGTTGGTGTAATTTGAATAAAGCATGCGCCTGCGCGACCTCCAAACTTAAGATGCGATGCGAGTTAGTTATGCATACACGTACCTAAGTAGCAACCAAGTTTATTAAAAAAGCGGCCAAGTGCGACGCGAGTCGCACACGATACGGTTCCGTACCACAAGGCAAAAAAACGTTTTTTGTGTGGAGACAAGGGGACAACAAACAAGGGGGTTGTTTTATTATTTATTGTTATAGCAGCAATAGAGATACACACTGTGAACTCTCTACGTATTCAGTCATGAGATACAGCTGCTTACAGACAGCAGAGGCTAAGTAGTAGGGTCCCGTTGGCACCCTTTGGGTACGGAAACTTAAAAACGAAAACTTTAATCAGAAAGAAAATCACGCTATCCTTGCCAAATTGCATTTAATTTAAAATTCTATATTATTATTATTTTTTATTTCAATTTTTGCTTTTATTCTTTACTTTTTGTTCATGTTTATTACCCATCTTACTTACTTTAATCTGTTTTAGTTTAGCTTAATATACTTTTCAAGGCAGCAAGATATATAATCAATGCTATGTACGCCGTAATTGTCATGTACAGACGCCACCACATCAAGCTACTACAATCTGTCAAACTTCTTTAATAGATTTTCAACTTTATCGCTAAAGAATTAAGGTCCAAGGTTGATTGGGAAAAATTGACAGTTTTGGTTAGCTTGACCTGCTGGCGTCTGTACAATAGGTATAATCTTAACACCTAAAAATCGCTTTTAACGATAAGGCCTCCCGTTGTGTCACCCTATGTAAAATTTCTACATATATCTGTAATTCGTATGGTGTACAGAATAAAGAGTATTCTATTCTATAAAATCGTAACAAAGGAAGGTGTGGCCCAGAGCTTAGCCAAAATTTATATGCATCATTTATCTTCTATAGGTACTTACAATAAATAAAATTAAAGTGTCTGTTTGTAATATCAAAATAACAGCTTTTTAGTAAATCCATATGAAAGTATATAATTATACTGGTACTTATAACAAAACAACGTTTATTTTCATTTTTGTCTGTCTGTCGGCTGTTTGTTCCGGCTATCTCCGAAACAGCTGAACCGATTATAATGAAATTTGGTATAGAGATCCTTTGAACCCCGGGTAGGCTACTTTATCGACGCGGGCGAAGCCGCAGGCGGCACACAGTCTAAACTAATATTATAAAGAGAAAACATTTGATTTTTCTTTGTATGATAGTTTGTTACGCTTTCACGCTAAAACGGCTGAACGAATTTGGATAAAATTTGGCACATGGGTAGATCATGACCTGGATTAGGACATAGAATACTTATTACCCCGATATTCCCACGGGATCGAGACTTATGTGGGTTAAAACAGCGGGGCGCAGCTAGTCGCAGATATTTATGATGTCAATAAGTGGGTTACAGCAAAACTAAAAACAATTATTTTAATGTCAAACTTTATGGGTTTTATGAAGGAAATGAAAAGGTGTTTTTTATTCTGAAAAATGAGACATTTGATGAGAGCGGAACCGCGAATTTAACTAATTTATTAGTTTGGTATATTGTTTATTTCACCAACCCGCACTGGGCTCTGTGGTGGATTATGGCCCACTCCCTCTCATCGAGAGAAGGCCTGCGTCTCAGCAGTGGGAACACTAAAGGATTATTATGATTGGTCGTTTTTATAACTATATTGCCAAATTGCCACAGACTTTTGAAACTAAAATTATTTTTCACTTTTTACAAACGGGATTTAAAACTTATTAAGTTATTACTGAAAGTAACTGAAAAAATACATCAGCAAATTTGGGTTCACCCCAAATGAAACCTCACCTCTCTACCAAATGAAAAAAGAATCCAGTCGGTCTATTAATTACAGATCCTCCTTTTTTTTCAAGTCAGTTAAAAAGATTACAATATACTGTACAACCATTTAAATTTTTTTCATTCTATATAATATTATTATTGCAACTAAAGCAAAAGGAGGCAAATGCTGAAAAGTAGTTTTAAACTTAAGCATTTTTAATGTGTTCACTAAGCACAATTACACATGAGAATCATAAATAATTAGTGCAATGACTGTTTTAAAACATTAGCTTATAAGATAATTTTAAAAGCACATTAGTTTAGATATTAGAGGTATACATATACAGTGCAAGAATTCACTGCTAAAATTGACACTAAAATACCAATTCATGTTCCAAAGAAGGCTATTGACACTAAAATACCAATTCATGTTACAAAGAAGGGTATGATTAAGTACATAATGTACTAGACAGGTTTTTATTTATTTTTCAGCCGTTAACCTACTCATAGAGCCTAATAATGAGCAAGTCTGCTCTATGCTTTCTTATAATCTTGTGCTCTGTATATATATCTTACCAGCTGTTGAATCTTTCAGTTCATGAGATACTTATAGTTTTTTAAATCAGATTGTTACACAATTATCAATAAATAATAAAAATGAAATGATGTTTGTTGGTAAGCGCATCACTTGAGAATGGCTGGAACGTTTTGGCAATTTCTCGTCCTAAAATGTTTGTAATATTCCAAATAAGGTTTTTGGAAAAGTTTCCCAGTAAATTCAAAACAAAAAACTGGAAGTCCATTTTTATGGGACTTTATAATGACCTATTGTTTGGACAAGACAACATCTGTCAGGACAGCTAGTTTCAAATATAAAGTTTAGAAATGCAATAGACTGCGAATCAACATCAACATATTTGGGAAAAAGACTAGGCAGATGTTGATATCAATATCACTACACAATTTTGTACAATAATGTATTATAGTCCACTACTGAACCCTTGCTAAGGCTACCCCCAAGCAAACATGAAATATCAAACCTTCATTTATAGATAAACAAAGCATAAACTAACACAAATTAAGTTTTTTTTTTTTATCTAAGTCTAGTCTAGGCCTTTGAATGTGATAACAAAAATGTGTGGGATATTGTAATTGGTTCAAATAATTTTTCAAGAAGCTTTAAAAATAATAAAAGGACACATAAATACAACATTCACAAAACTGTGCTTACATAGCTAGTATCACTACTATGTGCTTTTTTACATCTGAATAACAAAAGTGATAAAAATATTAAAAAAATGTGTAGCAACTCACCTCTTCCTGAATGCCAGCATTGCTTGAAAGTTTCCCTCCATCAGTAATGACAACAATAACAGAAGGTTCAAGATAGAATGGACATCTTCCTTGGCCATATGTGTCAATACCAGTCTGCATGCGATTTATGTTTAGAACATCAAAGGCATGCTTCAAGGCTGCACCCATTGTTGTCAAGCCCAGACATTGCAAATTCTTTAATTCATTTATAAATGTTGCAAGATTCTCTTTCCAACCAGCCTGAAAATTAACAAATAAAGTAAGAACCCATTATTTGTACAAGTACTTCAGGAAATATGTCCTAATAGATAACAGTGGCCAGGGACACTATTTATGCTTAACTACAAGCTGCACTTGAAAACCTAAAACAATCATAAGGTGTAGCAATGCATGTTATCATTCAATACATGATTATTTCAGAACAATACAATTTCAGACTTTTAAGAAATTAATTGATTGTGTTGTATGATTCAGTTTGAATTTCCCCCCGATTCGCCATTTCGTTGTGTGCGCGCTCGGCCAATGAGAGTGTGTGACGAGCGCGCAGTAGCGAGCGCTATCGCGGAGGCAGCAACGGCGGCGGTTCGTCCTGTTTACGTCGTGCTGTCTATTTCAGTAAATTTCGCACTTTCAAAATATGTAAATGTTCTGGATTGCAGATTACGGTGCTTGACATTTAGACACTATCGGACCGGCATAAACACTCACACCTATGCACAATCCACAAATCTTCACCAACGAGTTCTGATATACTAACCTTGATGTTCGCGGGTGGTTCTTCGAAAGTTAGAAGCATATATCTGTCGCCTCTGCTTTCGGGGGAACGTTGACGAACCTATGAAATAAAATAAATCAGTCCAACACACTAACACGCGATAAACAAATCGATCACAAAAACGAGGCGGTTGACGAGTCGATGACACTGCACGTACCTTTACGAACGTTTCCACAGCGCCCTTGGCTACATCGAGCAACGTTGGGCGTCCGCCCAAATAAGCTCTTTGGTTCATAGAGGCTGAAGTATCTATTAGGAAAACTATAATAGTCATCGTGAAAATTGCCTAAATGTCCTTCGAAATACATTAAAATATGTGCACGCTATTATGAACTTAGAACAAAAATGGCCGCTACATCGTACGCAGGCTCGCTGAGAGGCGACCGTCCGACAGCCGCTTCGACGAGCAGCTGAACAAGCTACGCCACGACGAAGACTCCAAGACTACCACGTGACCTAATCACAATCGGAATTTGTCGGCTATGTCCGTTGAATAGCAACGAATGTTGCCATACTAGGAATATATTTCCCCTTACATTTGTACAATATTTCAAAGATGATTGTGCAGCAACATAATGTTAACATTATGTTATATGTGATTGTGATTATCGGGGTTATGGATGTTAACATTATGTTATATGCTATTGTGATTATTGGGGTTTCACGAAGTGTGCGTGACGGATAAGATTAATTAGTAGGTGGAATAATAACAAGCTTAAAGAATATAAAAATATTATGGGTTTATCCACACTTAAAAGTTTTAAAATTATGTGTGTCATGAGGATAAAAAAAGGATTTTGTGGTTTTATGAAACCACGGTAAAAGTGAAACTTTTTTTTCAAAAAAAACAAAGTAGATAAACAAAAAAAAAAGAAAATAAGTAATAAAATAAATAACAACATTTACATTAAACAATGACAAAAACAAACAAAATAGCGTGGAGCACTGGCACAAATGAGTAACAGTCTATACACCATAGAGAAACTAAAATTATCCTTACTCCGCGGCCGACCGTCACGCGACATGCAACACACAGACGAAAAAGTGTGAGACGATGTAATAAAAGTTTCACTTTAATAAAAGAAAACCTTACCCAGCAGTGGAAAAAATCGGGCTGTGATTGATGATGATGTGATGAAATATATTTTTGTTTTTATTCGCCTATACTGTCCCACTGCTGGGCAAAGGCCTCCCCAAACTCCTTCCAGGAACGCTTTTCCCGCGCCACATCGAACCAGCCCTCGTGGTACGCGTCCAGATCGTCTCGCCCTCTCTTTTTGGGCTGGCCTCGGCGGCGCCGTCCATCTTCAGGCACCTTTCGTGTGGAGGCTTTTGCCCAGCGGTCATCGTGCATACGGCTGATGTGACCAGCCCAATCCCATTTGAGCCTGGCAGCCATCTTTGCCACATCCATTATGCCGCTTTGGAACGCAGCGTGGTGTTCCGAATTATGTCCTGTCTTTTAACACCCAGAATGCTTCGTTCCATCGCTCTTTGGCAAACTCCAAGGCGGAACTTGAGACTCGGTGAGCGACCAGGTCGTCCCATACCGGCGTTGCAATAAAAAACAAAATATTTTTTAATTACAATTAAGGATATAATTATGATTGTTTACGTGGATAAGCATTTTTACAACTATTCCGAATTTCAAGGCGATACTAATTATTTGCTTAAATGTGACAGTCGATAGACGAAGTTGCACCATTACCCGGTGTAGAAAGCTATTTGGACACTCGGGTTTGACCTTTCCTACGGAGGCCTTCGTTTTCTTTTTGAGTCGATGATACATAATAATTAGCTAGGTTTTCTATGGAACTCTAAACATCGAATTCATTAGATATTTTTAGAAGTATGAGATTTTCGTTGCACTTCAAATTTTGACGGCTGATCTATAACGATATATAATATACCAGGAATAAGGACCACAAACGGGATACTACTGTATGTACAGACGCCAGCACATCAAGCTACTACAATCTGTCAAATTTCTTTAATAGATTTTCAACTTTATGGCTAAAGCGTTAAGGTTCAAGGTTGATTGGGAAAATTTGACAGTTTCGGGTAGCTGGACCTGCTGGCGTCTGTACGTGTGTAATGGACAAATTTAGTCGCTAGCAATTCCCTTTCATCCCCCATTTGGAGGAAATAAACTTTTGTAGCAACACTGCCATTTAATAAGTGGGAGTATTAAGTACCGAAACGACTAATTTGCTTATACAACGCTGGAAGTAATTGACTAAAAACTATGATTAAAAAGACAATAAATAATTTAAAATTTTATCATGTACTGTGAAACTAACAAACACACGATAATAACCCTAAATAACACGTAATAAATGCTGGACATACAACGTACCAGATTTCGCGGCAAATTTAAATATAGAACGAATAGTGCGATGCAATATGACTGACTACAAAAAATAACTACAATTTAGTTGTTTTTCTTTTCGAGTCGATGGCAAAGGTAAACATATTATAGTTGATAAGTTGGGCCTAGTAGGTGAGCACGGCAATTACGGCGTCTGTGGCGTTTTTAGGTCCTCAGAAGTTCAGGTGTATGGAGACATTGGACATTTCAACATATTGGACATGGTTTGGTCAGGAGCACCGCATCATTTAGTTAGTTGACTGAATGATTATTTATCTTAGTTTAGAAAAACTGTTTCGGAATAAACTTAACCCAACCCAAATTGACATGACGCAGTTTTAACGCATGCCATATGGATTTATTTCCTGGTTTTTTTAAAGGTCGCTAGTACAACCTGCTTTACAATGGTTTACTCATAAATGATTTTATTATCACATCGGGAACAATGTTTCTTTTCAATTCATAAGGACTTGTGACTGTGAGTTGTCTAAATTATATTAATGCTTAATTGAAATCAATTTCGTACGTAAGTATAGTCGCCATTGCTTATATGAAGGGTTATAATAACTTAGATAAGATATAAGATAAGAGATAATATGCTTATCAACAATCTACCTAGTCTTTCCCAACTATTTTGGGGTCAGTTTCCAGTCTAACCGGATGCAGCTCGATAAGTACCAGTATTTTACATTGAACGACTGCCTATCTGACCTCCACAACCCAGTTACTGGGTAAGACGATACCCCTTGATATGATTGGTTGTCAGACTTTGGTTGTCGTTTGTATCTCTGACTACCCGTAACGACTGTCAAAGATCAACGAATTACTTATAGCCGAGACTTAGGGCCGGTTTATTGGGTTGGGGTGGGTTTTTTTGCGTTAAATCAATTGTCAAATAGTAACTAATGATTAAATTTTTGCAAAATGTGTTTTTTGATAAATTTTTAGTTTATCAAAAATGGTTATTTTCAAGTCAAGTGTTCTCATCGCCTATCCCACAGTGTTTGAAGACTAAGGTCTTCAACCAGTGCGTCCTCCCCGTCATGACATATGGCGCCGAAACGTGGGCACTGACGATCGGGCTGGTCCACAAATTCAAGATCGCTCAGCGCGCTATGAAGCGAGCTATGCTCGGAGTCTCTTTGAAGGATAAAATCAGGAATGAAATTATCCGGAAAAGAACCGGAGTTACCGACATAGCGCGCAGAGTAAGCAAACTGAAGTGGCAGTGGGCTGGCCATGTTTTCCGAAGGACCGATGGCCAGTGGAGCAGACGAGTCCTGGAGTGAAGACCGCGTATCAGCAAGCGTAGTGTGGGACGCCCCCCAGCTAGATGGACGGACGACCTAAAGAGGTTGCTGGGACGGACTGGATATACGGAGGCTGGAGGACAGGGCGTTGTGGCGCAGCCTGGGAGAGGCCTATTTATTTATTTATTTATTTATTTGTTTACCATTTATGTACACACATATATAAACAGACAAGAAAAACAGAACAGAAAAAATAGGTACAGAGGTGATGCTTATTTCACAAGAAATCTCTTCCAGCACACCCGAGACAGGACAATAGATACAGAGATGTAGACAGCGTGTGAAATTGTAAAGGAGACAAAAATAAACAAACAATCAAAAACATTTCTCTTAAAAACTAAACAAAAATTGCGAGAATATACTAACATACATACAAATAAACGTACATACATACATACGCCTATGTCCAGCAGTGGACTGCGATAGGCTGAGTTGATCACCGAAACGGCTTGACCATAGATATTTCGACGGGACTTTCACTGACAGATAGCTGATGTATGATGTATAAGTAGTAACTTAGGCTACTTTGATTTTAGAAAAAGTATTAAGGTCCGCGCAAAAAAAACCCACATAATTGCCCATTTCCGACATCCACGCGGGCAAAGCCTCGGGCAGCAGTCAGTTAATAAATATAATAAAGGCAACGTCGGCCCATATGTCATCGCACTCGGAGTACTAATTAATTATGAATTTTCTTAAAATCGAAATATAGCAGAGACACGCCAAATGGTGAACTCGAAAATCACCCAGATTAGTTTTATTGAATTACAATGTACCGGAATTTATTTTATTTTCATAATTTCTTAAATATTTACACTAGGTACTCAATTAAAAGCCTAACTATATAAATAAATACAAAAACAAAACTAGCGTCGAAGTACTCGTTCGCCTCGCTGTCATCCGGAAACGTGCCCAGACGATTGGCAGCATTGCCACGTTGAATGGCAAATGGCAATGCTCATTCTTTGACCAAATAATTAACGACCGGATGTTGATTTTTCCCAAACCCAAAGTTTTATGTTGTACTGGTAGGTAGTTAGGCACCTATCTTTGCCAATGAATTCGAAGTCAGCCTGCTGTAAACTATGTCCGTAATTGGGTACAGGCGCCAGCACATCAAGCTACTACAATCTGTCAAATTTCTTTAATAGATTTTCAACTTTATCGCTAAAGCATTAAGGTTCAAGATCGATTAGGAAAATTTTACAGTTTCGGGTAGCTTGACCTGCTGGCGTCTGTACAGACGCCAGCACATCAAGCTACTACAATCTGTCAAATTTCTTTAATAGATTTTCAAGTTTATCTGTAAAGCATTAAGGTTCAAGGTTGATTGGGAAAATTTGACAGTTTCGGGTAGCTTGACCTGCTGGCGTCCGTACATTGAATCGCTCGGACTGCTCGCAGACATTAAAAATTAGCTCCCGTGCTGCCGTAACAAATAATGTATTACCATTCACCTTGATAGTTGATACTGAGCTGCAAATTAAAAAAAAGGGAAGTAAACGTAAACACCACGTAAACGCAAACGTAATTTTTTAATTCATGGGGCTAGCGCATAAACGAAAATTTTATTAGCCTTTGGTAATTAAGCCACATGTACATACAGACGCCAGCAGGTCAAGCTACCCGAAACTGTCAAATTTTCCCAATCAACCTTGAACCATAATGCAACCTTGAAATTTGACAGATTGTAGTAGGTAACTTGATGTGCTGGCGTCCGTATTAGTGAATCCGAAGTCGAAACTGTACCTATAATTTATTACTTAATCACCCTATAACACTCCCAATGCTGGGGCACAGGCCTCGTCTCTGTGAGAGGTAGTGGGCCGTAATCCACCACGCAGGCCCAGTGCGAGTTGGTAGATGTCATATGTCTTCGAATTTTTGGTTCTAAGACATGCCGGTTTCCTCACGATGGTTTTCGTCACCTTTTTGAGAGTAATGTTGCTGAAATAATTTACTCAAACTAAAACACCTGTCGGGGTTCGAACCGCGGCCGCAAGTCGAAGCCGTTACCACTGGGCCACCACATGCTCTCTATATTTTGTAATCGTCATTAAACCGGCCAACTGAGTATATAATTTACCCTAATTAACTAATGAATGTGCTTAACTAACTGCCTAACCAATGTAACTTTCAGATAAACAAGCAGAGCAGCCGTCTACCATTATGAATATTAATTTAATAGCGAAGGCGTACTGAGACTGTATTCTGTTTGTTTTTATTAACATAGGTACAGTTAACCGCATGTCAGTGGTAACAAATTGATATTGACAGTGCCTTTATAGTATTTTACCTCACGAAGCAACGCGCGATTTACTTGTGGTACAATATTTTCAAGTGTACAAACGCGACTATGTAAGTGTGAATCTGTGTGTAAGCGCAAGTAGGTACTCTCAGTACAGTCGGAGACAATGGCTCAGTCAGCAGTGTGTGTTATGTGCTGACGCAACACTTAGTTACCACAAGTAAAGCGCGCGTCCCTTCGTGAGATAAAAATACTATAATCAAGGGTACAAAACCGCTGTGAATGTGTGCGTGAAGATGAGAAGCGTTAACTTCCAGCAGATAACACACACTTCAGACTACGCCATTGTCTCGGACGGTACCGGGAGTAATATTGATCGAAGACCGGGAGTTCCTGCGCTTACACATACATGCACAGTATCTTTGTATTGTACAGACGCCAGCACATCAAGCTACTACAATCTGTCAAATTTCTTTAATAAGTTTTTAACTTTATCGCTATAGCATTAAGGTTCAAGGTATGTTGGGAAAATTTGACAGTTTCGGGTAGCTTGACCTGCTGGCGTCTGTACACTTGGTAACCAAAAGTAAAGCGCGCTTCGCTTCGTGAGATAAGAATACTAATAGTAGCAGGGGCGATTTCCGTAGTGCAAGTTACCATAGATAGACAGATGTGCGGTGGACCACAAAGAAAGAATATGTTTATTTGCGGTAAACATGACGCAAAAATGAACACAAACACAAAAAAAATAACAGGTTGAGGAAAATACTATTGAGGAAAACTGTGAGAACAAAAATTGTTCAAGAATAACATTTTTTAAAGTTCCCGCTGCAAAACTGCTCATTCAATGAGTTGCCATGTTATTGAACAAGTAATCAATCATAATAGCAAGAATCGATTTTCATAGTCGAATCAAATATTTCGCCAAAAAAAAATACTTTGATTGAATCTCTTGTCAATTTGATTGAGACAATGCAAAATGTAGCCAAGAAAGAATTCCTAGGCAATAACTTTTATTTTTTGGTGTAAAAATCATTGTTTACGGCAACGCGCAATGTAACACACACAAAACATTGTGCCTTTGGAGCATGCAACTTTACAGGAGTTGTGATGTGTATCTAAAGTACCTAAAGGTTTATATTTTCATGTTGTCATGGAATTTCAATGAAAGTTTTACTTATCTTTAAACCTTAATATTTTCAAAACGGATACCTGAATCGGAAATTGTTAAATATAAATATTTTTAAAAGACATTCCAAGGATATCCCACTTAAAAGGAACGGACGATTAAAAAACAAATGCCCACTTTACCTGGAAGGAAAAAAGAAAGGTTTTAATTTACGGAAGCGTAGACAGACAGAGAAACGGAATTCACAAAACTATAACGGTACCTTGTTTTACTACGGTCCCTTAAAAATGATCACAGTTTGGAAGCGTATTGTTACACACGTTAGGTATAAATTACAATGTATAATATCTAAAAAGTCTAGTGTCTCGTATTTTAGTCGATTAATTAAATGTCCATCACAATTCACAACCCTATAAATCAATAATGTGTGTGACTTGACAGCAGACATTTGCTTTGCTGTGACTGAATATTTGCGAGCGAATAGTGCTCTGTTCATTTTGTCTCAGTCTCAGTGCTCATTTTAAATTATTATTTCTGTTCGTTAGTATGATAATAGTTTGAAATTACTTAGTATTCATTACTGGGTCGCCTTCGCATTTTATCTTTTACCTACAAAACTCAATCATGGAAGAAGTGTTGGAAAAACTGAGTAAAACCAAGTTCGATGGATTGTATAAAAATACTGGTAGGGATTTGGATAACCAAGAGGAGAGACGAAAGGAAATGCTTCATTTTCAAAAAACGTAAGTTTTGAACTGTATTTTTTTTAATTTAACCTTACACTAAATCAAAGACATTATTTTAATTTTAAATAGGTACCTATACCAAAACAGATAAACAATTGTTTTGATACAAATGAATATGAACACAATAAGTAATACAATCATAATAACATGCTTCATACATGTTTTAATCCTTTCTATAAAGACGGGGTTAGAGAGCCACTATCTCAGATTAACACTACTAAGTAAAGTTAATAATAGTTTCTAATACGACAGATCCTGCTCTGTTCTAATTTCAGCAACCGTTCCGTTCTTACGGATACTTTTAGGGGAGTCCTGGGATTAGTGGAGGCTGTTGAAGAAAGCAACATCTACCAGGAAGATAGGGTAAGATGAATAAATTATCATGTGGATTAATCTTATGGCTACTAACTTAGTAAATTATTAAATTATTGAATAATTGTCTGCCTCATTGATATAGTGATGATCACTATATCAACAAGGCAGACAATTATTAGCCACCCACCTGCTGAGCATTGGTTCTTTGGATTGGTCTCTGGGTCAATCAAGCAAAGTTTATTGTACTGTCATTATGCATAGTAATTTCTAATAATAAATACTCCTGCACTTGCGAGCCATTATTCATTAGCCTTCAGCCATTCAGCTATTGGTGAGAAACATACAGGTTGAGTCCTTAAACAGATCTCTACTGCAGCTATGTTTTCAGATAGGTATATAATGTGCATTTGTCTTTAAACCAAATTGCAGGGCCCTATACCACAAAACATTATATTTTCAAGTAAATGTACAGACGCCAGCACATCAAGCTACTACAATCTGTCAAATTTCTTTAATATATTTTGAACTTTATTGCTAAAACATTAAGGTTCAAGGTTGATTGGGAAAATTTGACAGTTTCGGGTAGCTTGACCTGCTGATGTCGGTACATCAGATTCAGTCAAAATAGCAGCTCTTCCTTGCCTGAACTAACAGCTCACTATGTTGAGTGTTTGCATGACAACTGCCCCAATAAAGTAGCCAAGCCTTGCAGCTGTGATTCCATAGATCTCATAGATAGCCAAACATACCCAAGACTTAAAATTGATAGCTGACTTAATTGGAAGGAGCACATTATTCACCACCCTGATTGCGTAACACACTATCAATCTCAATTTGAATAATTTTGAAGGATATTGCTAATCCATTGCTTCATATGTTCAAAGACTTTGTCTGCTTAACAACGTAGTAACGCAATGAATGTTGTTGTACTGTCAAAATTAAGCCATTGCTACTGATAGTATGTTACGCAAATACCGCGCAGGTGTGATAAATTGAGATATATATTAGCTAAATTATTTATTATAAAATTCCATATCGAACACTCAATGTGTTACAAAGCCCTGGCCGAATCAACAATATCCTATGGTCTGCTCAGCTATGGTAGAACTTATAAAACTCACTTTGATCATATTTAGGCACTTTAACTACCTATATTAAAAGCAATTGTCTCACATAACAATATGAAGAAGTACAAAAATGACTACTGTATATAATTATTATATTCTGTAAAATAATATCATGTATGAAAAAAATAAATTTAAACTATTAAAAGAAGAATAATAAAGGGAATTAATACTCGTAGTGTCTTCAATGCTAAGTTGTTACCTCGGTAGTACAGAAATTTACACATTCAATCATTAAAGTATAGCGGGTGTAAAAAGACACTTAACAAAGACTAGAGTCACTTGTACTCCCCATCACTGTATTGATTATTTTGTACTGGAACTTTCTGGTTATGGAGATATTGAAGGTTACAATTCCAACTTCTACAGACTTTTTTTTATGAAAACGAGTTTTTAACGTTATAAAACAACTTTAAATACCCCCACGACCACTGTACCGTTTCATGCACCCATAAGCACAATATTTTGCGTGTATTACATTGCGCACTACCGCAAACAGCAAATTGTCACACTACAAAAAAAAAGTTGTTTCCCAGTAATTATTTTTTGTGCAATCTTACTTAGTTTGATATACAGAATGCGTAGTTGACGGCTATGTAATGGGTCTTTTTACACCTTGTATGTATAATAGCTTTACCTTATTAAGCAACTAAACTCCATTCGGAATAAGATTAGACATTTAAACAAACCTTTTTTACAGTCCATTGAACCGATTTTAACTAGCCCAGCCCAGGATTTATAGGTTTAAGAAACGATTTTTTGATAACCAGCTAAAAGTTTTCATACGCATTCAGAATAGTTCAAACTCAAACTCAAAGTATTTATTTCAATTAAACAGACAAATCAGGCTCAGTCAGAAAAATGAAGCTAGTTGCCCATTCCAAAGCATAGTAGGTACCTATGGAGAAGAACGGGCAAGAAACTCCATGGACACTCTTTTAAATCAAACTAATATGGTTACAAAGTATTGGTTACATTATTCATGTTAAAAATTATGCATGTGAGAACAATGCAGAACATTAATGTGTTCGTAATGAAAAATTTAAAACGATTCAAATTTTAAATTAAATTAAATAATAAATAATAAATAAATCCCTGGACATTTCACACAGCACCATTTGTCCCAAGCTAAGCAACCTAATGCTTGTGTTATGGTAACAAGATGGCTGATAAACTACTTATATACATTTTTTTTTTTTTTTTTTTGTAAATACATACATATTATAGATAGAAAAACACCCAGACTCGGAACAAATACATGTAGGTCATACAAATATTTGTTCCGTGCGGGAATCGAACCCGCGACACGCAGCGCAGCAGTCAATCGCTTAACCACTGCGCCAACTGTGCCGTCAAATTAAAATAAGCCATGGCAGCAAAGAGATGACCAGTCCCTACTGATGGCGCCCGTTCACGAACATGACGCATGGATTAGCACCATTCAGCTCAACCATTTTGAAGGGAGCTAAATGATCCAACACATGTGCCACCATCAGCGAGACATTTTGAGTGAGCATGACATGCTCTCAGCCGCCAGGGCACATTCAAGTCAATGAAAGACGTACCCAGTAAATGGTAGCTTCATAGTATGTACATAGTACTAATACATGTGCTATACAATTATACAATACTAGGAGATTGAATTTATATAATGCAAAAAATGTATTTTACAATCTTCAGCAGCTCCAACAGTATTTTCAAGTGCTAATCAATTTATTTATGCGTCCTTATGGAGCAGGACCAGCATTTAGCCAAGCATTTTTATCAGCGATGTAATCCCCCAATTTATAATATGCCTGGCTGCATAGTGTGCGTTTTATACAAGATTTAAATTTCGTTTCATTCTGTTTAATTATGTGGGGAGGTATTTTATTGTAACATTTTAAACAGTACCCCATGAAAGATGAGTCTACTTTAGCCAGCCTGAAACCTGGTTGAACTAATTGCTGATATTTCTAGTGATATAATTGTGTCTTTCACCTCTAGTGTATAATAATATACCAAAACTCCCCGCGCTTCCGCCGCTTGCGTTTCGAGATTATAGCCGTTATAGCCCCCTAATCTCCAACCGGTTGTACCGGTTGGTCCTGTGACCATATACAACGCCCTTAGTCTCCGACCGTTCCTTACATATACCAAACCCAATGTCACTACGTTTGATTTGGGTTGTTCGTTTGTTTGCTTGCGTTGCGATGTCGTAAGTAACAATGAATTAATGTTTACTGTGTGATCTTCATCATCATTTCAGCTGACAGACGTCTACTGCTGGATATAGGCACATCAACCAATCCTGTGCTTCTCGCATCCAGTGTATTCTGGCCGATCTCTTGTTCTGATTTGATTACGCAGGGAAACTCCAAGCATTGCCCTCTTCATTGCTCTTAAAAAAGTTTGAATACGAGTTTAGAACAATACTCACCTTAACATCGAAATTCACCCTAACACCCTGTATATCTCAAGACGCAAGCGGACGAGTTTCGGGAATTTTTAGGTAATGATTCAGTATCACATACAGAATATATGTAGCAAAATTCAGCTGGTTATCAAAAATCATTTCTTAGGCTTTTGGTCTAATAATCCTGGGCTAATAAGGGGTAGCGAACTAAAATAAAACGAATATAAAATAAAAATAAATTGAGCAAAATAAAATAATTCTTAATAATGCCATAGTGTGAGTGTGAAGTGATGGTGAGTTGTTGGTGTGAAGTAACTGAATGACTGTGAATGACTTGCTTGAAGATTTTTGTGTTTCCTCAGTTTTTTTGTATGACAGGGAGAGAAGCCAACTTTTTGTCATTATTTTATATGAATGGGAATGGAGTATTAAAGCGCCACTACACGGAGGACATTCCGGATGTCGACCAGTGCGAGATTAGGGCGGCTCTCGAGCAGCTAAAGAACAACAAGGCACCTGGAGATGACGGAATAACAACAGAGTTCCTTAAAGCGTGCGGGGCTCCAGTCCTGAGAGAGTTAGCGAGTCTCTTCAACTCCGTCATCCCAGAGGATACAACGCCCGAGCCGAGGTGCGGTGGTTCTGTTCTTCAAAAAAGGTGACAAAACCGTACTGAAGAACTATAGACCCATCTCACTTCTGGGCTACATATACAAACTGTTCTCGAGGGTCGTTACGAACCGTCTCGCCAGGAGACTTGACTAGTTCCAGCCGCCAGAACAAGCCGGTTTTCGAAAAGGCTTCAGTACCGTTGACCTCATATATACTGTTCGGCAAATTGTTCAGAAGACATTAATTTGGACAAGACGAAAGTCATGTACAGTTCACTCGTCTTGCCGAGACCAATCCACATCGAAGGGTCGCTTCTGAAGTTGTGAAGGAGTATCTTTACCTAGGGCAAGTCATCCAGCTCGGCTAACAATAAATTTCACGCGAACAAAGTCGCGGGCAGAAAGAAGATAGTATTTAATAATAATTTAGTGGAATTGTCAACTTGTAAAGTTTTGTGGGATATGGCCCAGTCCTTGGTAGATCAAATAGGTTTCTAACTAAGGATAAATAAAATTACTTTGAATATGTTTTTTTGTTAATTGAATGACAGCCAAAATGTGGATGTTAACTGAACGAAATTGTGAATATTTCACTTTAATTTATCACAAACAGAAGATTCCATAGTCTCCAAAGAACATTTTGGAGTTTTGCTTCGTTTACTTTCATACATCCGGACGTCATCTGCAGCCTAATTGCATACAGTCGTCGGCACGTAGCTTGGCCAGAGTCTTGAGTCGTTTCTCTCCTTTCTTTAACTTTCTTCACAACATATATATTTAAAAATAAATTAAAGTACGAAAAGTAACAAATAATAAAAGTGTACATTTTTTTGTTGCAATAAGTATACATACGCAAACTTACTCCGATTACGTTAAAACCTGGCCAAGTTGCGTCCTTAGACTGTAACACACTATCAATCTCAATCTGGATCATTGCTCATCCATTGCTTCATATATTCGCATTTGTCGGCTCAAGAACGCAAATAACGCAATGACTGTTGTTGAATTGTCAAAATGAAAGCCATTGCCACTGATAGTGTGTTACGAAATTACCCCGCTTGTCATACAAACACGATAAACTCATCCAGTATAATAAAAACTGTTTATGTAATTTCAGGCTTCTTACAAACCACACATTTATGTGGCTGGTTTCAATAGATGCGCATATAAGGAAGTTCTCATGCAGTCAGAATGGATGCTAGAAAAACCAGATGATTTCCATGAAAACTGGTATGTGGTACCCTGCCCTAAAGGTATAAGAACGCTTGTGGTGGCTAGTCGGGTAAGCAGTTTCATGTTATTTCATAACATCTAGGTATAATCGATTTTCGACCCCCAAAAGAAAAAAAAAACTCATAGAAAATCACTCTCCGTGTCTGCGGTTTTTGTCATGGACTATGTAAAGTAGTATTTTGAAATTTGTCACAATGTTAGGACTTAACGACGCGCATAGATTGTCGATCTGTGAAATTGTTTACTTACATAACCTTTACAATATTTAACACAACTAACTATTTACACTAGGTACTAAAGGCCGGTTTATTGATCCGTAGTTAAACTCAACCAATTGTTAAAAATTTAAATTTTTGAAAATGTGTTTTTTTTTATCAATTTTTAGTTTACCTAATGATATAATATCATTGCTAATGGTCAAATAATTAACTATTAGATAAAAAAATAACCATTAGTGATCATTAGATAAACTAACAGTTACGGATCAAAAAACCGGCCCTTAATTAAATGACTAATTAACTAACTATACAAATAAATACAAAAACAAAAGGACACTTGGGCGTCGAAGTACTTGTCCGCATCGCTGTCATCTGGAAACGTGTCCAGAAATCTGGCGGCGTTGCCACGTTGAATGGCAATGCTTATTCTTTGGCCAAAGAACAACCCAGCCAAAGTTCTGCCATATAACTTTACTTCTTTATAATACATATTAATGAAATCTAAACTAATATTACAAGGAGGTTTTATATTTTTCCGACCTTGGCCTCTTCCAGAGATACTGACTACTATGTGAAATTCCAGGGCAAAACCAAACTTTATTCCCGGGATGGTATCCTTGTAAGGACAGTTCAGTCTGCGTTACCAGGCGGCAGTCAGGTTACGGCTAGCCGTAGCAGTCGTTGCTGTGTTCTGGACGGTTTTTTGGAACCTACCACAAACACCTTCTATATTTTGGATCTACTGGCTTGGAACAGCCACTTGATGGCTGATGGAGAGGTAAGAAACATTCATTTTCAGTATGGGCTAGTGGATGTTTGAATTGCAAGTAAAATTGCAAGTGATGAGTATGCTATAATTTCGAAGCATGTAAGTTTTGTTGTTTTCTGTAACAGGTACAATAAAATAAAGATGATAAAACAAAAAAAAAAAATTGAAGTAGGAGTTGTTTAAATCAGTTTTTTGTTTTGTTCTATCATGTTTAGATATCAATCCCCATCACGTCTGTGAAATTTACTCCATAAAACTGATAATTTTACCCTGTATAAGACGAATCTATGATACAGCAATAAAGTCTGCTTCACTTCTTAATTTCTATGTAAACACTGTACTACTTTTATGTTGTAACTAATTAATGTTTTTTTCTATAATTTCAGACTGAATTCCGACATTACTGGATGCTGACACAGGTAGAAGAAATACCAGAATTGGGAAAACGCTCAAGTCATAATCATTTGAAATTTAAAATTATACCGAAAGTACCATGTGATCCAATGAATTTTAGAGAGTAAGTCATTTCCTCTTATAGTATATTTATCTCACGAAGCGACTCGCGTTTTACTTGTGGTTACCAAGAGTTCAAACACGTTTTGAATGTCTGTGTAAGCGCAGGAGCTTTCGGTACGATCCGAGATAGTCTGACGCTACTCGTCTTCACGCACACATTCACAGCGTGTTAGTACACTTGGTTACCGCAAGTAAACCACCATGTTTAAACACATCGCTGAGGGGCTCGTGGCTAAGTAATAACCGCACGGGTCGATAGGTCAGGTTAAGCTACACTACGTACGTGAACCATCTTTACATACTTAGACCGATCTGTGCCTCGGGAAGCACGTTAAGCCGCTGGTCCCAGCTCTCATTCGTGGAACTTTGACAGTCATAACGGGTTATCAAAAACCTGAAAGTCTGACAACCAGTATTAACTCTTTCACAGGGGTACCGTATTAACCAGTAACTGGATTGTAGAGGTCAAATGGGTAGTCGACTCTATGTAAAATACTGGTAGCTGCATCCGGATAGACTGGAAACCAACTCCAAGATAGTTGGGAAAGGGCTAGGCAGATGATGATGATTAACACATCTCTGTATAATTATTTAGTTTAAGGATAATGTTGCGCGCCACAAGTTACCACTAGCGCTATCTAGTATCGAGTAGCAGAACTAATAGATCCTTCCAGATATTTCGATGCTAGAACTTTCTAGAACTATCGACATCTGGTCAGTCGGGGCCGGTATGTACTCGAACATTCTAGATGTTTCTACAATAGAAGGTTGTAGAACTATCTGCGGCACTATATAGGGTCGGGATAAGACGACCGAGGGACAGATTTGGATAAGCGATACAAGCGAATACATCGAAAGCGTGTTATTAGTGTTGTTTAATTAAAGCGTAATTTATATCGGCAGTTTTAATTGTCACGAACCCCGAAGCTCGTACGAATAATAAGGAATTATTACTGTTTTTTTTATCTATTAGAAAATAGTTAATCATAATAAATACAATTCTTCAATTACAGTTTCATGATGAGGATCCCACATTATCCAAATAACTCCCCAAAACTGGATGGCCTACTGTTCTACCACAAGAAGGCCCATTATGTTTCTGGATTGACCCCATTGGTGGGCTGGCTGTATCCTTACATGGTGCCTGAAGTGTTTGGACCAAGTAAGTAAAAAAAAAATGGGCGGTCGGGAACCCCCCTCGAAAGTTTCTTACCCGATACTCACACGCACACACACTCATATACACTTCTGGACACATCTATTGGCCCACCTTGTATTTTCAGTTTCGTTTGGTCCTAGCTAAAATTTTATATTAGGTCGAGCAAAAAGTTTTTATGCAGTTTTGAACCTGGCACATTCACAATTTCATTCAATAGTCTTTTTTTGAATTTCGAACACAGAATTTAAAGAAACAAAAGACAATTTGGAGCCTGTTTGTTGATATCAAACAATCGAATACTAAGAAAACTTGGTTTTATTGGTTTACTTGGATTTAATTCTTGAAAAAGTGATTGGTTTTGCAACAAACATTACTTATTCTTAACATTAAGGTGAGGTTCTATCAATAATCTATGGATACTTCACCTGAAGTCGCCGCCCAAGCTGTGGCACTTATGCAGGCCGGACACAGCCAAAGAAACGTGAGTGCTCAACTTAGTTTAAGTCGATCTGCGGTCCGAAATGTTTATCGGAGGTACCTAGAGACTGCGCGGCTTTGTTCGTCGCCAAGGAAGGCCACGATCTCGGGTCACAACTGAAAGGCAGGATCGATTCATCGTGACGACCAGCTTGAGAAATCGTCACCTTACCTCCATTGAGATACAAAACCAACTTCGCGACTTCCACGGAGTATCTGTGAGCGCTCGAACTGTTCGGACAAGCTTAAAAGAACGCGATATGGTACCACACAAGCCAGCTAATGGGCCCAAACTAACGCGAGCCCACCGAACAGCGCGCCTTCATTTCGCACGCAGTCATTTAAATTGGACACAGCAAGATTGGAGCCGTGTACTCTTTTCTGATGAGTCTAAAATTGTGTTACATGGCAATGATGGAAGGAAGAAGGTCTACCGACGTAAGGGAGAGCGTTTCGCACAATGCTGCTTTGAAGAGAGGGTTGCTTATGGCGGTGGGTCATGGACTGTCTGGGGCGGTATATCCGCGAGCGGCAAAACTCAACTTGAGGTTGTTACAGGACCACGGCTGCCAACATTAAATGCTGAAAGGTACATTCGTGAGTGCTTAGAACCTCACGTGATACCATACGCGGACTATGTGGGCCCAAATTTCCTTTTTATGCATGATAATGCAAGAGCCCATGCGGCCGGCATCGTCAGGGAATATCTTCGGGATGTGAACATCACAGTTATGGACTGGCCAGCCAGAAGCCCAGACATGAACCCCATTGAGCACATGTGGGACGAGCTAAAAAGACGTGTTAGGGCTCGTCAGCCAGTTGCCCAGACGATGCAGGAGTTGAAAACTGCCATAGAAGAGGAATGGGAGATGATCCCTCAAAATTTCATAGAGCGGTTGATAAACTCTATGCCTAATCGTATGAGAGCTGTGGTAGATGCCCATGGAGGCAACACGCGTTATTAAATTAAACCTTTATTTGATAAAACATGTTTTTTCTTCAAAAATCAATTGCCTTTAACAAGGCGCATATCCGACTTGTTAGGCGTAGCTCCATGTCGTATGGTATTCTGAATTCAAATTTAAAACAATACGATCGAAAAAGATGGTAAAATGTATCAGGTTTAAAACTGCATCAACAGTTTTTGTTCAATCTAGCAATCATATTTCGGTAGGGGCCATCGAAACCTAAACTCTAAGGTGGGCCAATAGATGTGTCCAGAAGTGTATTATCCACATTACTCATTATCCAAATTACTCCCCAAAACTGGAGGGCCTACTGTTCTACCACAAGAAGGCCCATTGTGTTTCTTATTATGTTTCTATGGTGCCTGAAATGTTTGGACCAAGTAAGTAAAAAAAAAAAAGAATGGGCGGTCGGGGACCTCCGTCAAGAAAGTGTTTCTTACGCGATCGCACGCACACACATCATCATCTTCCTGCCCTAATCCCATGTTACTTGGGGTCGGCGCAACACGTTTTCTTCTTCCATTCTCCCCTGTCAACCGTCACGCGTGTGTGTGGCGCGTGAAAGAAAAGAGAATGATATCACTTTTCTGTCACTGGCGCCACTTTCAAACTTCCTCTTATATACTCATTTCTTACTTTATCTATTCTCGTCACTCCACACATCCATCTCAACATTCTCATCTCCGATGCATTCGTATATAATAGAAAGAGACGGAGAGAGAGAGAGAGAGAAAGAGAGAGAGAAGGTCGCGTGGAAGGCCATAACACTTTTTCCTGACGTGACCATTTCTACCAGTCAACTCCTACCGCAAGCCGCGTTAAGGAGCTTCGTTCCAATAGAAATTTAGTTTGTAACATGTACCTATACAAAAAAAAAAAAATCCCTACCCTGACACCTGTGCGACGTTTGTATGAAACTGACAGGTGTCAAGAACGCATTCTCTCGTCGGCCGCACTGTAACATGATTTTCGATTATTAAAATGCTTATATTTAATAAAATATTTTAATTTCTAGATATCAAAATAAATCCAGCTTATATGATGGAACGACCATCAAACTACGTGAACCAAGCAAATTTCATTGCGAATTTTCCAAAAAAGAAAGAGAAGCTTCGACGCAGTCAGCTAATGGATACTACATCTCCACCTCCGGATGAAAGTGATCTTGTAAGCTTTATCAATTAAATATAGCCCAGGAATATATTTTCCACGAAAAAAATTCTCACCGGGATTTATGCATTGCGTTTGCGATAAAAATAGCGAAAGAAAAAGCTTTCAAAGCCTTCGAAAATCGTCGCCTTTTTTCGCACATGATATAGTTATTACCTTTTTACACAGTATTTCTAATGCCTGAATAAAGATAATCCCGAAGATAAATCATCGCTAGATTATTTATTTTGCAGATTTGCCTTTAATTTAAAAATTGCTTATACATTATGCACTAAGAGTATTTTTCCTGAGTTTCTCGAAATAAAACGCGTATATCCGTCAATTTTAAACAAATTAATATAATTTATTTTGAAATTGTTCTAAAAAGTTATTTTGTTGCCACGATACAAAATAAGGCGACAGAGACAGTATGAGACTTAGGGCGAATTTCACAAATTAAACTGAACGCGTTCCGCTCATCTAAACCGCGTTCAAGAGCTGTCAGTGTCAAAATTGTTGTGTATTGACACTGACAGCTCTGAAACGCGGTTTAGACGTGCCGACCGCGTTTAGTTTCATTGGTGAAATCCGCACTTAACCGGTTGAATGCCGTAATTACAGAAACAATTAAAAAGTCATTATGTCTCGCGTGGATCCACGTTCGAAGATACGAAGGGTTAATAGCGGCTTAAATTGCTTGTTTTTCTCCTGAACATTGGAGGTTGAACCCTGCGTCCTGGCAGATGTATACCAAATGAATAGAGAGACTCACTTTCGCATTTGTGTGGTTTTAGTCAATCAAACGTTTTTTTTTTACAGTTGGTTGTGGAGGCTCTGACAGAATCCGGGGCGTTTGACGAAGAGTCAGATAGGGGAAATGAAGCGAGCGCCATATACATGGAGTAAGCGGAGCATACGATTTGTGTCAAATTATTTTTATTCTACCTTCTGTCAAACAAGCTGTTTGTTATACAGGCAGATAACTTGCAACTACTTTAAAAAAAATGTTCTGAGTAGTCAATTCTTTTAACATCACTCTCTTAAGAGCGGGACGCCAGAGTAGTCCGCGAAATTCAAATATTCTTACGTCTTAGGAATTTACAGGTGTCAAGCTGTATGTTGAATAAAATATGATTCGCGACTGTAACCAGTTTGTATTTAATGACTATTTAATAAAAATATCAATCAATAGGACTATATGAACTTAGTATGGGTTGTATTGATAATTTTAATGATTATAATTCACAAGCACCAAAGCTTAAAATTTAGTACGCACACACAACACTTGAATATTTGCAGTGTAGCACAAATATGAATATTTTTGTCTGTATACCAAATAGCTTGTTCGTCTTTACTGGTTTTGAACCAGAATAAATTCTCTTTAGATTTCTCCTAAAGGAGTCTCTGTGTTATTAAGTAGCTATTTAGAGCTACGTACTAGTCGGTAAGTATATGTGGTTCCATGTTATTAAGGAAGTCTTAGGGGGCGAATGCACGGCGCGATTTTACGTATCGGAATAGCCAAGCAGTTGAGAAAAATGTCTGTAGAAACCATTTTTGGGACTCTATGCATTTTTGCAGGAATTCCTACTCCGAAACACGGTCGCTTTCGATTTTGTAGATTTTAGGAGCTTATGAAAAGTACTGTAGGTACAGTGTGTATACTTGATCTGCGTCCCAAAATTCATGTAAATATGATTTGAGGGCAATTCCAGTATTTTTAAGAATGGAATGTTAGGATTTTAATGTTAGTATGAATGTGTCAAACATATCTCAATTTCAACTTCATAGAAATTCGTTTTTTCTGGCTTCTGTAAGAAGAAACACCACGAATTGGTCGATGTAACGTAGCGAATGGAATGTTAGTGAATTTTTTTTGTTGGGCAGTGAAGATAGAGAGAAATAAGTGTAGTTCTCTAGTTTATCAAAAATGTTGTCAAGTTTTTGACATTGATATTCGCTTAGAGTGATATCTTTGGCAGTCGTTACGGGTAGACAGAAGCCAAAAGTCTGATAACCAGACTTACCAACGGGTACTATCAATTATGTTACCCAGTAACTGGGTTGTGGAGGTCGGATAGGCAGCCGCTCCATGTAAAATACTTGTATTCGGGTGCATCCGGTTAGACTGGAAATTGACTCCAACATAGTTGGGAAAAGGCTGGGAAGTTTAATTGGTCTTTTTAGCTGAGATGTGATAGCGACTAAATTTTAACGTGTTTATTACGAGAATTGGCCTTTTTTTTTTGATGGGAAATCAACTGATGACTAATAGTTGCCTGTGCCAGGGGCCACGGTATCTCTTTCGAACAACCCGCGGCCCTGGCAGACATCGGCCCTAGTGGACCCCGTCAGTTCGTGCTGACATCTCTTTGAGGCGCGCGTGGAACACAATTCGCAGTCGACCCGGGCCTGGTCCTGCCCATTGCTCGCCGCCCGCAAGCCTGCGCCTACGGTGGCCGGGAGTCCGCTATTGACTCCCGACGTCCAGGGTGTCTCCTGCGGCGACTAGGGGCGTGAGGGCGCAGAGATTGCCTCTCCCTCACGCGCTTCGCCTCATCCTTTGCGAGCATTACTGCTTCGCAGGAGGTGACGGCTTCCCATGCACTCTCGCTCCGTACCATGGCCTGGACCAGGGCCGGCTGCGACAGATCGCCGCCGCCGATCGCCGCCACGAGGACGCGGCGGTGCTCCGCCCAAGCCGGGCAGACCTCCATCGTATGCTCCACCGTGTCCTCCGGGCGATCCACACAGTGGTGACACCCTGGCATTTCCTCCCGCCTTATCCTGAACAGGAACCTCCCGAAACAACCGTATCCGGTGAGGACCTGCGTCAGGCGGAAGGTGAGGGCGCCGTGGTGCCTCTCCAGCCACTCCTCAAAGAGGGGACTTATCGCCGCAATTGTGGCGTGCCCAACGAGAATTGGCCTTCAGTTGTTTCGGCGTGACTGATTAACGTATAAAAATGTCCAATCTGTAGGACTTGTAATAGAATTAGTGCAGATAAAACCGTGATCGCAGTGGGCTTAGGAAAGTATTGCTCCGTGTTTTTAGTCCCCTAGGAGTATTTTATACTATTTCTTATTCGTATAACAGGGTGCGCTAAATTATTGTAAAAATAATGCATATTGATGTAGCCCTGGATATGGCTGTTTTGATCCTGGTGATATAATTTTAACTATTTTTAATTAATTTAATTGTTGACTATTTTATATTAGCTTCACGTTTTTAATTTTAGAAATTGCCACTGTTGTAAGACGTATAATAATGATGAAATGCAGAAAAGTTTTAGTCGCTGATTCTATTTTTGCTTAGTTCCTATTTTGGCTTAAGCTAATATGAAGTATTATTCGGAATCAGGGTAATACTGGCTCAACTTTAGGCGAGGTAGTTACTTGAATATGAAATAGTAGGAAAATATAGTTTGACAACTATATAATACTCACGATATAATGTAGTAAATGTCTTGTAGTGTACGCCAAAGTTCGTGGCTATTGCGGTTATAAAATGCAGGAGCGAGATGACACCAGACTTGGGTACTAAATACCCATGTGCGTCTTACTCACACGTTGTATGACCGAGATTGACACAAGTCTTGGTGTTTAGTATAGTCCCATTTAACACGCTCAGGCCGCACAACGTTTGCCGTGGCTTGTAGTATTTTGTGAAAGCTTTCACATGAATTGGTAAATTCCACCCGGTTTGCCAATATTCGCTGCCGGGAACCGTGAATTTGAACCGAGAAATTGCAAATAGGGACTCATTGTGTTTCCGATTCTTTTTGATGGCATTCTGCCCTTTCGTATATAGTAAAGGACTTTTAATAATAAACCTTTTTGAACCGATCTAGTTGTCTATTTAATCAAAATGTACTCGAGTGTCGACTGTTGTCGACTTGTGGAGTGCTCTCTAAAGGCCGGTTTATTGATCCATAGTTAAATTCAACCAATTGCCAAAAATAGTTTATCTAATGATATAATATCATTGCTAATAGTCAAATAATAAACTATTAGTTAAAAAAAAATTACCGTTTGATAAACTAAAAATTGATCAAAAAACACATTTTGCAAAAATTTTACCATTAATTACTATTTTTGACAATTGGTTGAGTTTAACTACGGAACAAAAAACCGGGCCTTAGACTTAATATGACTGAAACTCGTTCGACAATGCCGGATTCCCTGTTCCGGCCGCATGTAGCAAAAAGTTAAAAACTTTTAGGTGTTAATCTTCATAGCTTTAATTAGCATTGAAGACTATTTAACTATATAAAATTGTCGACTGATTTCAAATGACCAGTTTGGCGGCGAATTATTAGGTACGACCAAGTGTTAAGACTGGTAAAAATTATGATCCGTTTTGGATTTAGGAACCGGGGAAATCGAGCTAAGCTGTGAAGCCTTTGGATATATGTAACTATTTGATGTACGATGTAATATCTATTCAAAGGTCCATCGATAGTCCCATAATATATACTTTGAATCATAAAATCTATCTGTTTAAGGAATACCTACTTGTTATTATTATGTGTGTTCAATGGCCAGAACTGAATGTGTACCTACTCTTTTAATTAAATAAATTATTGATGTGATTTATGATTTTGATTTCATACGTCCATAACATACCGAAACCCTCCCGTGCCTCGGTCAACACGGTAAGCAGTTGGTTCCGGCTGTCATTCGTAGATTTTTGACAGTCTTTACGGGTCGTTGGAAGCCTGAAAGTCTGACAACCACTCAAAGCTGCCAAAGGCTATTGTGTTACACAGTAACTGGGTTGTACAGTGGCTTGCATGTAAAGTACTGGTATCCAGCTGCATCAGTTTTGACTGGAAGCCGACCGCTACATAGTTTTGATAAGATTTATTATCTGTAAGTAGGTTTGTACAAACACTTTTACACGTCGATCATATTATTTTAAAACTAGATGAGTTCGGCGTTTCCTATCTGACTACTCTTAGAACGAAAGGCCGAAAAAAATTCAGAGATCAGTCTCTTTTAAAGTCCAGACATAATCTTGGTTAGATCATGTGAAGAACATGTAGATTGGTGTCTGAAATGGTCTTTTAAGGAAATAACCACACAGATTGAGTGGACCTGCCTAGTCAGTGCACGCATTTGTCAAAAATCGTGCAGCTCAACTCAGAACTTGAGGAGCTCAACGATTAGTTGTTGAATTTGGTCTAGATCCAAGGTATATATATAATAATATAGCGAGACGCGAGACGGTTCGTGAAGCTGATGACTAGCTTATAGACCTGGCTTAGAAGTGAGATGGCCTATAATTCTTAAGCAAGGGATTGTCGCCCTTTTTAAGAGTACAACCGCTCCATTGTTCCATACCAGTGGCGTTATCCTCTCGAATATGGTGGAATTAAACAGTTTCTGAAGAGCTTTAAGAACAAGTTTTTCCACTGGATTTCAGAAGTTCGGCCGTTCTATGTTCTATGTTACGGGTTTGGTTTCCGCACTTAGTCCTTCAGGTATCTATCAGGCATTGTACGTGGGCCATGGCGGCCGTCGGTGGTTATTCCGACCAGCCCACCTCCCTCCAGAAGCTTATTAGGTCTCCTGGTCTGTTGAGAACACTTTTGTAAGATCTGGGTGTCCCGAGGGTTTCCGACCTAATCTGGGTGACGCCTGTGCACTCAAAGAGCACATGCGCGACGGTTTCATCAGCCTCCATGCAGGCTCTATATAGGGGGCTGTCCGTTGAAGTTCGGCCGTAGTTCCGTCACCACCTATTTAGGGGGTGCTGCACCTTGTTGTTTGTCTATTTCTATTTTCACCATAATACGGTTTACGGTTTAAGATAATTTATTTCACTCAAAAATAATACAATTATTCACTCCTATGAGGAAAAACATAAAAATTAAGATAGGCGACGGTTTCGCTGGGTTATAAACTAAAATTAAGTTATATAAAAATAAAATAAAAAAAAAGTACAGACTTACAATTGAGGCCATCAGAACCACAGTGGCCTAATTCAATGGACAAGCTTTTTGAGTACCATAGAAAATAAAAACAGTATTTTTTTAATCAACTAGCACTCTTCAGAATACATACTTTTTATTACTTTTATGTTTTATTTGACCTATTAGTGTTCCAAATTATGATTTTAATAGTGAGAAAATAGCTTTATTGCTATTTTTCTACATTTTATACACAGATAGGCCACTTTGGCAGTAGTTTTTTATAAAAAGGTTAGAAAAAGAATGGTTGGTATGGCCAATTGTTTATAAAAAAAACACTTACCTAAATAAAAAAAAAGCAACATCAACAGCAATAACAATAAAGGTATTCTTAGTCACTATCAATGTCATCCTCAACATCTATGACATTTCTTACTGACACATTATCTTTGATACTGGTATAAAAACTGTGATGCACTGGAGGTATAAAAGGCAAAAGATCCAATAAGTCCTTTTTTTTCTCACAACTGATGGGTTTTCCATCAGGGTATAAAGGATCCAGCTTAATACCAGTCAAATCTGTAGAGCCCCTTTTCTTTAAATCTACATTTTCAAATAAGACATCTTCATTATTAGAATATTTAAAAAATAATTTAAATGGATGCATTTTATTAAACAAAAGCCACTGCATGCTGAGCCACTGTACCTTTGATTTTTCAGCAGTTATCTTCCTGTTGGTAATGTTATTCTCCAGCTTTTTTGTTGAAACACAGTCATATTTTGTCATTTTTATGACATCAAATGGGTTCCTGTCTCTAGCTGTCTTAATAACAGTAGTCCAGTCATCCGAAAACTAATATTTTTGAAAAACTTTTTCTTTTTCTCCACTAATCCAAAATCTTGGTCACATGTTAAGTATGAGTGCCCACTGACATAGAACTTATGGTCTATGTTATCTACTGTGTAATCTGGATGGGCAACAATATACTGACAAAAAGTAGCCATTTTAATATTTCTATTTTGACCACCACACTGGTCTGAGTACATATTTAACTTTTTAGTCTTGACTTTCTCTTTGACGCAACAAGCAGGAACCAATCTCCTGAGGACCCCTAGAAGCTATAGTTTCATCCCACACATACATTGTTACTTCATCATTATGAGCATTATGAATTCCCAGGCAGTAAGTCCAAAGCTGCCTTTTATAATAGCAAATTCCTGTAGAAATAACAGGAGTAGGTAAAGTTTTCATGAGATCAAATACCATAACTGTTAAATCAGAATCATCTGCAGCTCTATTCTTATCTATCTTAAAATTATAGAGGGCTTAAACCATAGTGGCCTATCTTACTTAGGCTTAGACAAAGAAAAGTATAGACTGCGGGTAGCTCCATTTCATTCCCACAAGAAAGAGTTATAGTATTGAGTTCTTCTATGTAACAGAAAAGGACAAAGCTATACTATTTCCGTCTCTCAGTGCGTGCCAGTTTTTTCAAAGCCAGCGACTTATGTAGCTAAACAAACTTTGACAGTTATTTCGTCTTTGTGAAATTGTGAAGTTTATTTTGGCACTTTTCTACATCATTTATTAATATATTTGCTTGCATAGATTGTTTTAAATCCGAGATAAACCTATAATACAATGCGGTGCAGTGTACTTAACTGTAAAAGCGATAGTGAGATAGGTAAAGGGTAAGGCTTATGGTATCACTGAGTTCTATATACATTATAGTTATGTTTGTGTTTTGTCTCATGTGTAGCCACGCTACCCGTTGCTCTATAGCTTCCTTACTCTAAGTACTTAGGCCAGTATGGCACCTCAAATTTAGATCACAGATTATAAACCGTAACAGTGATTATACTGCCATCTAGTGAATATTCGTTGTATCACTTTTAGGCCACTCTGGTTCTATCAAAATGATCAATTTGAACTGGAAAAAATCATAAACTCAATATTGTAAAAAAATGAGTTAGGCCACTATGGTTCTCATGGCCTCAATTCAAACATTATTCTGAATATGGTGCTTTAATAGCCTTTTAAAAGTTGGAAGTGATTTTGATTCCTTAATTACTTTAGGTATAGAGTTATAGAGTTGAGGTCCCTCATATGCGACAGTCTTTCTACCGTAGTTTGTCCTCGGTACCCTTAAAATTATATGGATAGCTTGTCTCGTCATGCGCTTTTGAATTTGCATTCTTTTGTAAATGTATAATATTTTCGTAAATCCAAAATTACCCGTAGGAAAAGGGGACCTCGCGAGTCTATGTAAGTGTTGTTGTTGGGACACAGTAGACATTAAAATTGTGAACATTCCACTTTATCCCACTGGTGGGATGCTCTGGTAGGTCCAGCTTGGTGAGGCCAACTGGGATAATCCACAAATTCATTGGCTTTTTCAATTTAGTAAAAAAAATTGGCAGGTAAAACTAAATTGTACAAGGTAGGTAGGTAGGTACCTTCAACTCAACTTCAATTCAACGATAAAACCGGCACCAGAAAATAGGAGATAGAAGCTAATTCATTTATACGACATTCAAATAAGTGCCTATATTGCGACAGTAAAGAGGAGTACTAAAATCTCGACGATTGTTTGCAAACCGTAAATCGAGATATCCTTCGAGAATGAGTGATAAATAAATGCCTAAGTAGGTACTGAATGTAAGTAAAGAGAACGTCATTAAATAAAGCAATATTACTTCATATATGGTGAAAATTATAAATTGTATCAGTATAAGTTTCCTTTCCTCTTCCTTTCTTCTCTACTCATCCGATGTCGATTATTCTGCCAGCGTGAGTATACGGTGTTAGGCTCACAGACAGACTGGCACACTAATGATCATTAGTCTACGTGACTATAACATTGTCACCACTGCACAACAGTCCTTCGCAGTTATTTTACCTCTGACTTTGCATTTCTGTCCAAATCACAGTAATATTTATTCTCATTCTAATACGGTTGCTCTTGGGTTGCTACCCACTAGCAAGTCTGTCAAAACCATTAATGTGATCTTTATTCTTGCTACAATTAATAGGGTTGCTGTTAGGTTGCTGCTCAGAGGTAAAATAACTGTAAACATGCATCACAAGCATAGCATGCATATCATAACATGCTTTGCCATGCATATCATAGCATGCATATCATAGCATGCATAGCATAGCAAGCATGGCATAGCATGCATATCATAGCATGCAAATCATAGTATGCATAGCATAGCATGCATGGCATAGCATGCATAGCATAGCATGCATAGCATAGCATGCATAGCATAGCATGCATAGCATAGCATGCATAGCATAGCATGCATAGCATAGCATGCATAGCATAGCATGCATAGCATAGCATGCATAGCATAGCATGCATAGCATAGCATGCATAGCATAGCATGCATAGCATAGCATGCATAGCATAGCATGTTATATGTTTAGCATGCATAGCATAGCATGTTATATGTTTAGCATGCATAGCAAAGCATGTTATATGTTTAGCATGCATAGCATAGCATGTTATATGTTTAGCATGCATAGCATAGCATGCATAGCATAGCATGTTGCAGAAACAAAACAGAAAAAACACGTAGCTTAGCATGCATGATGTGGTACGAGTATCCCCCAAAATTGTTCATCAATCTGCTGTTATCAAGACTCGACTGGATTAGACGATCAACGTGCACGGAGGTACATCTCACATCTTTGCTTTGCCGATCACAACATCATAATGGCAGTGTTGCTGGTTGACAGTTAGAACAGATGCTGCACTGCCTATGAATGAAATGAAGCTCAAGTCAGGCTTTGAGAGATCCCATGGGACAGATTGAAGGTTAAAAGGATTCAAAGATTATTTAGGTAAAGGAACGTTATCGTTTCTACACAAATATTATAGAGACATTTAGCATTTAAAATAGGTAAGAAAACAATATTTCATCCCTTGTAATTTCCTTCTGATTTACTAGCACCTTGGATAACGTAGGGAAGTGAACCGTGAAAACGCGATAAATCGGTATTTGTAAGAAATTACGGTGTCCCATAAAAATCTGAAAGATTCGGCGCATTTTTAATAGATCGAAGTAAGAAAGGACTGCTGACCTAGCATTGTTTGCCTTCCGTTTTATGGAGAAACCAGCCACCTATCACTACCTACAGAGGAAGTCGCCAGGTTGTTAGCATATGTAACTATTTAGATGGTGCCTAGGACTTAGCTTAAGGTCGACGCGAACACCCTATCAGAGCTAATTAGGTACTTAATGATGATTATAATGGGTTAACGATGGGTCGCAGGAACCCGTTGGATGCGAGAAGCACAAAACCGGTCGAAGTGGGGTTGCCTATGTCCAGCAGTGTACGTCTTTCGGCTGAAATGATGATGATGGTTTAACAGCCGCAAGGTTCGATTGAAGTATAGCTACGAGTCTGCCTGCCGCGGTCGGTTTGTCGATGAGTGACCATTACATATCGAGACCCCTCCGTGCCTCGGAAAGTACATTCAGCCGTTGGTCCCGGCTGTCACTCATTCATAGATCTTCGATGTGGTCGTTACGGGAAGCCAAAAGTCCAAAAGTCTGACAATCAGTCGTACCAAGGTGTATCATGTCACCTAGTAACTGGGTTGTTGAGGTCATATAGGCAGTCGCTCCATGTAAAATACTGGTAGGTATTCAGCTGCATCTGGTTAGACTGGAAGCTGAAACAAAAATACTTAATTGGGTAAATAAAAGGCTAGGCGGATTGTAGATTGATATGATGGCGCACTTGGTTGTCACATCTACTGTTTAGTCCTACCCATAGATATAAGACAGAAGATTTATATGGTCCTACCTATAACTGGTTCTTTGCGCATGATCAGTGAACCTACTCATGGACTTTGCTTACATAATCAGCCTATAATGTTCCCACTGCTGGGACACAGGCCTCGTCTCGGTGAGAGGGAATGGGCCGTAATCCACCACGCGGGCCCAGTGCGGGTTGGCAGATGTCACATGTCTTCGAATTTTTGGTTCTAGGACATGCCGGTTTCCTCACGATGTTTTCCTTCACCGCTTTGAGAGCAGTGGTGATGAAATAATTTACACAAAGTAAAGCGCCTGTCTAGGTTCGAACCTACGACCTACAACTCGTACGTCGCGGCTGTTACCACTTGGCCACCACTGCTCTCTGGACTGGGCTTATTAAAGAGTTATTTGATCCATTTTCACGTTGAAAGACAACTTTATCGAATGGGTTTTTCCTTCTTATCAGGATTAAACGCACTCAATGTTACTTTCCTAACTAATATGCCGCACACGTTTCTATAGGTAAGCATTTATGCTACGGCTACATTGTCGCGATAACGCGAAATACACTTCGCGGGTTCTCTCTTGCACGTCACTGGACGTCTCGCTGTGCAACAGAGAGCGCGCGTAGTGTAGTTTGCGTTATCGCGACAATGTAGCCGTAACATTAGATAGGTCGGTACTTACGTAGGTAGAGGTACCTACCTCTTAGAAAGTAGGTACCGTCAAGAGCATTTATTCTTACCTTACACTTACGCAAGATTCAAAAGCGATTCTCTTAAAGTATTGATATAATATTTTATGGTGTTACGAATGTAATATTATCGAAACCGTATTAATATGAATAGGTTTTATAGGTTTTTGCTCTCAAAGTCGCTCGCTCGCTTTAGCATTTTATGTTATTTATGCTTGTGGCAGTACTATTAAACACACAGGAATAGATACACAATCCGGCCGTCGAGAGAATGCGTTCCTGACATCTGTCAGTGCGACAATTCTAGTAGCTAACGTTGTCAAAAAATAAAAGGCCCGTTTTGACATTTGAGAATGCGTTCTTGACACCTGCCAGCTTACGAACGAATACGTGTAAATGAGTCACTTTTGTCAAAAAATACAAGCGGGTCTTTTATTTTTTGACAACTTTAATAAAGATAGCAAATTCGCAAAACACGTAGGTATTCGTTTGTATGAACATGACAGGTATCAAGAACGCATTCTCTCGTCGGCCGCACTGTAGCCTATCCATTAAGTGCCGGTGTTGAGTGCCCTGCTATAATGAAGAACTGATCTACGAATTTATGCCTTTTGCCTTAGCCACAAGTTATGGCAATTTTACTAGCTGCGTTTGGCAACCAGCCAGGATAGTGTCCCGGAGGTACCTGACCGATGGCCATCGGCTTTCAAAAGAAATGACTGACGATGTTATTTCATAGAGTAAGAATAATTGCAACCTCACTCAATTTGGACCTTTTTCTGAGCCGATCGTATTTCTTCGTAGTCATTCGATATTCGCCTTCATTTTTGCGTAAGTTTTAGGGCTTGTACAGTTAGCACCAAAAAGATGTATACATTCACAAGGAAGCATTTTATTGTCTACAACCATTGTTCCATAATAGTATATCCACCGTACAAGTACAACACATAGTAGGTATGCAGTTTACTTTAACAAATCAAAGTAAATGTTTGGTCCCAAAACATCTATACCTACACCCTGTGCCTACTAATTCAAGTTCTTACAGCCTACTTAGCTACTTAGCATGCGGTAGATTTGACCTGCAGATAGATAGGTACAACCACTGGCGGACTAAGGGGTAGGGGGGGGCGGTCCGCCCAGGGCCCCCGGTCCTGGGATCCCTTAATCTCGAGCAATTCTTCATAAGTATGTTCAGCAAGTGAAAAGACAGTCGACAAAGTAACTCTTATTTATGTATAATATAAGAGTTGTGAAAGAAAACCTAATCTTTAAGTGGCATGATGCTAAAAAAATTTTTTGATCTTGTTTCGCTCTCTCTTTTATTACACCCATTATTCTCCTAGTTCACAAACTTTTCTGCATGGCAGGGCGGGAAGAGGGGCTCATTTAGTTTAGTCGCCCCGGGCCCACAACAATCTTAGTCCATTACTGGGTACAAGTGTACAGCTGCAGTCCATTACTTCCCTTCGAGTTTAATCTACGAAAGTCACTATTTATATTATATAGTTATTTATTTTTATATCTAGACTTTTCCTTTTACACAATCTATCTAGGTACGGTCCCAATTACTTAGCATTTCTCACCATATTAATATATAAACATACCTATATATTACGCGTTGTTTGTTCGTCTCAGGTGTTTGTAACATGAATTTATTTATTTATTTCTTGCGAACAAATCCACACAGTAATACATTCTACATACCTACCTAATAGCGCGCATGACGCGGTGCGTACCAAGCTCCCTTTGAAGAATTATTAGAATGTACTCGTATGTACCTATAAGAAATTGAGAATATATCACCCACGTATTTCAGTATGGTTCAATTAATCACTGATTTCAGGCTAATTGAACCAAAATGAGAACTAAAATGAAAATGTTAAACTACCTATGCGTGTTTTATTACAGAGTTACTATGTAGGTACATAGGTACCTATTATAAGAACATATAGGTATATCTTAGTCACTTTGTGTCGTGGCTATACGTCGCATGGAATCATTATAATCAAATCATATTACGGAGAAGTCCCTTTTTAGGTTTCCGTTGTTCACGTCTCGGAACCTTTATAGTTTCGTCATGTCCGCCCGTCCGTCCGTCCGTCCGTCCTCGACGAACCTTCCAAACGGTTAGTGCTAGAAAGATGAAACTTTGCATGGATACGTGTATTTACCACGTCAACAAAAAGCTAAAATAAAATCATGAAAAAATTTTTTTTTTGGGCTACCTCCCCTGCACGTAAAATGGGGATGATTTTTTTTCTCGCGTCTACCCCATAGTGTGGGGTATCAGAGATATTCAACTTTAAAGCGCATTTTTTGTTAAAATAGGGCGACCCCCACCCCCTCTAAAAGCTAAACGGCTGGCTCGAAAAATCTGAAATAATCATGATGGTAGTCCATGTGATGAACTTTGAAGGAAAACTATAACGGCTTAGATAACTTTGTTAGTTCAGGAGTTATAGAGGCCTACCTTGTAAAATGCGCTTACTTGGAAAACTTCGTATAAAAATAACGAAATAATAAGTAAACATGTAAAAATATATTTAAAATAAAATCATAACAATTATCTATTGGTACGGAACCCTTTGTGCGCGAGTGCGACTCGCACTTGGCCGGTTTTTTTAATAAGGCATAGTCTTGCCTAAGTGAACTCGTGCATTATATGTACGACATGTGTAGGAACCTACCTATTTCTTTTTGCTAGCATTCGTCTTATATGTGCAATTTGGTGAAACTTTGTGAGTTTCACCAAATTACACATATAAAAAGACAAGAAAAAATCAGAACTGAAAAATAGGTACAGAGGTGATATTTCATAAGAAATCTGCAATCGATTGGACAATAGATAGAGAAATGTAGACAGCGTGTGAAAGAGTAAAGGAGCCTAAAAAAAGTACTTAAAATCATATACTTAAACTAAACAAATATTATGAGAATATACTAATACCTAAATAAAAATACCTAGTATTGCCATAAAAATTTTCACCAAGAAAAAAAAATTTTTTTTATTGCAAATTATATTTATTATTTTTACAGTGTGTTAGTTTAATACATAAATATAAAACAATTTAAAATATAAAAAGCTTATTTGAAGTGGTCTCCATTGGCTGCAATACGGTCCTTTAAACGTTGAGCCCAGTTATCAATAGAAGCACGCACTCTTTCCATGGGAAAATTCTTCATTGCCAATCGTATGGATTGTTTTAGGGATTCCAAATTATCATGGCGTTTAGAGCAAGCCTTACTCTCTAAAACTGACCATAAATCATAATCCAGCGGATTAAGATCGGGACTAGACGACGGCCAGTCTTCAGCTCTGATGAAGTCCGAAACGTTCACTTCCAACCAAGACTGCGTGGACCGGGCTTTATGACCCGGCGCCGAGTCTTGTTGGAAGGACCATACTTGGTTATCGAACATGGTGTTGTTAAGGGGTTTAACTACCTTCTCAAGAATGGTATCTTGATACACTTGTGCCGATGTTTTGATACCTTTTTCACAAAAATATGGCTCAGTCACTCCTTCATAGCTACGAGTAACACCCCACCAAACCATCACTGAAGTCGAATAATGCCCACGTTGCACTCTTTCGACTAATTGGGATGCTTCCTTAGAGCTTTGAGCATAAATACGGTCATTTTGTTTGTTAAAATGTTGCTCAATTGTAAAGATTTTCTCATCCGTAAACAAAATTTTTCTGTGACCTCCCTTTGCGTACCGCTTCAGTAGTTGTTTCGATTTTACCACCCTATTATTTTTTAAATTATCAGTTAAAAAATGACCAGTGCGTCTCTTATAGGCTGCAAGTCCTAAGTCATCTTTTAAAATACGCGACATGGTTCTGGGTGCTATCTTCATCTCCCGAGATAAAATCTTTTGCTTTCGGACAGGATTTCTTCGAATTCTTTCCCTTACTGCTTTGACCACCTTTTTCGTACGAACACTACGTGACGGCCAGATCTTTTTCCGTCACAAACAGAGGAGGTCTCATTATACCTATTAATAAGCCGGTACACACACATTTGACTAATACCAAGCGTATGGAGTGTTTTAAAAATTGCATTTGGCTCTATGGAGCCAAATGCAATTTTTAAAACTCTCCATCGCTGTGATTGCATTACACAAAGTTGGCATACCAACTTTGTGTAATGCAATCACAGCGATTCGGTTCTCTTTGTCCTTTTTTTTTTCCTCTTTTTCATTTTAATATCGCAAAATATTGTACAATGTATTGGCGCCAAAATTAGAAAACTCAATGAACAATCGTATAAAAATGACAGATTCCAAATTCAAATGTAATATCTTTCTTATTTTTAATTGTAACATTCTTCAGGGCCAGACTGTGTACATACATACTTCTAAAATAAACATCACTAAACTATAAATTATTATAACGTAATCAAAATAATAAATACATACACAACTATGATGAAGTGGAAAGATAGTAATTTCACGGTGAGATTTTAACATAATAGATCGGCTGAATTTCCTAAATAAGTAGAAAAAGCCCTTGCCTTGCGGTATCACATGTCATTAGACTCGACTCTTCAACGCTCATTGATGAATTACCACTTCACTTCAAATAATGTGGTGAACTGCTCAAGTGGACGACGCGCGGTGTAGGCCACTTTAGATAAGAACTGTAACTTGTTCGAGTTGATAAGGTAACACAGACAGGCCGTAATAGGTGGGTCTTTGGAGAGGTATCTGCAGCAACAATTTAGGAAGTTTAAAAGCGGTTTTTGTCCGAAAGAGGGCATCGAGGCAAAATAGAAAGGTTTTGCAAACCATGTCATAGTTATATCATCATCACCGTTTGCATACAATGTTTCTAGGTATAAATAGTGGCCTCCAAAAGATACCTACCGATCGATTCTGTAAAAATCTCACCGTGTAAAGTTAGATGAAGTGATCTTAGAGTGAGCTGTCAATAGTGTCAATCCCTAGCATTAGTTGGAATGACAACTCACTCCACCTAAGTTTTCACGGTGAGATGGTTACAGAATCGCACTGCTAGTTGTCATTTTTCCACTTCAGCTGTGACACAGCTGTGATTTAAAATTCTTGTGATCTCAATGTTTGAACTACTACTTATAAAGTTATTATTAACTAATTCAATAATCTTTGATTTGTCCTAAAAAAATGATCTAGTAACCCCGGAGTACCTGATTATTTTTTTTATTTTTAATCGTATTGTGGCATCACAGCTGAAGTGGAAAAATGTTAACTAACTTTTGTAGGCCACTGTACAGTAATAGGTACCTATATATTTGTAGTTGAGTGTAATAACTGATAGGGTGTAGGTAGGTTTTAACTAAATTGCAAAATAAAATATGAAACTTTTTGTTAATTTTCGCTATGCAATTATGTGCTTCCTATATCTATTAATTTCACGTGTTTAACCCCTACCATATTATTTTTTCCTACCAGAAATAAATAAAATAAAATATTTTATCAACATAAACATAAACCACATGATTCAGTTACCAGCTCTGCGGGCAGCCAATCAGGAGCATCCGAAAACATTGAGTTGCATTAGTTTGTTATGAAGTATTTATTAGCCAGCCACAAGTAGGTCAATGTAATTCAGCGCATGTAAACAGTAAACACATGTAAAGTATTAATATCATAACATTTTGTTGTTTATTGTAATGGGCTGAAGTATTTTCAGGTAAAGAAAGAAAGAAAATACATTTATTTAGCAGAGATTAAGATACACAATACAGATACATACATTAACATCAGATAAAAGATCAAATAAAAAGCGTCCGATGTAAGAAATTAGCAGGAAAGTGTGCCTCACGGCTGCGCCAAAAAGAAAAAAAAAAAAACAAACCCTTGCATGCTTTTGAGATGGCAAGCAGAAATTACCTAGGATATTATTAACGTTTTCTATATACATACTGCCTTGTTGATCTAGTGGTCGCAAGCTCTACTGCTGAGCATGAGGTCCTGGATTCGATTCCCTGGTTGGCCAAAGACCCAAAGTGTTATTAAGTTTTTCATCCTGATGGAAAACTCAACAGCTGAAAATAAACAAAGGATAGGTACCTACTTTTCACAACTCTTTCCTGCCGTGCTCAAAAAGGTCAACAAGTTTAATAGGCATGGGCAATGAGCAGCACAGCACCCTAATTGGGGGTACCCAATTAGGGTGCTGTCAATCTCACACACACTATCAATCTCAATCTGAACCATTTTGAAAGATATTGCTAATCCATTGCTTCATATGTTCAGAAAATTGTATTGTAGGTATTGTATTTATTTATTTCTCAGTATTATGGTACATTGAGGTCTTAAATTAAACATTGTTTCATACATACTAATATTGCTGGTGTAGAAATATTAAAAGCTATGTGTACACGCAGACTGGTTAAGATTTATCAAAAATGCATTATTTATAATGTCAAAAATATTAATAGTTAAATCCCACTATCCTACTAATATTATAAACGTGAAATTTTGTATGGTTGGATGGATCGATGGATGGATGGATGGATGTTTGTTACTCTTTCACGCAAATATCACTGAATGGATTTGGATAAAATTTGGCACACAGATGGTTTATAACCAGGATTAAAATATAGGATACTTTTTATCCCGATATTCCCACGGGATCGAAACTTATGTGGGTGAAACCGCGGGGCGAAGCTAGTCTAAAATATAAGTCAAAATGTCGAAAATATAAATTATAATGTCAAAGAGTAGGTAAATCATAATGTCAAAATATAAATCATAATGTCAAAATAAAAATTACAATGTCCAAGAATTCATAATAATGTCAAAGTATTTACTAATGTCATTATTAAGATCTTAATTACAATATCAAAAAGTATTATTTAAAAATTCATTGACGTAATAAAAACACATGTCAATAAATAACGCAATGTTGTTGAAGTGTCAAAATTGACATGCGCGTGATGATGCTCGGCTCTTCATTATGATCCTTAAGAAAATTAGGTCCAAAGTATTTCTATAGTTATGCAGGATACTACGCTTAAACTATAACAAAATAGTAACCAAATTTTGATGCAAGTGTGAAAAGTTAGAAGCATGAAAGCTTTTTACTGACATAAAAAAAAAACTCGCATCTCTGACTAGTTATTATCTGTGGCATACTTTCTAGTTCTAGAACTAGAATTCAAAATAAAAGACATGCGTTTTCAATACATCGCATTGTGAGCCTAAAAGCGGTGCAATAGGAGCCAGTTTTCGATGTGTTGAAAAAATATTTTCCAGAATTCCTGCTAATATATGTATAGGTACGTAAACCTTATCAATCTGGACATTATAAGCAAGCCTGATAGTAGAGCTTCATATCAATCAGATAAGCCGTTTTTATGCGCGAACAAACAAACGAAACTGTCCTGTCTTTGATATTAGTGTGGGTATGATTGATTATGACCTAATACCTAACTTAGTAGCGAATTTATAAATATGTGTTGGCTCACAAAAAGCAATCTCGTTATATAGACGAAAAAGTATGAAATATGAGAAAAGAAAGATCAAAGATAAAGTAGGCACAGTCCTTTCACAGTTATTTTTTCTACTTCTGACAGCAGCAAACCAATAGCAACCTTATTGTAACTATATTATAGATCGCTGTGAATTTGACAAACTTGTCAGTGGCAGCAACCCAACTGCAACCTTAATGTAACGGCAATAAAGATCACTGCTATGTAAACTCAGAGGTAAAATAATTGTGAACGGACTTTATCTAAATAGGAACCTACCACTTTTTTGTAATTCGACATGTTACTAGCCAAATCGGTACTACACAGCAAAATTGGACAGACATATTTCTCACCTACATACAAATCTGACTAAAGGCATCTTCGAATGCATGTCGCGGGAACTACGAGCATACTTAACTACTTATCAAATTTCATAACGATCGGATCAGTGGTTTAGACATGATCGGGTGACAGATAGACAGAGAGATTTTAATTTTATACCTGAATAATGCCAAGAAACATAAAATTTTCGATGTTGCTCACGGGGCGCTCGCTCTTGTCCATAACTGAAAGAACAGCTAATTTTAGTCTGCTTTCAATAGATAGGTAATCAATAAGTTGACTAAGTAGGTATGTGATAAGTACCCAAGAGAGATTCAGTTTAATCTAGGTTTGCCAAGAGCGGTGTTTGGTGAATAAGAATATTTATAGGCAATATATTCAACAAGAAAACTAGGACACTTAAAATATTTATTTATCAAATTTGACTACATCTATCTATCTATATAAATAATAATGAATCGGTACACATAACTTCCGATCAACTGCACCAAATGGGATAATTTTTTTTTTGTGTTTGTTATTGTCCGGACAAGGTTTGTATACACAATTGGACCCTGTAGGTGTCGCTGCTTTTTCGGGCAGGACGACGCCTGCCGGGTCCGCTAGTAACTCATAAACAAAGTTTTAAATACCCTGAGTATTTAAAACTCTGTTTAAATAAAAACATCGGTAAGTATTACGCAACGTAGCGTATCACAATAATGAATTCAGTAATGTAAGTACCCTACGTAGGTAAGAAACAACAAGGACCAAAGAACTCCACGCTCTTCTTATGATATAGGACTGAACATTATTCATGGGCCTTTTCGCGTTATTACCATAATAAAAACTGCGGAAATAAAAAGAGTAATTTGACACAAACGTCTTGTGGCTGAGCCCGGCACTCAACTACGCTATGTACGAGCTATAAAACTTTCCTTTGTTTTTATAAACGATTGCCACATTTTAGATTAGTTTACTGCAAGATGCTTTGCGGTCGTTTACACGTCGCTGTCGAATGATATTTTACGATAAAACGTTTGGGATCACACGTCATCATCCTACGTGACGCGCGCTTTACTTGTGGTAACCAAGCGTACAAACACGCTGTCAATGTGTGTGTGAAGACTAGTAGCGTCAGCACATAGCATACACGATCTTTCGACTTCGCCATTGTCTCGGATGGTATCGAGAGCTCCTGAGCCGACACCAAATTCTCAGCGTGTATGTACACTTGGTAACCACAAGTAAAGCGTGCGTTGCTTCTTCAGATAAAAACATATTGATATTTTCATTAGTTTGAACGTCATTTCAACGTCTTCCGAGCGCTAAAAGATCCTTGGAATGGCTAGTGTGTGTGTAGTTATTGCTCACGTTTTTTCTTACGGCAACGCTGATACGTATCACGAACTGTGTTCGCGTGGGCTGCACTTGTAGTCAAATATAGCAATGATGTTTACTCCGCTTTGAATGAGTTGTGAGTGCATTACGTCATCTATAAGTAGATACCAGAAATAAATATCACTGTAGGTACTGCGTAGGCGATATTCATGTAATATTGTGAACGTAATTGTCTTATGCATAAGAATTCAGGCATAGGAAGGCAAAGATTTGACTGTTTGGCTTAAGCGATGCGAGGGTGCGACGCGATTCTAGTAGAACAATTTTTTTAACATAAAATTTTCATAGAAATTGTTCTTCTAGAGTCGCGTCGAGGCCTTCGGAGTCTTTATTAACAACATGGTGGAGTTGTAATTCGGTTTCGTTGGTCTCGTGGTCGCAAACGCGACCATAGCGTAGGGTCCTGGTTTTATACTCTAGACAGGAGAAGACTTATTGGGTTTTTCTTTAGGGAAATTCCCAATAGAAGCTCGGAGTCTGGACCGTTCGGTTAATCGCAAAAGGCTCGCTCCCCAAGACTTAAAACACAACTGCCGGGTTTTACTATGTATTTAATCCTGCCTACCCCTTTGGGGAATAGAGGCGTGATGGTTTGTTATATGAGTATTGTGAGTAAGAGTAAGCTGCTTGCATATTAGGCTCTTTTGTTGAATATATTTCTACAATACGTACTTGATATTTTCCAATTTAACTTTCAGAGCTTGCACGAAACGATATGCAGCTCGGTTGCTTCTCATCCATAAAGCTAGAAACGATGGAATTTAAATATTTTTATTATAATGGTCAGTTTATAGGTTTATTTCGTTGCCATACCTACTTTAACTTTCAAAAATATTGTGAATTTCAATATTTTTCGTTTCTATCGGCTATCGGTACTCAGAGTAAAGCTAAACTGCCACGTACAGGTTGGCAGGAACATTGACGCGCAACGTGTTATCATGGTTCAGTACATGATTATGAATCCCCCTTCGCTGAAACTTTTCATCTGCGTGACCGCGTAGTATTGTACTTTTCTATGAAACGGCCGATGTCTTTTTAGATAGAAATTTTGCGTCAATTATCTAGAATCGCGTCGATCCCACAATAGGTATACCTACAAATTATCACCAAGTTTAACATTTTAGTGATTGCTGTTTGTGATTGGTTTGAGAATGGCTTTAGGATACTGTGATTATACATACACATTATTTTCGCCTTTATCGACTGACTCCCATAAGGGAAGAAAATGACAATCGCACGAAACTTTTTTTAGACTAAGCGGAACCTAAAGAGAATTCCTTATAAATCCTGATTTGTCCTGAACTAAAACAAAGCTTTCGCTTTGAGCAATAAGACCGTCTATTGTGTCTCCCTATCTAAAATTTCTACATTTGTTCTGAATTTCTTATGGTGTAGATAATACTATAGAGTATTCTATTCTAAGCTCTACTAAGGGGCATGCAATGTTGTCCTTGGTCTTTTAAAATGAGTAACTTAATTTATGTTTCAATCTCAGTAAATTTAATTCGGCTCCGTATTTTAGCACTCAGTGGCACCGATTCCCTTGTTCACAAACTAAACTAAATTTAAGTTCAGTGCATCTTTTTCTTTCTATTTCATTAAGAAAAGGACAGAAGATAAAATATTTGTTTAGTCCTGTCAAATTAAGATACTCCATAGACAGTTTAGATGTGATTAAAAGCATGGCTACCAAAAATACGTCAATTTACGTCAGGCGCTGACTTTGACAGAACTAAACTAATATTAATCTTCTGTCCTTTTCTTAATGAAATAGAAAGAAAAAGATGCACTGAACTTAAATTTAGTTTAGTTTGTGAACAAGGGAATCGGCGCCAGTGTCGAGCTAATTCTCTGGTAAAGTAAGTGGCTTACAACGGTTGTAAAAAGACGCTATCGAAGCAGAGAGTCACTTGTTCTTCTAGTCATTGTATTACCTACTGTACCATACCTGGAAACCTTCCGGTTACAGAGATATTGAAGGTCAAAGTTCTAACTTTTTTTTTTCATGAAATTAAGTTTAAAATGTTAAAAATTTAACTGTTGCGTGCATTTGTAAGCGCAATGTTTTGCGTGCGTTAGATAGCACTTGCGCCCTTCCGTAGGTAGGTACCTAAATAAAGATTTTCCACACCAAAAATAAAGTCGATTCCCAGCATTATTTTTTATTACAATGTTTATTAAGTTTGATTATCATTCATATACATCTATACGTGGACACTACTGTAGGTATGTATAAACAAAAGTTTTCTGATAACATTACCGCGTCATCTTGTGCAGTGCATATCTGGGGTAATGAAGTATGAGCCTATGGTATTTTCCCATGGGGAGGTGCAGTATTGATGAGCTATTGTTTCATACTATACTCGAAGGGATAACTTCGTGACTATTTTATCAATAGGAACTTTTATGCTTTGTGTTATGGTTTAAAATGAAGAGAATAGGTAACCTAATGGTTTTTATTTTATTTTATGCAAGTCCAATACTCTTATTTCTATAATATTTACATAATGTTATGGTGAATGCTGGGCTGTGAAGAAGACGGATGAAAAAATATTGCATGCAGCGGAGATGAGAATGTTGAGATGGATGTGTGAAGTGACGAGAATGGATACAGTAAGAAATGAGTATATAAGAGGAAGTTTGAACGTGGCGCCAGTGACAGAAAAGTTGAAAGGAAATCGTTTGGCTTGGTGATGAGAAGGGACGAAACGCATGTGACTAAAAGAGGGATGAATATACATGTTGATGGATGGAGAGGGAAAGGAAGGCCGAAGAAAAGATGGATGGATTGTGTGAGGAATGATATGAAAGAGAAGGAAGTGAATGATAGCGTGACGGTTGACAGGGAGAATGGAAGAAGAAAACGTGTTGCGCCGACCCCAAGTAACATGGGATAAGGGCAGGAAGATGATGATGTTATGGACACAAGTTACTGAGATACAATAATTACAAGAGCAAGTGGGGATACTGTGAAATTCAACCCTTGGATCCGCAACCCTTGAACCTGTGTTATTGGAATCAGTGATTCCTTCCAATGTTTGCTTTTTATACTAAGTAGGTGATAAACACATGAACTGATTACAGTACCAGATCACTCTGTCGTCTATTATCTTTTGCAACACTTGACGTATCTGGGCTAATTAAGACTAGAGCAGGCGATGGTGGGAGGCCCGTCCCCCGTGGGATGCACCGTCTCGATCGACTATCGTTTTGTAACATATCCGATGGGATAACATTACGCTAGATTTTTATGACTAGAAACTTTTATGATTTGTGTTGTTGTGTTGTGTATTGCCTACATTTTAAAATGTCGTCTACTAGAATGGATATTTTCCTGCAACTGAATACTAGTTTTTACACGGAGCGACTGCCTATCTGATTTCCACAACCCAGTTATTAGGTAACGCTATACCCCTTGGTAAGACGGACCGAAGACTCCGTGAACACTCTTTTATTTTAAAATTCTGGTTCACATTCAAATCCAAATTATATATGTGAGAACGATGATCTATCATTTTTTTCAAATGCTTAACAATTAGTTTATGCGCCCTTATGGAGCAGGACCATCGGGGAGCCAACCTTTTTTATCAGAGATGTAATCCCCCAGCTTATAACATGCTTGGCTGCATAGTGTGCATTTTATACAAGCTTTTCGTTTCATTCAGTTGAATTATATGAGGATTTTTTTTACAAGCTTTTGTTTTTGTAACATATTAAACAGCGACTGACGAGTTGGATCGTAGGTTCGAACCCAGACAGACGCCTTACTTTGCGTAAATTATTTCATCACCGCCGTGAAGAAAATATCGTGAGGAAATCGGCATGTCCGAGAACATAGTTAACAAACAATGCTAATACTTGTAAATATGAGCATGCAATTTTAACCAACAGACAATTCAGACTGATTTGACAGCGGGTCCCAAACTAGGCACAATCTGTATCTTGGTGTCCAATTACGCCCTTTACCTCTTTTACAAAAATCAGCAGCCCCATCTTGTTTTTTATGTCAACGATAGATGGTGCAGCCGATGGATGGTGTCGTCCGCTCCCCTGGGACGAGCCGTCTCGATTGCTATTGTTTCGTAATATCACTACACGCCCGATGGGATAACTTCGTGCCAGACAATTTTATCGCCAGCGAAACTTTATGGGTGAACAATTCAATACTATCACAGCTCTATTGGTTAAAGAAATTATGTGCTTTTAAAGAACGTAGAACACTGTTTATTATGTACACCATATAAATTACAGACATAAATGTACAAATTTTACAAATGGTGACACAATGGGCGGTCTTATCGCTAAGAGCGATATTTTAAAAACAAACTTTGGATGGATTAAAAAGGGGTCTACGGTGTTTTAAAGAACGCATTGGATTGGGTAATCCATATGAAATTAAATATGTAGGTTTGCTTCAAAGATTCGTTTTTTGTCTCTTACGTAGCTTTGATAGATGATATTTTAAATCTACCTTAATAATAATTTTATTCAGACTAGATGCTGAATGTAGAGTTTTTTTAAGGTGAATCCAAAATGCAACTGAATTTTACATTAAATAGATTAAGGAGGTATTTAAATCGAATATTCTTCACTAATTTCGATCGAATCATTCTCACCTTCCACATTTTTTTTTTTTTTTTTTTTTTTTTTTTTTTTTTTTTTTTTTTTTTTTTTTTTTTTTTTTTTTTAAACTTTGCTTTTTATTTTTATTTTTTAAAAAAAACGTTGCCCCACACTTGGAATTTCTCCTGTATCGTGGGTGCGTTTACAAACATTTAAACTTACATACACAAACAGCCAGACCCGGAACAACTACCTGTAGGCAATACAAATATTTGTTCCGTGCGGGAATCGAACCCGCGACACGCAGCGCAGCAGTCAATCGCTTAACCACTGCACCAACCGTGCCGTCAATTTTGTCGTGCCGTCAACAATGAACCCTTCAAAGCAAGCGTGAACAGGCATCTACTGGGCACGCTCGTTTTGTCATAGACCTCATCCATCGCTTTCTATCAGGCGTGATCGAGGACAAGAGCAGGCCTATTCAACAATAAAATAAATAAAAAATCTGGTAAAACTGTTCTAAATATATATACACACTAGCAGCGCCCCGCGGTTTCACCCGCATAAGTGTCGATCCCGTAGGAATTGAATTGGATTGGATTAAAAGTATCCTATGTGTTATTCTGGTGTATATGTTATATTACTGTAAAATTTCATAAAAATCCGTTCAGTAGTTTTTGCGTGAAAGAGTAACAAACATCCATCCATCCATACAAACTTTCGCCTTTATAATATTAGTAGGATATGAAAACAGAAAATCAAAATCAAAAGTAATTTCTTCAAATAAGGCGGAGAATCAGCACTATTCGAACGTAAAAATTACAAAAGACAGTCCCGCAAAACGCCCGCCCTTCGACACTTCCTAGTGCTTTCGCTGGGAAGAAGAAATGGCGCAACAAACTCCCCAGCAACACAGCTGTTTGTTCAGTTAGAAAATACTTGATTGTATACAATACTAGATACGCGAAGTAATTAATATTACAAGACACAGAACATTAAATTAAATTATTTGCCATATGTCAGCTGGCCACGCCAATGGTATACCAACAAAACAAGAAAAATTGAAGAAGCAAAAGATACCCAGTAGGTATCAGAATCGGTGTGTAGCAACGGATAGCGTAATGTTCACATGAGGAGCGGTCTCGAGCTCATTTCTCAGGATCCAAGTTATCGTGCTTTCACGAAGTTGCAGGGAGCTCCATTTGCATTAAGTTATTTCATGTCGCGATGAAATGTGGTGTGACGCGAATACGAGATACATTCACTTCGAATGATATATGAAAGCTTGAGAAATTTACTATTGAAAGAAAGTTTATTATTTGTTTTTAAAATCTTTATTATATTTTCCGGTCCCTACTGTACCTAAAAAAAGTAATAGTATTAAGAAGTGGTCCGTTTTTTATTCCTGAAGTTTCGTTTAGTGTCTGACAAAGAACAAGAAATCGCTACTCTTTTGTTTGTGTCCTTAAAGATTAATTATTAAATTATCAAACCCTTGTCACCCCTTATTATCCCTTTGAACAAATACGATATTCTTGCCGTGAAAAAGTACGGTTTATTCGCCGTGTGTCGGCACGGTCGTCAGTGTTGTATGGATCACTATGGAAGCTTATTGACACACGTTTATGCGCCGTACCGTAAGGAAACCGCGCCGTGTACAAAGGGCCTAAACCTTCTAATGACCAACTGCAATTGCAGATTCGTCTGTATAGCACATTGGCAATTTTTAACCAACTTCCAAAAAAGGTCATGGGTTCGGAGAGGTTTTCTAATTGTTTTATTCGATACACCGATAATCCGATTTCCAAAAAAAGACACGGACTTCCGAAATTAAAGCTATTTTACTTTGTGGTGTTTTTATTAAGGCTTTTATTTAGTAAAAAACTTTTTCGCGCATATTTTCAATGACTCCTACATTCCATAAAAAAAAACATCACCACGTTTTGCGGCGTTTAAAAGCTACTAAAGCTAAAAGATATCGTTTAAAAGCCAAATACATTCTGACAATCCCCTGATTTACAATGATTGCTTTCTTTCAACTCAATTATTTAAAGTGAATACGACAAAATGGAATTTTAAACTGACTCTCTACAATTTGTCTAATGTGATTAGAATCCTGCCTAGCCTTCTCCAAATAAATACTTACTTTAAATTAAGTATAGTCTTGCCTGAAAAATAATAGAACCATTTTGTTAGTGGTCTTCAGCAGTTTCAAGCCGTTTTCACCACTTTATTTTTCTATCAATCATTCAGCCTAACCTTTTCCCAGCTATGCTGGGGAAGCTTCAAGTCTAACCGGTTGCAGCTAAATACCAGTATTTTACCAGGAGCGACTGCCTATCTAACCTCCACAACCCAGTTAATAGGTAACACGATGCCCTTGGTCTCATGCAACGGCAACTGCCCCATTGGTCTCGTGGTTGCAAGCGGGACTGCTGAGCGTGGTGTCCTGGGTACGATTCCCAGGACGGGCAAAGTGCTATTGGGTTTGTCCATTAGGAATTTCTTAGTGACGGTCCGGAGTATGGAAGTAGGCGGGGTGTACGGGGGTACCCGTACCTCGGAAAAACACGTTAAGCCGGAGGTCCTGCACCTGATCTCTCTCCGGTCACGTCGGATTGCCGTCCCATCGGACTATGGGAGTGAGAAAAGAAGGAGTGCACCTGTGTCAGCACACACTTGTGCACTATAATGCCTGACGCGTCGAAGGCTAGTCTCTTCTGAGATTGGCCACCGTGGTCGAAGTACTGACTGGGGGACTTTTATTATAACACGACACCCCCTGGTAAGAATGGTTGTCAGACTTTTTGGCTTCTGACTACTCGTAACGACTGTCTTATCCATACCTACCTTGTTAGTTTTTTTTTTTTTTTTTCTCGTGGGAAATCATCATATGACGCCTCCCGCTCTGGGTGGAGCGGAAGGGAGTGTCAGACTCTTACTGACTAAAACCCACCCATGTTCCTTCCTTCGCCCTTTATGTTCCGGGGTAGCGGTAACCCTTTCGGACAAACCCGCTAAACCTTGTTAGTTTTCAATTCTAATGTTTCACACAATTTTAAATACATATAAGATACGATGTTTATAAACAGAGCTTGGTTAGTTAGAGTGATGGAATGTTAATTATTTATTCCAGTACGAAGAGAGTTATATAAATATTATGGGCCTCGTTAAAATAGATTGAAACTGAGATTCGGCCAAGATTCAGCAGAGATAAACGACTCAATAAAACTCTTATGGCGGGGTTTATTGTTTGCGGAGTAAAATAGTACTAACAAACGTCTATCTCTGACACGATCTAATATTCAACCATTGGATTAAATAAAAAGAATTGACCTAAAATAATTATGAAGATCGATCAGAGTTCTCGAAAAGACGAAAACTTTTGAAAATTCTGACGAGATCATTATGTAGGGTCAGATACCCTGTCTGTCTACCTAATGTGCAAGCGAGAACGAATTTTTTGAAATTTCTTAAATTAATAAGACGTAACTTTATCTAGCCTGTAATGTCCCACTGCAGGATCAAGGCCCCCTCTCCCTTTTCCACACAATTCTGTCTTTTGTGAGTGCAGGCCAGTCTCTACGGTAGGAATCGAGCTCGTCCCGCCATCTTTGTCTTGGCCTGCTGTGACGGCGACGTGCGTTTAGTGGGACCCAATAGGTGATTCTTTTAGCCCAATTTTCATCTGACATGCGGCAACATGTCCGACCCAGTCCCACTTAAGTTTAGTGGCTTTCTGGATAACGTCCGTTATCTTGGTTTTGGTGCGCAGTATTTATTAAAAAGACGTATATTTTTAAAAAAGACGTAAACTCAGAATTATTTTTAGTGAGCAGTGGTGGCTTAGTGATAATGGCCGCGACTTACGAGAACCACTTGTCGTAGGTTCGAACCCACACAGGCGCTTTACTTTGCGTAAATTATTTCATCACCACTGCTCTCGAAACGGTGAAGGGAAACATCGTGAGGAAACCGGCATGTCGTAGAACCAAAAATGCATGCAATGCACATTTGACATCTTCCAACCCGCACTGAGACCGCGTGGTGCATTACCGCCCACTCGCTCTCACTGAGAGGAGGCCTGTGTTCCAGCAGAGATAACGGCTGATTAATGTATGAGGTAGGCTACTAGGCAAGCCAGGATAGGATTTTCTCAATTTATTAAATTAAAAAGATTTTCTTATAATTATTCGTCAATGATTCAATAACTGAAAGGTAGTCGTAGCATCTTTGGATAGAAGAAGGTTGGTGTTGTAGGAACCTACCTACAACCAATATAGGTAGGTACTCATTGGATTAGAAAAACTCTTGCATCGGTTGTTGAATATCAACTAAAAATAATGTATGCGGTGATGTAGGTACGTGTTTTCATATTTTTCATATCAGCCCGTAATTATTCATAACAGCTTCTCCTACAGCGAAAAATCCCAAGGGATATTGCCATAATTACTACGCGGCGGCCGGATTCGTGATGGCACCATAATATTATTATGTAATACTTAATATGTAGATGATACGGTTCATTTTTATATCCTATAGATCTAAGAGGGTATGAATTTTGTTACTGATTTATGGATTTTGAAGTTAAATTAAATGCCAAAAATTCACAACAGAAGATTAACTTAAACATAACTAGCGACCGTCCTTGCTTCGCACGGTATAAGATTTAGCAAAACATGGAGATTTCTATTTGGTACAAAATTTTAATATTAGGTAATGTATTACTTAAACGTGGCGAGATGATCTAGACGCGTACCGCAAGGTTTGGATCGAGTGGGCTCTAGAAAAGGATGCCTGGAAGGAAGGATTTGGGGGAGGTCTTTGCTCAACAGTGGGACAGGGTACGCTCTTGCTTCGCACGGTTTTTAGGACTTGACAAAACATCGAGATTTCTTTATGATATAAAAATTTAATATAAATTTATAATATACATAAACCTTCCGGCACAAATTCTCTAAATGATGGCGAAAACCGCATCAAAATCCGTTGCGTAGTTTAGAAGAACAACGCGAGCACACAGACAGACACGAAAACAACTGCGCCGACTAAGAAGATGTATATAGATAGATACATGCAGTGATAAAGTTGCGGTTTCTCTAAGGTATAAGTCAAGAAATACGGTATTCTAAAATCATCCCGCAATAAAACTAAGCATTCAATTCTATTCTGAGCAACGATAGGGCTGGCTTAGTGAGGAGCATGCCTAATCTGGCAATATAAACGAACCCCCGCGAATCCACTCGTGCAACTCCGTGAAAACTTTTTATACTCCACTCATAACCTTAGAACACTTTGCAGAACATTTTTTTGTCCGCTAGCCACGTGCGAATGGTGTACTGTGCGTGGACCGAATTTGTAAGTAGGTGGAGTGGAGAAACGTTTTTCTTAACAATTGGCTATAAGTCAGATCATATTTCAGCAACTTCTTAAAAGAAAAAAATGGATGAGGGCCCGTTTGTATCAATATGAACGTTATGTTCTGAACGCTGTCATAAAGAAAATAATTTGCCTTGATACTTATTATAAAGACGCTCTGATAAGTAGGTAAATACTCGTATATTGTGTAGGCGACACTCCTACGCAATATCATAACAACGGCGTCGTAAAAGCTATTTTAACGAACGTCTTCGCATTGGGACGGTTGTTTCAGCAAGTGAACGACTTTCAAGCAATAAAGCACAAAGAGACGTTTACGCTGGTTTTATTGAAGTTTTTTCTACGGCACATTGAAGCGACGCGCCGAGATGCTGCGTCCCGCTGTAAGCGCTGGCTGGATCAAGCTGTCAGCGTAACATTGCGTGAATGGGCCCGTTTTGAATAACGCGTCACTTGATAGAACCTCCTTAATCCTTCAGCTTCGAAATTTTTGACGTAATAGGGATGGCTTTATGCATAATTCTCGAGCGACGATCATTAAAGCTGTCGGATGGCGAAAGCGCGCGGTAATGAACCCCACGATCGTGCGCTGTTGTCTCTCTCAGCGCTAATTGCTGCACTCTTATTAAGGTCGAGACGCTGCAACAGTTGAAAAATGCACTCCAAAACACAAAGTGATAGTTTGCATAAGCGCTTTGAGGACGGATTGTTCGGATGTTTGTTCCATCCAACTAGCAAAGGTTTTCAGATTCAAATTATAGGTCGACAACAATCCACTACCCGTTGATACTTTTAGAGGAAATAAAATCGTGTTAGACGTTTAAATTGAGTGGAATCGAGGTCGAGTTAAGCCTACGAGTACGTGATCGGAATATCGGGAGCGATTCGTAAGCGAACCCGGTAGACCTCTTGTCGTTCAGGTGTTCGCCAATATACCGGGACTTTTTTGTATGCATTGAGTGGTACGGCGTAGTACCTAGATTGTTTATTGAGAACCGTGTGTGTAAATTTCATTTTACACGAAAAGTTTTGTTATTTAGTAGGCTCGCCTGAAAGAAACCTTCGGTTTGGTTTCAACAGTTTCAACTACTTTCCTGGAATGTTTACGAGTGAATATTATTCGTCTAGATGAGTTTTTTCGGAACCTTGTGACGAAAGTTAAAATCTTGCGAAATATGGCTGAGATAGGCTTGTATTGTTGTAAGAAATTAGCGAGTTTCTCTCCCGGCTGTGTCGGCGCAACGTGTTGATTACTTTTTAATGAATGTTTGATGGGAAAACGGCAATTATTGGGCCTCTTTATCGAAATATTGTACCTTCAACAGGGGTTTGTACGTAACTAATGGAAAAACTCGTTCGAAGGGTAAAATATTGTGCTATTAGTGTAGCAGTACATTAATGGATAATGGATCGTTAAAGATTTAAAAGATTTCCTATAGATTCATCGATTTTAATATTATTCTGTTACATTTTTTTTTCTTTCTTTCTTTAATGGATGGTCACCCATACATGAACCGACCGCGGCAAGCGTAGCTTAATCTTCGATCGACCCGTGCGGCTGTTATAATATAATTATAGAATTCAATGCATTTGTTAATGCTTGGTTTTAAATTAACCAACCCGTCATTTTATCTTCGCAAGTATTCTTCGGAATCACAACTCACGAGAGTCACATGTCCTACACCCCGAGGTCGTTGCCCAATAATAGGATATTTATTGACTTAGACCAAGTCAATATCAGCGCAAATACACAAATATGTACCCGATATATAGCTGTGCATAAACGGGCAACTTTTCAGCAATTATTTTCTAGAACAGTTGCCGAGAATGAAGGTAGGGAATTAATCTAGTTTATTAAAAGTGAGTAGGGAGGCCTTTGCCCTGCACTGAAACATAACAGGCTAATAATAATAAGATTATGAGTTGTTTCATATCATCACCATGTAGCATTCTACTGGTAGACATAGGGCTCGATATGGACTATAGGAATCTTACGCCATTTAACTACATCCAGGGCTCTTCACGGCCAAATACTAACAACAACCTTGCGGAGATCATCAATCCAGCTAGCCTGAGAGCGTCCTACCTCAGAAAGAAGAAATAAAGAAAAATTTTTTTATTGTCATAGAAACATTTGCAAATAAAAAAGGTAATTTAACTCGAAATTTGATATCTTACGTTTGCCGAATGCCACTGTACATCTTGTGGCAGTATCTCTAGCATCAATTGCCACAACCTTAGCGTCGGTCGCAGTAAATCGGTGTTACCGTGACGTCATAGTTGCCCACAATTGGTAACAATTAGTTGCCCGTATACCTTCCGTTGTTATGTACCGCGACAAGTTTAGTTGGTTCCTGCCACTCTTGGGACCGAAGTATGGCGGCTATCATATTTGTACGTTGACTAGTCCCAGTAATTTGATTATGTTGGTAGCTTGTTTTAGATAGTTGTGTGTTGTTTTATTACTGTTGGGTTTATCTAACGAAGCTGTGTGATGTTGTGGGTGAACTGATTTGTTGTTGGTGTTTACGTTGTTTAATCGTTGCTAATACAACTTGATGTTACGTATGTATATTCATATAGGTAACAATATAAATATTAGCGGAGTAAGGAATTAAGTATGTAGGTTTAGGCCCCGTTCACAGCCTCGAGCGATGCAACTTTGCTCGAAACAACTTCTTTCATTTGTTTTCTCAACGAATGAATTTTATATATTATACAATGACATTTGCTTACTTTGTATTCTATTATTTTAATTATTGTGAATGTGAAGACTATGTGGGTCATTTTATTTATATTATTTTGTAATTTTCTTTCTGTTCTGTTAGTTTTTGTCATGGCAGTTTGAGTAATTAATGTGGCCTACCCAAATGTCTTTTCTTTGGTATTGTTCGTCGAGTGTGCACTGACTGGACAGGTCCTCTCAATCTGTGTGGTTCTTTCCTCATAAGACCATCTCTGATATCGATCTATATATCTTCATATGATCTGACCAAGATTATGTCTGGACTTTAAAAGAGACTGTGACCTCTGACTTTGTTTCGGCCTTTCTTCTCAGACTAGTCAGACAGAGACAGAGTTTAAAAAAATGATTGACGTGTAAAAGTATTTGTACAAACCTACTTACAAAATAAAATCATTTATCATTTAACAGTCGCTGTCGTAACACACATGTCGCTTGAGCATATAGCTCGTAGCGACAGGGTCACATACAAACGCAGAATTATCTAAAATTCTAGAACCTAAGGACCCCCAAACTATGTATCCACGGTGGCAGGGACATCGACGCGCGAAGTAACCATGAAGAGAGAGAACCCCTAGCGTAGATATTTTGCGTCGGTTATCTAAAAATGAAATCGGTTGTGTCATAGAAAAGTGCAATCTCTACGCGGTTAAAATGTATGGAACAGCAAATATTTTTTCAATTACCGACGAATTTTGAAAAAAATCATCACAGTGGGGTACTGAATCGTGTAGGCACTGAATCCATGATAACAGATTGCGCGTCGATGCCACCCTGTGCAATCAGTTTTCCTATCAACAGTCAATCCTACACAAACGCAGCGCTCAACCGAATCATCCCTAATATGCAACACAGACATAAATTACATAAGTGCTCCTTATGAACATCTTCAGACTAATACAGGCTTTGATTGCGAGGTTGACAAGCAAATCTGACGGAGTGCAACTCCAGGCCCCCGGAGGCCCGCCTGCTTTGCAAGTCAATGCCACTTCACATTGCATTCCAACGTTCAACATTTTTGTTTTGGAACTTTCCAACTCTCTGTTTAAACAGAGTGTACGAATTCAATGAAATAAAGCCCGAATTTCGTTTGGATGATTTTGTTTTTATTATCCAGTCTCCCCGTCTGTCTGCTTGTCTCTTTGGTGAGTTTTTCGGCTACACTGTGGAACTAATTTTAATGAAAGCTTGGAGAGCTTTGTGCTTGCAGAATGACGACACGGCTAGTTGTTTTGTTACAAAAAAAATATTAATTATGTTTCTCGTTGTTACACATTCTGTGTAATACACTGTATTTTACACAGCTCTTTTAAAAAAAATAGTCCTCCAGACCGTATTTCGGCCATGGCGGACAATATCAACGGTGATTAATTAGCCTTCGGCGCGGGAGATACTATAGTGCAAAAGTATGTGCGCAGACACAGGTGCAACAGCTCTTCCCTCTCTCATAGTCCGATGGGACGGCACGAAATCCGACACGACCGGAGAGAGATCAGGCGCAGGACCGGCTTAACGTGCTTTCTCCCGTGCACCCGTGGTACCCGTGCCAGATGAGATGTGGGCTGTTTGTTACTAAGAAAATCCTAATGGAAAAACTTAATTACACTTTGCCCGACCCGGGAATCGACCAGGACCCCATGCTCAGCAACTTAATTACACTTTGCCCGACCCGGGAATCGACCAGGACCTCATGCTCAGCAGTCGTGTTTGCGACCACGAGACTGACCGAGAAACTAGGTGAGTAATACAGAGTGTTATATAAAATTATGAACAACTTATAAAGCACATCCAGAGTGTTGTACAAAATAGAGTATTACGTATTCCGGACTGAGCGCACCCATATCTCATACTAGTCAGTGTTTGCTATGTCAATGTAGAACTGATGCAAGCGGAAAAATACTGTACAAAATACAAATAAATGTATCAAACTACGTGAAAGAGTAGGGTGACAAAGTACCGCTTGTGGTGCACATGTGTACCAGCTTGTCCCAATGAAGTTAAGGTTTTACGTGTGTGAAAGACGCTTAACGAAGGTGTGAGTCACTTGTTCTTCACGTCATTGTGATAATTTTTTTTTGTTGTAAAAACAATCACAACCACAACAACCTGGAAATAACAACCTTCTTATTACGGAGATATGTAATATCAAAGTTCCAGATTTTATACAGTAATTTATAATAAATGTTAGAACTAAACTTTTATCCTACCTAACTAACCTACTGTTGCATGCACTCATAAGCACAAAGTTTTGCGTGCGTTACATTTTTTTTTTTTTAATTTATTTATTTACGTTACGTTAAGCCGTTGGTCCCGGCTGTCATTCGTGGATCTTTGACAGTCGTTACGGGTAGTCAGAAGCCCGAAAATCTGACAACCAGTCTTACCAAGGGGTATCGTATTACCTAATAACTGGGTTGTGGAGGTCCGATAGGCAGTCGCTCCATGTAAAATACTGGTATTCAGCTGACTAACGAGCGGTTAGACTGGAAGCCGACCACGGCAATATAGTTGGGAAAAGGCTAGGCAGGTGATGATATAAAAGTCGTTTCCCAGCAATTATTTTTGTGCAATGTTACTTAGTTTGATTTACAGAATGCGTAGATGACGGCTTCGTGTGATGGGTGTTTTTCGGACTTTGCATATCCGATACATCAAGTATTGAATCAATTAGTACTCAATCTTAATACCTACTAAAGTTGTTTTAATTCTTTAAATTATGTAGTCAATGATTTTGGTGCACGATAGAACTCTATTGAGTTTATTTTAGCACCAACTTATATGTATAAAATGTATGTGTGCAACTGAATAATTTATACAGGGTGGCAGGAAGATCGGCGCGCAACTTGTTACTATGAATTCAGTAATTGATTGTGCAAACCTTGCGTTGGAGATGCGCGAAGATACGCGAAGATACGCGAAGGTACGCTAGAGGGTCAAGAATCATGTGCTGAATATTCAAATTGCTGAAAATTCATGGTTATAGTTTGCACGTCGACGTCTCCCTGCCACCCCGTATACTTGTACATATTATTATTATTTTAAGACTGTTAGCTTTGAAATATGTAAATATTATCTTTAACTATTATATTATCTTTATTAAATTATGTGAATAAATTATAAATAAGTAAATTAATACTTCATCAATCTTTTACCAAAATGATAGAGATTTCATTTGATAACATTGTTTTATAATCATTAATTATTCTCAATTTTATGAAGCTCAAGTAGAGTTGTGTTCCAGCGGTGTATTAGCTATGCATAACAGTAGCTTACAGACTAAAAGAGTACATTTTTAAAGAAGGTAAACTTGTTGTTGGAGTTTTTACTCATTCTTTCTAAACACAACTTTACAGTAGCCACCTAGTGTTTTTACATTATGTATATTAATTAATATTATTGGTTTTTAGAGTTTTTATTCCTGAAATGTATAAAATATTAGTGCCTAGTAGATATGCAAAAAGTAGACAGCGTATCTGTTTATCTTTTATTTATTTTTTACTAGCTGCGCCCCACGGTTTCACCCGCATAAGTTTCGATCCCGTGGGAATTTCGAGATAAAAAGTATCCTATGTGTTAATCCTGGTTATAAACCATCTGTATGCCAATTTTTATTCAAATCCGTTCAGTACTTTTTGCGTGAAAGAGTAATAAACATCCAACCATCAATCCATCCATACAAACTTTCGCGTTTATAGTATTATTACTAGGATTGCTGAATGGGCCTGCACTTGACCTCGATCAATATCTAACTTTAAACTTGCTTTAGGTTACTCTCGGTATAATATATGTATTTTCCAGTTTTGCCCATAAAGTATAAAAGGTTTCTTAGGTATAACGTGATTACTCAATCGATCTTATTATCGATCATGTGGCGTTCGTTACCTATTTTAAGTGTGTCAAATTCATTTGTTTAGCTTAGGAAATTTTGAAGGCCCGGCAGAATAAATCGTCATAGTCAACATGTAATTTTCATCTCGATGGTTCTCTTTGACGAAAGGAATGACGGCGGGTCGGTGGGGCTGATTTTCAGGCTGATAAGTAAGTGGCAAAGACATTAATTACCAAGGGTAGTGATATTATTACTGAAAAATCGACCAGCAATTACCTACTAACTAATTAAAATGATACCGTATACTGTTTTCTTACAATAATTACGACACCACTAACTAACAATGAAAGAAAACATAATTTATATCTTAATAGTTTGGAATCACCGAAAACGTTGACATAGTGGGAAAATCCCTGAAAAATATGATCAGCGGGGTAAATGCGTAACACACTATCAGTAGCAATGGCTTTCATTTTGACAGTTCAATAACATACAATGCGTTATTTACGTTGTTGAGCAGACAAATTTTTCGAACATTTGAAGCAATGGATTAACAATATCCTTCGAAATGATTCAGATTGTGATCAAAAGTGTGTTACGTAAAAAGGGTGCTGAAATCTTCTAATACCGGTACCTACTAATATTAAACAATCTACTAAAGCTGTTTAACTGAGCTCACGCTGGCGTCATGTATCTCCGTGAATTATTGCCCATTATAAGTTCAGTTTGTTCAGCAACTTCAAGATTGTATGCAATTTACTTAGACAAAGAATGTTGGCTAAATATTTAATCTGCGTGCCGTCTTCACTTCAGGCGACTGTTTCGTAACAATTTAAGGTGGTGAAGGGACTGTTCAAGCCGAATCATTTTTGCATTGGTAGATTGTTAATATAAATGGCATCTGAAGTGTTCGAAAAATATTATTATTATTTTATTACAAACCTGTAATGTAATTGTGTAATTAATTAAGTTAATATACTTAATTTTAAAAAAAGTCACGCAGGCAAATTAGATAACATTAATGTAATTTGCCTGCGAGGCAAATGCTTTCCTACTCTGACTATCCATTTCTCCTCTTTCTTTCCAAATCTCTCTGTCTATGGCTACTAAGAACCAGTTCTTATCGAAGGAGTCCAACTCATCCCTCTATCGAAAAATAGGGTCTGAAAAAAATAACTGAGTTCTTATATTCACCCCAATAATAGGGCAGTACCACAGGCCAGAGAAATTAATATAATAATTATAATGAAAATGATAACTGCTGTCAGGAATTTAGTTTTGTATGATGAGATACCCATGCTAATTAGGTACAAAACGTATCTTACATATCTCATACATACTCTTATGCAAATACGGCGTTATTGAGAAACAAAACATTCCAATACTTAAGTATCCAATCAATGCTATTTTAACTAACTTAGACCATAAATGAACAACAATGTTAACATCTGACGTACCATTGTTAATCTACAAGATTGTTCATTCATTAGGAAACGCAGCAGATATTATAAAGTCTATATCTACCCAGTGGCAAGCTGTCACTAGTTACTGCAGTGGTACGTGTCTGCACGATACCATCGGCTTCCCTATCTGTTCCCGTCATCCTACTCATCCTACATGGCGACATGAGGCAGTATTGATTTATTTGTTTTAGAAAATCCGGTCTATTCTGCCGAGCGATTCTGTCTGTGTGTGAAAAATCTCACCGTGAAGTGAGTTGTCAATAGTGGCAATGGAATGACAGTTCATTTCAAGCTCACTTCACCTACGTTTTCGTGGTGACATTTTTACAGAATAAATCGGCTGTGTGTCTTTCTGTGAAAACTTAGGTGAAGTGACCTTGAAGTGAGCTGTCATTCCACCTGACGCTAAGGATTGACACTATTGACAACACACTTCAAGCTCACTCTACCTTAGTTCCACGGTGAAATTTTTACAGAATAAATCAGCTGATGTACAGGGTTATTGGTAAAATACCAACCACCTCTTAAGAGGTCATTGTACTCATCATTATGAACAACTTTTACTATGGAACCAAAACAGAAATCGCGAAAAAAAAAACAGCTGTTCCCTACATTTATGTTCGTCTAACTCGTCAAAATGTAGGGAACAGCTGTTTTTTTTTTTCGCGATTTCTGGTTTGGTCCCATAGTAAAAGTTGTTCATAATGATGAGTACAATGACATCTCAAGAGGTTGTTGGTGTTTTACCAATAACCCTGTATATCGATCTAAACATATTATAAATTAAAGTCGCCTTTCGAGACTGTCTGTGTGACCGCGTTGCTTTTCTAAACTACAAAACGGATTTTGAAGCAGTTTTTACCATCATTTAGAGACTTTATTCCGGAAGGTTTATGAATATAGTTGTCTATAATTATTCATAATTACCGAAAGTCGATTATTAATAATGTAACCTTAGTACCGATAAATCTATTTTTTTTTTAAATAACGTACTCTGAGCGTCTAATAGAATAAAATAGAAGAAAGATTTTAATTTTTAATGTTAATTTTACAGAGTCTATGATTCTATAATTTTTATTTTATCTGTTCTTGTTCGATTTAAGCAAAACCAAAGAAGAAACGATTTAGCATGTAAGTTTATATTAATTATGTATTTGTAAGTACTGTGGTATTATAAATAAATACCTACTGGACAAATAACTTCGAGTCTTGTTTTATTACTTTCATCGACGAGAGTAGTGAATTTTTTTTAATAACAACTGCTAAAAGTAATGAATTTCAATTTTATATTCACATTTACCAAATCATGATGTAATTATTAATAATGATGGATAATTATTAATAATTTTCAATTAAACACACTTACCGTAGCATATAAATATACCTAATACATGAAATAATATTAAACTTACATCATTATAATAAAGAAATTTCGATGTTTTTTCAAGTCGTAAAAACCTTGCGAAGCAGCGGTGGGTCGCTAGTATTCTCTTAAAAAGTCCAAGAATTAGGCAACGAAAGTTGGAATGGACGAAAGAAAGGACTCAGGGTATCATTGTAAAAATTGGGGACATATTCCATTTTGCAATGGCATAAATTGGGACTTAATAGTTCATTAGCTTTTTAAATTATGTAAATAATAGCTGCGCCCCGTGGTTTCTCCCGCATAAGTTTAGATCCCGTAAAAATATCGGGATAAAAAATATCCTGTGTATTAATCCTGGTTATAAACTATCAGTGTGCCAAATTTCATCCAAATTTATTAAGTAGTTTTGGCGTGAAAGAGTAACAAACATCCATCTATCCATACAAAATTTCGCGTTTATAATAAGAGTATTAGTAGGGTTTCATAGGTATCCTAATAATTAATAGTTCAATGTCAAACCGGATAAGTTAGAAATAAGAAATTGTAGCTCAGTAAGATTGCCTATAACAAAGTGCCAATATTCTGTAGCAAAATCCATCCAACATTTTATCACGATCTTAAAAATATATAAGAAGCTAAAGAATGTATCGTAAAATCCTTACATTGTAAAATCTTTGACGGGTTCAATTCCGTTAGAGGCGATAACTGAGGCTACCTGTCTTGTTGCCATGATTTATCTACTGATGCAATGGGGACACATAACAAGCACATTTGTTATATAGGAACAGGAGTATGGGACCAACAATTCTTCTATGTATGGGACCTAATAAACCTCCGCTTAGATTTTATCGCCGCAAACATTGTTGTCGGGGACTCTTTCCGGAAATGTCGACAAAGCAATTTATGAACCAATTTTAAAACGGAGATAAGTACTGGCTGGTGGTCCCTGCCAAGCTTAGCTTGCTTTTTTACTGGGTATTGAACTATAGGTAGTCATGGTATGAATCATTATAGAGAGGTGAATAGGTACCACCCACTCTATATGATGACATAAAGACAATATTCTATGTTTAGGAGGCTTAACGTGCTCTCACAGGCATAATTTTCATACTGATACTATCATTTTAATCCTACCTGCATGATCAAACGATTATCGTAATTTACTAGCTTCACACACATTATAACAGATGACCGTAGTTAAATTATGCAAAACACGTACTTCGGCAGGCCATTACATCGTACTAGAGCGGTAAATTGAGGAGATTTTGTTTGAGAATCCACAAAAGTATTTTTATAAGATGGCCTTTCCCTTGGAATTGGCTCATTTGTTACTCGGACAATCTGCTTAGCCAGAACCCTGCTGTTGCGAGGCTGAGTTAATGGTATTCTATTTTCATGTAAAGGGCTCTGCGTGGGACCACAGGCTCCACAACAAGGGAGGCTGGAATAATAGACGACCTTATCGCCCCTGAATATATTGCAAGTGAAATAAAAAATTCAGTTAGCTAGTTTTAAATTGATTTTATTCTTTTTTTAGGAAAAAGTATTAGTGTTTATGGTTGACTTAGTTTTTAGGGTTCCGTACCCAAAGGGTCGTGGGACAGCGGGGCTTAGTAATAGGGTGCCAATGGTACCCTATTACTAAGCCTCCGCTGTCCGTCCGTCTGTCAGCGGGCTGTATCTCAAGAACCGTAATAAGTAGACAGTGACACTTGAAATTTTCAGAGAGTGTGTATTTCTATTGCCGCTATAACAACTAACAACAAATAATAAAAAATATTTTTTTTACCCATTGAACATTTTTTTTTAAAATCCATCTCTTGTATAGTGGAGAGGGTCCATACAAGAAATGTGTTTAAAAAAAAATTGTATTGTTAAATATTGTGCGATGGTACGTAACCCTTCGTGTGCGAGTCCGACTCGCACTTGGCCGGTTTTTTTGCTAATGTGTCAGTTTTGCGCATCGACCTGGATAAAGTTCAAAGAAGATTTTAACTTTGACCTTTGTTAGTCATAAGTATGTAGGTAGTTTTATTACGGCACGTGTATGCCAGTAATTAAAGAAGATAGGCGACAGGTTATGTGTTTGTAATTACTGTTGGAGCTATCAGTCCACTATCAAGTGTCAGTAATGTGGCGCACACTGGCGAGTGGCGTTATTTCATTATCAACAGTTGAAGTTGATCTTTGGACAATATTGCGCATGAAAAGAAGAATACCTAATTGAATGAACACTTTAAGGCGCGGTAAGAAGCAAATTTGTTGGTAATTGACAATAGCGCATCGTGTCAGCAAATAGGGTTCAAACCAAGGATGCGTTTGATGTTAGTTGAATCGAATGAATAAAAGTAATTATGCAGTTGTAATTAAATTAAAAAAATACCTAAAAATTATTCCATTAATGCACGGTTCAGTGGAAATAGTTTTTAGGTACTTATTTAGTGGATTGAATTCCCTTTATTATCATTACATAAAATATGATAGTTTACGCTTAAAATTATGCGGTGAAAAATATTTTTTTGAGTTCTGTTTTACGACTCGTATATCATGATTCTATTTTATTTTTTTATGAAATATTTTTGAGAACGTCTTTTCGTTGAACACATAACAATACACTTTTTCTACCTTGTAATAATGTACGCACGGCTACAAATCAAGGTATACATAAGCAGTATTTATAAGCTGACTTCTGATTGTACGAAAAACCTATACAATGCGAAGTCAGTTAAAAGGAAATGAAATGAAGAAATGTATGGCTTGATGTGTAGCCGTGTGTACCAATACGCCTAATTGTACGAAAAAAAAAAACTGAGCGTTTAACATTGTCATACATTTAGGCAGCGCCTTAAAAAGCGGTAGAAATGTTCTCGGAAAAATAAAACGCTGCAAGCGGAAAAAGTAACGACACAATAATGCAGTGAAAATACAGGAGACATATGTATAAGAGACATTGATAATGAAAACGTGATGATACTTTAAATCATTTTCCATTAAACGCCTACTGTTAAGATTTCGTAAAAGAAAATCTATTTGTCGGTAATGTTTGTCGGCCTAGAGTTTGATTAACGAGCGGGGCTCGCAGCGTTTTGTCACTGATATACTAAGACAAATAGTTTTCACCGAAAAAATACGAGCCTCCGAAAAGTTGTTCGAAATACGTGATGAAGGATATATATTGCGCATACGTTTGATAGATAACAGAACTTGGAAACGAATTTCTAAAATGGCCTTTGAATTTAACCTAAGTACTTTTACTTTATTTCTGTACTAGTTTCTGCCTGCGACTTCGTCCGCGTAAAATTTCTCGATCCCCCGACCCATGCCGTCGTATTGCATCGCCTGCCCACGCTATTACTTCGTTTTCGGTTAGTGTGCTTTATAGTCTGGGTACTTTACACCAAAAGAAACTCCAACTATTGTGCATGTAAACTGTGTATAATTGGTATAAAACGAGGTTGTTCATAGAAAAATATATAGTGACACTTATAATTTAACATTAAACTGGACGGCTCGCGAGGCGCACAAGTCTATCTACCCCGAGCGCGTGCGCAGTTACCGGGCGCTTGTGACTTACTGACTGGTACGCGGGGCGACATTACTAGTGTTGTGCGGAACCGTAACTAGTCACGTAACCTGGCCGGAACACGCCGAACTCTTGGAAGTGCGGGGAGTTGACTTGAATAGGGGTCGCGCTATAGCTTTCAGATTTTTTTCTTTTGCTCGGCTTCTAAGGGTCCAAGCATGATGCTATATAGCCTATAACCTTCCTTGGTCTATCAAATGCAAAAATATTTTTTTAAATCCGACTTGTAGTTCCAGGGATTAGCTCGTTCAAACAAACAAACTCTTCAGCTTTATTATTAGTAAATATGTATATAGATTTGGGTTCGATTCCCTGGTCGTGCAAAGTGTTATATTGGTTTTTCCCATCAGGAATTTCTTAGTACCAGCCCGGAGTCTGGGTTTGTCCCCGGTTCATGGCAATAGAATCCCCCCTATTTATGGGTGGGTTACTATAGTTAGGGACACCTCTGTTTAACCCTTCGGGGAATACAGGCGTAATGTATTTTTTTTTTAACTGTACTAACTTTATTGCTGCATCCGGTTAGACTGGAAGCCGACCCCAACATAGTTGGGAAAAAGGCTAGGCAGACGATGATGATTTTGCTAAATATACACTTTAAATAAAAATGAATTCATCTAAGTACTTATATGTTTTTTTATAACGAGTTTTTAATGAAATAGGTACTTACTCCCTGAGTAATGTTTCCGAAAGTCTTCACGGAGGGCCCTTTCCTGGTGAACTTAATGGCTCAAATAATGGCATGTTCGGGTGTAATAAGTAACAAAGCGATACACTACAAAGTTAAGCAGTTTCATGTTACATTTGTTGGGGTGAGTGGGTCACTGCATTTGTAAGGGAAAGGTCGTAGGAAATTACTTGGAGAGCAGAAAGGTATGAACTGTAGAGATTATGACATGCATAGTTTGTAGCATGCAACGTTTTCTAGTAATTATAAGATAATGGCATAAAATTATGAAATACAAGCGAACGAATTCAGAAGACAGAAAAAATAAATACGGGTCAGTTTCGCTGACAAGCGGATCAACTTAAAAAATGACCGACTTCCAAAACAAAAACTACTACAAAGTGAAAAATAACTCTAATTTCGGTTGTCGGTGTCTTTGGATCTGTATTTTAGTTTTTTGCCACCGACTTCAGAAGTTAAAGTTATTTTTCACTTTGTAGTGTTTGTTTTGGAAGTCAGTTGTTTCTTTTTTGTAAAATGTTTGTTATTTTTCACTTTTTTGTTATTGTACTTACCCCTCATTAATTCGTGTGCTACTATTTGCTATGTAAACAACAGTGACAGGAAGTATTACACATCATCAAGATACACAAAGTGGATTAAATACGTATCATCGAAGCTAACTCAAAAACTACCCTAGCAAAGTTAATAAACTTTGTATGGGACCACCGCGCAAGCTTCCTCTACCAAATGAAGAAAGTTTTTTCAAAAACAGTCCACAATTGACGAAAATATCGATGAACATACATTTAAAAAAAATAGACGAACATAATATAAACTCATTTCTTGAAGTCAGTTACACAAAAAAAAAAGATCCTACTCTCGGCAACCATTCAATAAGGCATAACGCAAAGAAAAACACACAGAAAAACAACAAGTTGAGGGAAAATATGCGTCACATCCACGCAAAACGGTCATTGCTTAGCATAATGCTGTTATGAGACAGAGCCATAACCACCGTGTCCTGCCACTTTCCTTTCAGAGCCACTACCAGTAGTCGGACATCTTTGACTTTAGTCCTACGTCAGATTTCTGAGCTACGGACTCGGTCTTATACCCATAGATCAAACATGCTTAGCTACTATGTAAGAAAGAAAGAAAATACATTTATTTAGCACAGACTAAATGATACATAATACACCAGATACTTAGATAATCAGATAGATAAATAAAATAAAGATCAAATAAAAAGTGTAAGCAAATAATTACTCAGTAAAAATGCCTGTCTGGCTGGAAAATATGTAGATGTTTGAAGTCAGTTTCTAAACAGCTAAACGCAAATTTATATATTATATTTGAGTTCGGTGCACATGTTCTTCCATGTGCGATGGTGACCACTGGGGTGGTTTTATTGAGTAAAAATCTCACATTCCCTGGCCTTAAGGCTGGGAGCAGGCAGGTGCGGCGCGACAGCGCGACGTGACTCTATCAACACTTTCCACAAATGTTCATAGAAATAGTTCTACTAGAGTCTCGTCGCGCCGTCGCGTCGCACTGGTCTGTTCCCAGCCTTAAGACCGGGGAATGTGGGATGTTTATCCCCAAAGCCCGGTCGCCTTTCGAAAGTATCCCGCAAAAAAAGGCGGATTAAGACATAACGCCTGTTTAACATTTCTATCACTATTTGGTATGCGTACCTAAAGGGTACATTTGCCTTGCTGATTACAATAACGTTAGCGATTACTTGACAACCTATTCACCAAAAAATAACAACATATTCTGGAGAAATTTTCATTTTAAGATATGAGCGCGATAAAAGCCGTCTGTGCTTGAGCAGGACTATAACATTAAAATGCTATAGGTAACCGTTGTTTGAGTCCAGACGCCATTTCCACATTGGCTGTACCTATAATATTTTTATGACTGATTCTCAAAGAAAATACTAGAACTAAAGTACCATAACTAATGTTAGTGAGTAGCAGAAACGCACAGAGAATCTTTATGGACTGAACGTAATGGCATTGGATATAAACCGATGCATTTCCAAAATTAAAGAAAGCTATGTTCGTGGATTTGTATAGGAAATAGAAATAAAACTGCGCTGCATAAGTATCTATTTTATTGTATAACTTTCTTGAGATGTCTTCATGGTTATTTTTGTATGCAGTTTTATTTTAAACACACGTGTAGGTTTCGGGATTGCAGTCGAATTTTGATCGTCACGCGAGGATCTCATGAGTCTTTTTGATTCTGAAACCAGAATATAATAGATCCCGTCACCCTGTCGCATCGCATCGCCATCGTCGCGCAATTACTTAATTTCCCCTCAGCGTACTTTGTCAGTTTTTTTTTGTTTTTGCTCGGCTCCTGACGGTCGTCTCGAGCCTTTCTCAAAAATTGGGCTACCAAATGCAAGAAGATTTTGTCAAATCCAACTTGTAGATCCAGGTCCTATAGATATACCCACACACCCCCCCTCCAAACTCTACTAATATACACACACATACACAAACACACATATAGTATACATATATATACACATACATATAGACTATTACTAATATATATAATATTAGTATATATGTTTAGTGTTGCAGCGGGTGGTTAACAAATAAAGATGGTCTAAATAAAAAATAAAAAATATCTCTATAACACACTTCATAGGGTGTAAAATAATATTCTAACATGTAGAGGATAAACAGAAAACAAATTTTATATAATTTTACTAATTGTAAGTAATATAATGATTGGGTAGAAATATAACATTTCTATAATTATAACATTTTTCTGTTCTGTTTCCTTTTTTTTCTGTTCTGTTTTTTCTTGTCTGTTTATATATGTGTGTACATAAATGGTAAATAAATAAAAAATAAAAATAAACATTCGCCGTATTTTTTTTTTTTAATTATACGGGTTGGCATCGAAACGCGCAACCTGTTACCATGGAACTCCATGATACACCAATCTGATGAAATTTATCGTCGGTTACAAAAAAAAATGCTGTTACAGTTCGCGCGTCGATGTATGCCAACCCTGTACTTGTACAGGGTAGACATACATCCAACTCAGTCAGTAGACTTATCTACTACTATCATTTGTTTTTCTTAATTTGACTGATAGCTTATTATAAATTCGTGGAGCCTTTTAATGTGCCGGGGATACAAGTCATAGTATCCCGAAACATACACCTGAAGGCCAATTCTCGTAATTTAAAACGTTCAAAATCCAGTCGCAGTCTCATCTCGGCGACAAACAAATGTCAAAAACTTGTCAAAATGTAGGGAAATTAGAAGTATTTTTGACAGATTGAGACTGAGATTAGACTGTGAACGTTCTTAAAGTTACGAGAATTGCCCCTCTGGGCAAAACCACAGTGCCCTCTGCTTGCCACTTGGTCTCACTGTTTGGTATATTTAAGTAACCATAGTTTGTAGTGTAATACTGACATTGTTTTAAGAACTTTGTAACTAACAATTATTATGGATGTACTAAACACTAGTGTAGTTGTGTATGGACTAACAAATTGGGTTTTATAATCTGAAATATAAATTAATGAAGATGATGATGAAAACCGCAACATAATCGCTGCTGTTTCCTGAAAAACTGTAAGATTTGAAAGCATTAAGCATAATGTTGTGAGTACCTCACTAATGTAATATCGATATTTTTACGCCCGCAGCGGCACTATAGCATCCGTACATTGACAGCATCCGTACCCTCACGTTCTTATATCCAGTAAGCAGAGTTAATTAATGAACTGTCAGTAGCTCGCTACATCGATATGGCGTCCGTGCGTACGGCATCGCTTCCCTTCACTATTTCCACCTTAGATTCTTATTAGTTTTCGGCGTGGAATGTCAGTGATAGGTAACTATATAAAAGACTTTAGTATTTTTTATAAATCCTACTATATAATAGATACACTTTGCACACAGTTAGTTTATAACCTGGATTAATACATAGGATACTTTTTATCCCGGTAGTACGATCCCTTGGGATAACTTTCGCCCTATACGCGGGCGAAGCTGCAGGCAAAAATAACTCATAGATCTAATAAGTAATTAGATGAGTTATTTTTTTTTGATCTTGATAAGATATCGATAGCGAAACTCCGCACACGTGATGGATGGTAGCCATCACGTCATTGACCGTGTAGAATGACAATTGTGATTTGAATATAGGTGCAGACAATTTTATTAGAGTTGGTAGTCAATTTGGTTACCAATTAATTTCCCTGACTTGACGTATAGGTATTCATTGACTAGAGTAATGCTTGGATATCTGTAAGTATGCAATCTGATGAGTGTAACAACTTTTATAGAGTGATAGCGAGGGTGACGGACATCCGGGAGTGCTACAGATCAAATTGGTTGGACATGGGACACCGTTTGATAAACTAATAAAAATATCCGCCCGCGGGAAATACCCATGATGTTTTTATGTACCTAAGCTGTGATTTTACATATTGTTACTTTGTCCCAGCTATTGAATATAAGACAGGAAGAAAAATGTTTTATTTGGGATACGCACAGGAAATACAAACAATATGAAAAGAACAACAAAACTAACAAAATCACGAATCAAATCACAAAAATCAAAGTTATAACACCCCTCTTTTTGCGTCGGGGGTTAAAAAAGACCTGTACGAGGCAAAAAAAACATGTTTCTTGCATGTAGATCCCTTTTCCCTCCCACAAGGTGGACCGACGACCTTGTTAAAGCCGCAGGAACCCGTTGGATGCGAGAAGCACTGAACCGGTCGAAGTGGAGGTGCTTGGGGGAGGCCTATGTCCAGCAGTGGATATCTTTCGGCTGAAATGATGGGATCTCCTTTAATTTTTACTAAATTTATTTTATTACTAGCAGCGCCCCGCGGTTTCACCCGCATAAGTTTCGATCCCGTGGGAATATTGGAATAAAAAGTATCCTATATGTTAATCCTGGTAATAACCCATCTGTGTGCCAACTTTCACCCAAATCCGTTCAGTAGTTTTTGCGTGAAAGAGTAACATCCATCCATCCATTCATCCATCCATCCATACAAACTTTCACATTTATAATATTAGTAGGATTAGTAGGATAGTAGAATTTGTTGTTATAGCGGCAATCGAAATACACACTCTGTGAAATTTTCAACTTTCTACCTATTATGTTTCATGAGATACAGCCCGCTGACAGTCAGACGGATGGACGGCGGAGGCTTAGTAATAGGGTTCCGTTGGCACCCATAGGGTACGGAAACATAAAAAGACTGACTGATTTTAAAGAAAAAATATTAACACAGTTATATGTATGTACTGATATATGTAGAATAGTAAAGACACGTAGTAAAGTAGGAATGTGTATATGAAGAGGAAACTGAACTATGGTATGCAAATTCCGCAAATTTATCCTGTTACTTATACTAAAACAGGACGAGACATCAACAAAATTACTTCAGGAAACTTCGAAGTTATATTTACCCATCAGGAAAATAAACAAAGAATAGTAAATCAAACATTTTGTTGCTGCAGACAGGTTAAAATTAACGCAGTGTCATTCAACAATCACCGGGAGCGCCTGCCAGGCGGGCCGGACAGGTACGTGAAGCTATTGAAAATATTCACGAGTGCTTTTTTTCCCAGCAAAGGCTGCGGTGTGCGATAAACCGGGCAATAATTGAATATTGTCCGTGTGACTTATTAGTCTATTCGCACGAAATTATTCGCCCAAAACGGGCGAATCTTCACTTTTAAATAATGTTATTTTTTCTAAGTACACGTTTTACAATATGTGACATATCTTATCACTTTTGTGCGTTAGTGTCCTTTTTTCTATACTTTATTGCATACAATTCAAAGTGTGCAATTTATGCGTCTCGTCTATAGAAAAATAATACTACTTCCTACTATAATAATATAGTATAATATTATAAGCGTGAAAGTTTTTATGGATGGATGGATAGATGGGTGATTTTTACTCTTTCACGCAAAAACTACTGAACGGATTTGTATGAAATTTGGCACACAGATGGTTTATAACCAGGATAAACATAAAAGATGCTTTTTATCCCTATATTCCTACGGGATCGAAACTTACGCGGGTGAAACCGCGGGGCGCAGCTAGTATTATTTAAAAGTGACGATTCGCCCGTTTCGGGCTAGTAAATTCGTGCGAAACGACTAATAAGCCGTTCGTGTAGGTAAACATTCAGATTGGCCGTTAATTAACGGAGATAGGTACCGACACGGACGACTGCTGCCCTCTATTATTTCATTAGCTCACTTTTATTCCTCTTCAGTAGCTGAGGAAGCGGTCTCTGGGAAGAAAACGATCGACGATAATTGGCTTGAAAAAAAGTTGATTGGAAATGTCAATTGGCCTGGCCACCTCGACTTTCTCACGATTGTGGGCTTTCCGCCGCAAAGTAGATATTTTTTGTAGGTTATTTCGTTGCGAAAATTTAAAAAACGGGTTTAGGTTAGCGAAAGTATAAGTAATTAGAGAGTTACTACCCAATTCGATAACATTTTTGAAGATCTTGCATTTGAATACAGTTCAAAAACTTGTAAAACTACCGCCGGTAAATAAGTCCGTAAAAATATCATCATTCTCCTGCCCACATGCGGCCGTAATGTCCAAATACAGAGCGTTTTTGACACCTCAATGTGAAATACTGGTGAAAATGACACACCTTACTGACGTCCGTTATAAATGTGATGGAAACACTCTTCTATTATTTGGGGTCGGCCCAACATGTCTTTTTCCTACATAAAATCTCTATTTGTCGTCATCTCGGTAGTCACCCCCCTTCGAACCATATCATCTTTCACACAGTCCATCCATCATTTCTATGGTCTTCCCCTACTCTTATAGCCATACTTTCCTCACGCACGACATTTTCCGTAAAAATGTAAAATATCATAATAATCACAAACACACATCACAATCAAAGCGTAGAGACATTTGTTCGCGATTGTACAATTCAAATGAAAGAATGAAAAAAGTAATATGTAGTGTTGTGTTTATGAATGGGAACAGAGAACTGAGTGGAAAATAACGGTACAGTCGGCTACGACAATCACAGCCCGCTGACAGTTGGCGATACCACGTGTGTGCCGCGACCCGATACTAATACAATATATTGAACACGTCAAGCTAGGAAATAATATAGAATATCGTGAAAGAATAATTCTGTATAATGTAATAGGAAAAGCTCACGACAGCTTATATAATATTATAGTATTTTGACAAGATACCTAATATCAAAATAAGGAGTGAAGAGAGCGTTGTACAAAATTATTTCAATGTTCTACAATTTCAGTAGTTTTCGTGTTGATCGCGATCGCGTTGTTTTTACTAGTTATTTGTTAAAATATAAATAACCTACCTATTGAAAAACAAATGAAAGTATATCAATATAAATAAAACAAAGTCGGGTTAGTTGCACCACCCGACGGACAACCAAGAACCAAGAATGGCTGGACCAATTTTATGACCTTTGATTTGTTGGATTAATCTCCGCCCCGAATAACTATTAAAATATGGGAAATATTCACGAAAAAGAAATGCAGTAAATTAATTTTTACATTGATTCTGAGGCGGTACGAAGTTCCGGGTCAGCTAATTGAAAATATAAGCAAAATGTAAATAAGAGATAATTTCTTTATTTTCAGAGACGTTATGTTATAGTTATTTTACCGAGTGCAAACAGTTAAAATGATATTTTTGATTTTTTACTAAGGCATATCCATTCTAAATCATTTGTCTTGTTATTTCATTGAATTTCGTATAGTAGAGCAATGTCTATAGGTCGTCGTTGGTTCATTCTAATGGAAAACTGTGAGTGGACCGAGTGATAGTAGTTGTCAGCTATTTCATATAACATATATTTATTCCATGTATTTATTCGGACCTCAAATAATTCCCATTTTGTTTTCCTAAAAATATTATTAACACTGAAATATAATTAATGCGCTTCTTTTAGTGAACTTCTAATATTTCCTATTTTGGGTGCTAAAATGGGTAACTAGCTAAGTCACTGTGAGAAAAGGCCAAACATTTAAAAAGAGGCTCATTTATTTAAAATATTGTGCAAAAAGTTTTTAGAGAATTAATTAAATATTTAAAACACACCTGATTATTGTTTTAATTTGATATATGTACTTAGTTAAAAAACTAATATATTATAGGTATAATCCGAAATTATATCTATTCAATTTGCAAAATTGAAATCAATTACAGAATAACAATTCATCTGATTTTATTAAGGCATATTAAATCTCGTCAAAAATATATTAAAAATTTTGACGTTTTTTTTTAATTAAAATTACTTAAACCACTAAGTGATGGAAAATAAACGACCCACAATGTTATTGTAACAAAAAATAATTTAAGGTTATCGGTTACTTGACTTCTCCTAATTTTATATTCCTAACGTTTAAAGTCTTTTCACGGATTCGTGGTCACGAATAAACTCGAGCCACTTTCATTTCAATGTGCAACGTCGCGTAAACATCAATAAGCATCATGAGACCAATCTTGTTCTATGTTTATGTCGAATTGTACTAGACCTTGTATTTTGATATTTGACAACTTAGGGTGGATTACACCAATGAGACTGAACTAATCGCGATCTATCCTATTCTATGTTTCTCATGGCAATGGTGTTGATGTCGACAATTCTACCAATGTCAGATGTGATATGAGAAAACGAAGGGAGAAAAAATATCTAAAATTCTACATCCATTACTAGTTCCTAAATACAGTAGAATCCGTAGAACCCGTTTATTATGACTCCGCCTATATTGACCAACCGCTTATTATGACGCTATATTGACCAACCGCTTATTATGACGTGATTAGACTACGAAGTTTGGTTTTCATATAAAATTCTTCGTAAGAATTCCAATTTGACATGTCGCTTATTATGACCGATTTTTAATCAATTTTGTCCGTTTATAGTGACCGACATGATTCTTTACACCTTTGGCAATGTTCGTTGTTTCCCGACGACGTTCGGTACGTGGTTTGTTTTTGTTTTAAATCTCAGTGGGTAATTGACAGTTGAACGTTACGCATTTTTTTGTGATATCCTATGTAAAAAAATGTCATCTCGACGTCGTAAAGCATTTACGATTGAGGAGAAAGGTGTAAATAATATGCAGATAATTTGGCCATGGCAATGTCTTCTATACACAATTGTGACTGTTATTACAATAAAATGAAAATACAAAAGCAGACAAAAATTACAGATTTCTTAAGTAAAAAATGAAAAATGTACATAGATACATAAATGTATTACGTGCAATTTTTATTTTGATTTACTATGTTATGTTTCTCTATTAAAATAAGTATTTACCTAAAAAAAGAAGGTTGTTTTTCTTTTCACAAAAATGCTTTGTGTGACGTCCGCTTAGTATGACGTGTTTGTCAATTCCCTTCGATGTCATTATAAACGGATTCTACTGTAAATAGTTGAATTTAATGTGAAACTAATTGATGAGTATTAATGGGTAAACAGAAACAAACAAATAAATATTTTTGTTAATTATATTATTAAATATGCACATAAATGATCACTTGTCACACAAAAATCATCATATTACGTACATCTAAACCGCGTTCTAGAGCTGTCAGAGTCATTACTGTTGTGGGATTGACACTGACAGCTCTAGAACGCGTTTCGTTACGCAGGTAAACGCAGTTTAGGTGTGCTGATCGCGTTTAGGTTCATTGGTGACATTGGCACTTAGTTAAATAACTCGTGGACTTGTTATGCCGTCGTAGAGAGCAGGGAGCTGTGCGTTTTATTCGTCGGGCGGTAATAACAAACACACATTTCGCTTTTTAAAGCTCTAAACAATCGTAGTCGACTGAAAGGGTCAAGGGGCTAAGTAGTGATAAAGAAAATATATGGGCGCCGTGCCGAGAGCCGAAACGCTGCGAACAGGAGCGTTTTTATGGTTCCGTAAAAAAAGGGCGTCAACAGAACCTTATTACTCTAAGGTTTCGCTGTCCGTCCGTTTGTCACAGGGCTGTATCTTTTGAACCGAAATAGGTAGACACTTGAAATTTTCACAGTGTATGTACGGACGCCAGCAAATCAAGTTACTACAATCTGTCAAATTATTTATATAGATTTTCCACTTTATCCTTAAAGCATTAAGGTTCAAGGTTAATTGGGAAAATTTGACAGTTTCGGGTAGCTTGACCTGCTGGCGTCTGTACTATAGCCGCTATAACAAAAAAATATTAAAAATAAAATAAAGTTAAGGATTACAAAGTGTACCGTGTTTTGTTCTGCGTTTTTTTTACAAAAGTATATTAAAAAAAATGTGTTAAATATTACACACACGACGACAAATCAAGTTATTTTCCAGTTTTACCTGACCTTGCATTGTATAGCCTTTTCGTACAGTGAAAAGTCAGCTTATACTGGAAATGTATAGCTTGATATGTCGCCGTGCGTACGGTGGTACGGAACCCTCCGTGTGCGAGTCTGACTCGCATTTGTCTGCTTTTTTATTCACTCAATGCAATAAAGTCGTTTACCAAACGGCCGGCCGTACAACAGTGCAATCGAAAAGGTCGGTTGTTAGTATTACAAACACGTTTTTTGTTGAAATAGAATTGTTTTTGTTGTTTCTGATTATGTTAAGTCAACTATTATATTTAGTGCGTAATCTAGTTTAATTGGTAGAGAGATTTGAGTTGGAGAAGTCTATTTTGTTAGCTCTGGAGCCACGTTCAGCATTGGACGTTTATACGATGGTAATTATTATAAATCTGCTTGGTTCAAGACTAATTTTGATGCATTTAGGGGCTAGTGCGAATCTTGGGGTTCATTCGATTAATCGAGTCTGTTCAAAGCATGCTGGGGTTGGTGCATTTAATTCTTTTCATGAATTCATTACTCCATCCAATATCTTTGTAGTAGTGGCTTCTCACAGAAAATAACCTTGTAACCCTGACCAATTATTCGGGTCTGACAGTCAAGTTTAAAAGGTTTAGTTACTCTCTTATTATGGGGGTCCTTTAGTTAGAAGGTCACTAGTTCAAGGTTGCTAAGAACTGAATATTATACTTGGACAAGCCATGAGGGGCTTGTGGCTAAGTAATAATAGCCGCACGGGTCGATCGATCAGGTTAAGCTACGCTTGCCGTGGTTGGTCCGTGGATGGGTGGCCATTTTTACACACCAAGACCCCTCCGTGCCTCGGAAAGCTCGTTAAGCCGTTGGTCTCGGCTGTCAATCGTGGGTCTTTGGCAGTCGTTAAGGGTCGTGTGAAGCCCGAAAGTCTGACAACTAGTCTTATCGTATTACCCAGTAACTGGGTTGTGGAGGTCAGATAGGCAGTCTCTTCATGTAAAATACTGGTATTCTATTATTATTATTATTGGTATAAGCCGACCCCAACATAGTTGCGAAAAGGCTAGGCAGATGATGGCTTAATTAAATATGAGTCCTATATTTAGATGTGATGTAAATGGGTTTAACGCGATCATGAATTTATTTCATTCTTACAATAATGTTTTACAGGCAAAAATAATTTCTAACGTCCATTATATTGTTTAACTAAACTATTAGAACTCCTGAAAAGAACATTATAGTATTTGTTTCCTAATGGATCCTAAAGGCACTTAAACAATTTGTGAAGACGGAAGATCAGCGAATTATATTGAAAACGTACGGAGAAATTTTCATAAAAGCGTTGTCCTATTTTTAAACGTTATGTACACTTGAGTACTGTCAAGTGTTTTAAGGGTATCCGTTTATTGGTTCGTACGGAATTGTCGTGCGATTGTCAATAACGGCCCACACGAGGCTGTTTCCGACAGGACTATGTACAGTCGCAATGAAAATATTAAACGTGATTTCAGTACAGACGGGTCGTCACGTTTTTCCGGCTCGAATTGTGTTTTTGTATTTTATATTAAATTAACCATTGTGTATTATTTTGATTGAAGTTTTTTTGTTGTTATTTAATTATGACGGTGTAATTGATACCGGATACAAGTTTATTTATATCCAGCGGAGGACTTATTTTTAAATATGCAATGTTTTTTACATTATTTGTTTAAAACATCGTTCTTAGTACTAAAAGTTTACTACAACGTTCATATTTAAATTTTTACAGCCGTTGTATATTTTTATGGAACACGCTTGCTGATAGGCGTGATTAATTCGCGGAAGTGCATAATTTAAAATGTGTATTAACGTGATGCTTTTAATTACATTTTAAAATGAAACACGGTTCCGCTGCTTCAGGTTATATTGTTGTTGGATGAAGAAAACTACTACCTTACTTTCAAACTCATCGAGAAAATGCTAATGAAGTTTATTACAGAATAAAAAATGCCAGGAAGACTACCATCGACACGAAGAGAAGAAGGATTGTTCTTCATCTTTTTGTATCGATGGTATTTTACACTTCCTAGTATTTTTTTATATTTTTTATTTCATATAGTTTGAGCCAAGTAGGTGGCCACGTTGATTGCGGAATCTGTGTCATTCTTTAGGTCATCCGAGGTAAACGGGACTTAGGACACTCCGGCAAGTGGTGCATGTTCTGATCAGAAGCACCGTGGGTGTTCGACAAATTGTGTCTGCAGCGGCGCAATTGGGTACGCAATCGATTGGGAGCTTACCATATTCAATTTAAATACCTACATATTATGGTTAAGTTGTGGGGTATTTAAAGAAATATCATAGGTACATGTTTAAAAAAAGTGTGTTCTAAAATTCTATCAGGAAATGTCTCAGACAACCTCGTTATTGCCTAAGCAAACTCTTCTTTTTACTAGCGATTAAACTGGCCAGTAAGAAAACATTGTCGTACTAGGACACAGCCCTATAAAATGAAACCATTACGATGGTTCTGCTCCCCTTAGCAGCAGCTGACTCGAGTTCTAAAACTTACATTATGAGTTTAATCCGTGTAGAGCACTGTGGTACAAAAATCACATCTATTGCGCACAGACTTACAGAAACTGCTGGGCTACTTCCTGTAAGTCTGTATGCAATAGACGTGCTTTTTTTTAACGCGGCGACTTTTATAGCGCACTGGATTTTCAACCATCGGTGTTGAGCCGAGCTTTGAGAATCCGACAGTATATCTCAGCGCGTCAAAAAAAAACACACTGTTGGATTTTGAACTCTATCGGCGCTAAGAAGTGAGCTGAAAATCGGGTCCGCGAAAAAAAAAAAATTCACGATAAAAAATCGCTCGTGGTCAAGTTGAAAATAGGTAGTGCTCTCTGTCAATAGCGTGGCTTTGCGTGGTTTCAATGTAAACAATGATGGGCAAAAGTGTAAAGCAGTTTAACAATGACAGCATATTGAAAGAAGGTCGACACTTACCCATAAGGTGTGGTATCTAAGTGTAAGCCTAAAGGACTAATACTCTGAAATAGATTATTTATGAAAGTATGGTTTTCGGTGTTGGCAAGTCTGCCAGAAGGCCGCCAACACTACGCAAGGGCGAATATGTAAAGCACGGTGTACGATTATCTGTATGTTCTGTAATTTGGTGTAATTCTAATTGGAAATTCAAACTCAAACTCAAAGTATTTATTTCAATTAAACCAATTACAAGCACTTTTGAATTGTCAAGGGGTCGGGCAGTCAGAAAAATGAAGCTAGTTGCCCATTCCAAAGCGTAGTAGGTACCTATGGAGAAGAACGGGTAAGAAACGGGCAGGAAACCAATGAGTAGGATCTTCCTCTATTCAATAGTACACACTTACACACACAGCATACGCAAACACTACTTATACACACACTACAACGTACTTACTTGCACCGAAAGACTCCCTTCGTGTAGCTAAAATCAAATGCGACATTTGCTAAGATATACGCAGTCGACCACCACTGAAAGCTAGTCCTAATTAGACAAAGGAACTTGCATGACAGGGTCGTGAAGGGTTAAAACAATTCCACTGGGAAATCTCTACGTAAAGACTACGGTCAAGCATTGGACAGAAAAAGCGTATGTAATTAAAATGATGTATGGATGGAAATTAAGACATAAGGTCCTCAAACCTTAAAAAATCTTAATTCCAGTTAACTTATCTTTTCAATATGCACGTGTTTCTTTAACAAAAAAACAATCGACCTAGCCTTTTCCCAACTATTTTGGGGTCGGCTTCCAGTCTAACCTGATGCAGCTGGATATCAGTATTTTACATGGAGCGACTACTTGTCTAACCGCCACAACCCGACAGGGGTGTAGTCTCTTGGTAAGACTGGTTGTCAGACGTTTGGGTCTCTGACGACCCGTAACGACTGTCAAAGATCTACGAATGACAGCCGAGACCAACGGCTTAACGTGCTTTCTTCATATGTAATGGATGGGCAGCCATCCACTAATCAACCCCGACTAGCATAGCATAACCTTCAATCGACCAGTGCGGCTGTTATCTTTTAGCAACTCCCTCGAGTGTGTCTATAACAATAAACCAATTTTTCTTTCTAAAACCACTGTAGTTGACTATACGCGTTCTAGCCATTCTCTGTTTTCGACGTCAAAGCTGTTTGAAGTGGAGTTTCTGAACACTTCTCTGTCATGCAAGAAGTTAGTAAGTGGAGTGTCTGCTTGTAATCGCCCTCTGAGGTCCGTCACGTCCATTAGTTGACTGCACGGATAAGACCGAGCATCGCTTAGAGATAATTTTGAATAATTGTTACTGCGTGGCCCCAAGCTTAAGAGATAAACAAAAACTTTGAAACATGAAAAATAAAAATGAGCCTTTTTAATTTATGTTACGATAACATGAATTTTTCGTTGCAGTATTTGGCTTTTCTTTTTCAAATTATAAGTAGAGAGATCTAAAAGATAGAATACTGTTTATTGTAAGTATTTTATGTAGCACTAGCAGCGCCCCGCAGTTTCACCCGCATAAGTTTCGATCCCTTGGGAATACCGGGCTAAAAAGTAGTATATTTGTTACTTCTGGTTATAAACCATCTGTGTGCCAAATTTCATCCAAATCCGTCTTTGCGTGAAAGAGTAACAAAGATCCATCCGTCCATCCTCACAAACTTTCGCGTTTATATATTATTAGTAGGATAATCAGCCTTTAGTGTTCTCACTCCTAGAACACAGGAATCCTTTCTAAAAGAGAGCAGCGCTGTCTACCACGCGGGCCAAGTGCGGGGTGGTAGATGTCACATGTCTTCGAATTTTTCGTTCAGAATACATACCGGTTTCCTCACGATGTTGATGATCTCTCTCTAAAAATCAAGCTAACAGCTCAGGAATAAAAAATAATCACTATTTCAGGAAGCTGCGCTATGTTTAAATAAGTAAATGATATGTTATCTTTTATCTGCAAAATACAGAGAAAAAACGAGCGATGGCGATGACACTGACACTTGACGTGTGCAGGTACACGCTTCGTTATTTTATTAACTACGCCGCAGTATTACTAAAGGATTACCTTCTCTTACCTGTATACCCGACACATGCCGCCATGTCTAAATAGCTAGGGCATAGATATGCATAGAAAACACGTGTACGGTTTAAAATAGGATGTGAATTACCTACAGCAAATTTTTTTGTCCGTTTCTTTTAGACTGAACCAAGTATTTTTGATAACAAAGAGTTCTTGCCGGCTCTTCTCCATAGGAAACGACCAATTGGAACAGTGCACCTAGCTTCTGACGTTTCATAAGTGCTAAGGTTTAAGTGAGATAAACTATTTTGATTTTTTATTTTGTTAAACACACTACTTACTTACTTAACGAAAACACTAGATAGAAAATCTGTCATCTCAGTCTTTTCCCAACCATATTTGGGTCGGCTTCCAGTCTAACCTGATGCGGCTGAATACTAGTATTTTACATGGAGCGACTGCCTATCTGAAGCCTAAACGAACATGCTATGTAGAAAATGATATTATACCAACTTACTTTAATAAAATAAAGTATAGCATATAGATAGAGAAAGACATTAGGTATCTACTTATCTAAATAATTCCATAAAATAATTTAGTTCATTCAATATTTTCACAAAAGAACTACGTCTTAGAAACTTCTTTCCTATGACTATGGACTACGTAGTAGCAAACATGTAAATAAACAAGGAAAATTAAACATTTTTACATCAAATATATACGATAAAGGGAACAGATTTTGATTTTCTGAATCTCATGCAGGCTTCAAATGGAATACCATTTTGATATTCAATGAGGGGCTGCAATTTTTAAAGTATTATTTTCTAGAACGTCAGTCAGTTGTTGAAGGCACATTTGCATTTTGATTGGATAACCAAAGCCTGAAAAGCTAGATTAGGTTACACTTGTTAGCATCAGCATTATAAAACTTTTGTTATTTGCATATAATTTGCAATTCCATAAATTATACAGCATACACAGACGCCATCACATCAAGCTAACCGAAACTGTCAAATTTTCCCAATCAACTTTGAACCTAATTCTTTAGGGATAAAATTGAAAATCTATTAAAGAAATTTGACAGATTATAGTAGCTTGATGTGCTGGCGTCTGTACTTATCAGAAAGGTTTGGTTGTATGGGTGGTTAAGGGTGTGGTGCGGACCATCAAACTGAACAACTTTCTCCATGGGACCAACATCGTAATCGCGAAAAAAATATTAACTGTCCATTAAAATTTCAATACCCCCTCGACCCAAATGGACAGCTTATTATTTTTTCTGATACATGCTGTATAGCCATCTCGTTTGACTAATAAGATAGTATAAACTAAAATTTCGTACAAGTTTTTAACTGAAACGCCGATAAATGTTTATGGTCTTTGCTTAAAAAGATATACAATGAAAAAAAAAAATTCTTGAAATAAATGAAGCCGCACTTTTCATTAATAAAATGAAAATTATTAAAGAAATTAAGTCGTACCTAGTAGTACAGTTATAATTTAGAAATAAAATAATATTTACAATGTACGTAAATACAAATACCCAATTAATTAATAAAAATAACAAAATTATATCCTAACTTAACTAAATCGATTCACAAACTAAAATACCCAAGATACTGGCGGCATTACCACGTTGAATGGCAATAGATAATTGATAATAAAGTTATTGTTTAGTCGATTTCGCTTATAATCCAGAAGGTACGACAAACAACTTTCAAAACATTTCTGCTAAAACCGCAATTCATTCAACAAACACATAAATGCTGAAACAACCTTCCACAGTTCATCCTTATTTCTTTTTATGACTTTATTCATCGCTACACGGTGATTATAAATCCCGAAAAACAAAACACTGCGTTTCTTTGTTTGCGGTAAACATTCGCAGCAATGGATGGGCGGTTTCATTTTTTTTGAATCAGCGGATTATACCGAATAAATTAAATACGTAAATATTCTACGCAATGTAAGCTCGAACGGATTATTTTTTTTTTCACTTTCACCTGTCCTGTGTGTTTGTAGATTGTTTCTTTTGCTAAGCATAACACACTATAAATTACAATCTGAATCATTTGGAAGGATATTACGCTAATCCATTGCGTCATATGTTCGAAAAATTTGTCTGCTCAACAACGTAACTAACGCAATGTATGTTGTTGAACTGTCAAAATCAAAGTGATTGCCACTGATAGTACGAGTATGTTACACACGGGTTGGTCGGGTTGGACAAAGAATCTCTTCACAGCCCGGAGTCTGGATTTGTGCATGGTTGATGTTAATAGGCTCGCCCCCTGTTACATGGGTTTTAAACATAACTGGCGTAAATGTGGGTGTACCTACTATAGGTGCACCTCTGCCTAGCCCACCGGGTCATACAAGCGTGATATTATGTTAGATTTTTTCCTGTAAAATGTCTAGATTTTGCTCATATTTTTCACGTGAGTGTGTTTACTTATTGAAAATATAGTTAAGCGTCACAGTGTCAACTGTATTGAGTTAACTTTGTAAGATGACGCGTTACAGGTTCAATTTATTTTTTAATACCTATTCATATAAATGATAACTAAAAAATATGTTGCTAGTAAATCTTTAAAGTTAACAATGTTATCATTTCCGTCTAAAAAGTTAAAAAGTTATTTGCTCAAGATGCTCTAAACTTGAATATTTAATAACCATAAATCAATCAATCTGCCTAGCCTTTCCTCAACCATGTTGGGGTCGGCTTCCAGTCTAACCGGATGCAGCTGGATACCAGTATTTCACATGAATCAATTGCCTATTTTACCTCCACAATCCAGTTACTGGGTAACACGATACCCCTTTGTCAAGACAGTTGTCAGACTTTCACGCTTCTGACTACCTGTAACGACTATCAAAGATCTACAGATGACAGCCGGGACCAACTGCTTAACGTACTTTCCGAGAAGCGGAGAGGTCTCGGTATTTCCATACCTTTACTTTACATACATAATAGTCAAGTTTTTTTCTAACTGATCAGACAGCTGTGCTGCTGGGGAGTTTGTTGCGCCACTTCTACTTCCCAGCGAAAGCACTAGGAAGTGGTGAAGGCTAGGCGTTTTGGGGGACGGTCTTTTGTAATTTTGACGTTCGAAAAGCGCTGATTCTCAGCCTAATTTGAATAAATGACTTTTGATTTTGATTTTGGTATGTTATGGATGGTCTCCCAACCACGGACCAACCTCGGTTGACCCGTGTGACAGTTATTATTTAGCCACGAGCCCCTTCAATATTCACAAACCATCATGGTAACTCGTAGATAGAAATATGTTGCTATCGTATTGCACAGATATACAAAAACACAATTTTTTTAAACAGTCAAATGTCAAAGGTTCTAGGCACGTATAAACAAAAAGGGCACTCGGATTGTGCAATACGTCGCCAGTGACGCGTGAGTGCGAATCACTCGTCTCTTAGTTCATCCCTCGCTCCGTTCATGTGTGTCACGCGAGTTGTACATCGCTCACTCCATTCCATTCAGTGCCTGCGAGTCGTTCACGCGAAACGCATTTACCATTTTTATGAATCGGATGATTTTGATGTGCAGAATATGAGTGAGGAAAATCTACCGTCCTTTATTTGTCCTCGTCAACAAAATGGAGCACAGATTTGCGGAAATTCTTAATGTTGTCGCAATATCGCTGGACTTTTTGACACAAGCACACAAAGACCGCGTTTTCAAGTTACTGTTATGCAATAAGCTCGTGAAAGTGCGAAGTTTGTAGAGGAATCTAAAATAACTGAGTAGATAACTAAAGTTATTCGTCAGGATGTCGTTAAAAGCTTTAACAAAGAAATTATAACTTTAGCAGAAGAATTTAATAGGTCAAGTTAGTCTTGCCTAACTTTACCACAAATTATCTTGGAAATGTATTTGACACTTCAGATGCTTTGGATACGTAATGACTCGTTTTAATGGGACTGGTCGTTAGATATTAGACTAATGTCGGAAGTGTGAAATACCTACCAACCGTCCGTCAACACACTGGTCGAGATGATTTAATTTTGTGAATGAGCAAATGATGGTTTATGTATGTATATATACTAGCTTTTGCCCGCGACTTCGTCCGCGTGAAATTTCTCGACCCACCGCGTCGCATCGCATCGCGTGCCCTCGCTATTACTTCGTTTTCGCTAAGAGTACTTTCTGACTTTTTTCTCGGGTCCTATTGTGATATGATTGTGTTTGTGATGTCAAATAGCTTATAGGCTATTTGGCATCACAATAGGACCCTTCTCGAGGAAGGCTATAGGCCTCCTCAAGAATCTGGCTATCAAATGTAAAGAATTTTTCAAATCCTTGTCACCCTATTTAAAACTATATATAATACACATGGTGTACACTATAATAAATATTATTCTATTAAATTCTATTCTATGAAAAATGTTATTACTACCCGAAATTAATTCAAAAACTTGGAATGAATAAAAATACAAATCAAGTTTCATAATAACCTGTACAGTTTCTTCAAGACAGTTTACATACTTTAAATCATGGACAAAGTAGCTGCCCAACCAAAAGGAACACAAACTCTCCCGAACATCAAGTTTATAGGTCTGTGACTAGCATGTTCGGTGACTCATGGCCTTTCAGCTGCAGTGGGTCAATGCTCAACACTGTAGTTCATGATACGTATGCCCTAGTTACCAAGTGCCTGCACATATTTGTACACAACCAAGCTTTTAATCCTCCATTCTTTTCTGAAAGATAGAATAGCGTTATTAATGTTTTTGTTTCATTGGTATCCAATTACCTATTTAATTATTTCTTCCGGGCACGTTTCCGGATAACAGCGATGCGGACGAGTACTTCGACGACTAAATATCCTTTTGTTTTTGTATTTATTTATATAGTTAGTTAGTTTAATTTAGTACTTAGTGTAAATAGTTAGTTAAGAGGTTGTGAAAATGGGTTATTATATCTTATTATTTAATTGAGAATTTTATCTCGATTCTTCTATTTATTTATTTTGATTAGCCAGATAGGATGGTGGGAATAGTTCACACTTAGGTACCTATTTAATGAAGGTCACTTGTGGAGGCTCAAAATTGTACTAAGCACAGAAAAAATGCATCGGAGCTATATGCAAAATAAAACGGACGGATTCATGCAAGCCACATTTCCAGAACTTGAAAATATTGATTGTACCATTTCTCTACATCTATGAAGCCTGTATTTTTGTAAAAAAATAATATTATGCATCTTTATAGACCTATCGAAAGTCAAATAAGTTGCACTTGCTATTCACAAGAACCAAATTTCTCCATAAAAGCATATATGCAATGGCTCCCAAACTATACAATAAATTACCAAATCAAATTATATCAGCTAACAACGTAAACAGTTATAAACGTCAGCTTTTTTAAATTATTGAATGACAAGGCATATTATTCTGTCGATGAATACCTTAATGACCAACTTTGATAAGATGATTTTGTACTTCTTTATTTAATTTGACAATTCTATTTTGGTGGCATTGTATTATTATTAAGAGATTTAATACGGTTACGAGTATAATTAATTTAATTTTGATAATTGAAAATTTTGCTGACATTGTATTTTATGATATTTTGTACTTTTTGTAATTGATTTAGATTTGATGGTTTGACTTTGGCGACACTTCAGCGTCACTATTTTGTGTGCCTTTCGGCGGAGCATGGGAGCAAGCATTTTTTTTTTTTAAAACGTAATTGTACCTTGTGTTCACAAAATTAATAAATGAAAATGAAACTAAATACTGCTGTGTCCGGATTTCTTTCCAAAGATGAGGTTCGACGCAATCCTATACATTATCAGCTTTTAATCTTCCCACTGTTGGGACACAGGCCTTCTCTCGGTGAAAGGGACGTGGCGTAATCCACCACGCGGGCCCAGTGCGGGTTGGTAGATGTCACATGTCTTCGAATTTGTTGGTATAAGACATGCCGGTTTCCTCACGACGTTTACCTTCACCGTTTTGAGAGCAGTGGTAATGAAGTAATTTACACAAAGTATGCTGCGTGTGCGGGTTCGATTCCCGCACGGAACAAATATTTGTATTGCCTACAGGTAGTTGTTCAAAGTCTGGCTGTTTGTGTATGTGAGTTTAAATGTTTGTAAACGCACCCACGATACGGGAGTAATTCCAAATGTGGGGAACGTTTTTGTTAAAAAAAAAAGCCCTCCCCAAGCACCTCCACTTCGACCGGTTTTGTGCTTCTCGCATCCAACGGGTTTCTGCAATTTTGATATTGTGATCAGTTGTTACTGGATAAAGGCACAACAACATCCAATAAAATCACTTGACATGACATTAAATTGAATAGCCTTTCAGAAACCGAAATAAAACTTGGAACTTTTTGCTCGACTCGACGCGTCTACGAGACCAAGCGACAATCAACTTCCGTTTATATGCCAACCAAATAGGATTTGACTTAAAACGCTTTCACGCTTCAAAGCGTCTGACAGGTTTTATTGAATATTGAATGGCGTGTTGCCTCTTTATCTACGTAGCTACAGTGTTAGGGCGTAAATATGACACATGAAATACACAATCAAAACATGATCGAACAAGAACAAACGTTCTTGTTCGATTGGGAAACCCCAATGTAAAGCTTTAGGCCCTTTGTACCTACACACACGTTTTTCTTGCCGTGAAAAACTACGGTTTATTCGACGTGTGTAAGCACGGCCGTCAGTGTTGTAAGGATCACTATGGACTTTGTTGACGGACATGTTTTTTCTACGGCGCGGTTTATACGCCGTACCATAAAGAAAATGTGTTGTTTGGCTTTAATGTAATAATATTTTTTAAATACATTTTTATTTTGTCAAAAGTAGCAAACATTGATGTATTTAAATTGCTTCTTTTTTAATTTTTTTTTTTGGTTTCACTTCCGTGTTCAATTCAAATGTAGTTATTCGATTTTAGTTTCGATGGAGAAATAACGTGCGAATGGGACTTTGTACCTATTAATCTGTTCTTAGGCGACGGCCCTAAGAAAAGTTTGATAGATACAAAGCCCTCGCTACATCTGCTATTTTGCATACAAAATTTTACAGTGTATTAACATTTCTGTAACTCTGTCTAACGGTTCGCTGGTATAAAGTTATCTCGTGTGTATTTTAAACCGATTCGCTATTCAAAATTCCAATTAGGTCAAGGTAAATGTGCCAGAATCAAACAGCCGGTCAATAATATATAATTCACCTCATTTACATGTAATTTCATTCATACCTTTTTTATCCTGTTTGTACTCAAAAATCTCACATTACACACACAGTACCTACTCCCGACCCGGAAAAAATACCTTTTATACGTTATTACTTTATTCCATTTTTTTATTGGTTGATCCGATGGTTTCCCTGACCCAAAATATAAGCATATAGGTAGGATTCTTATAATTATTGTGAGGGAATTGAAGATAATATAATAACCAATTCTGCTCAGAAATTCAAGCTACCATTGCGCTAAACAAAGCTATACGTATACTGAATCATAGCTGTCTATTAGACAGACAACAAATGCAATAAATCAGTCCTAGGTGATAAACTGTAAGTACTAAACAATTTAATGTAAATGACAATGCGCCATATTGGTAAAAAAAGTACAGTATTGTCAGACAAGTTCATAATGAAAATCCAAGATGGCGGCTGCGAAAATTAAAAAATGACTTTGAAAATTGTCGCAGCCGCGATCATTTTTATGTTGACCTCACTATTAGCTTCAGCACGCTCGAAAACCATGAAAACGACACCCATGACGACAAATTCAAAAAATGTTGCAGCCGCCATCTTTTATTTTCATTTTGACCTCACTATTGGTTTTAGCACCCATGAAAACCATGAAGACTAGAAAGAGACAGAAAAAGAGAGTAAGATTTTCTCTCCCTACAAAAAGTCAAAAAATCTCATGCAAACAGTTTCATGCGCTTTTTCGTTACGTGACGATTTCTACCATTTTGCTCCTACCGCAAGCTCCGTTAATGAACTTCGTTCCAAAAATTTATAAAATTGTCGAATTGTTGCCTGACCCTGTCGCCTGTCAATTTTATTAAATAGGCACATGGATAAAATTGTACTATATTTTGTTTGTAGCAGTGTCTTAGTCATCAGAATGAATAATAAATATTTGTCATCGTTTCGCTGGCTGCATGAGTTGCCAGTTTTTAACAGGATACACGTAGTGTTGTCATAATTCATCGTGTACCTACATTCTCTCTGACACACGGATTTAGTTATTTGAAAACCGAGTTAGTTTTCGCATTATATTTTCTGATCACATTTATTTACTTTAGAAAGTGGGCCAAGGTTAAAACTATCGAGTTGATCTTCTTCTAACACTTTAAACATGTCCGTCACAGACTGATTGATTGTCCAAAACCCACGCAAATTATGTTCCTGGCAGACTAATCTGGATTCCCAGCAATTACATATATGTATAGTCTATCGGAGTGTATTGCTAAACGCGGTACGATCATCACTCCTGACAAACGTCTTCAAATTTTTTTGATAAGCTTTCGATCAAACTCATTAGAAAAACATTTTCATCATACAATTTCCTAGTTATCTTGCGTAATCCAAGAGATCGTAGAACTCATCGATCGATTTTTATGAGACGAGATTGTGGTCCAGATCTGCACCCTTATTGCGTAACACACTATTAATCTCATTTTGAAGATATTGCGAATCCATTGCTTCATATGTTCGAAAAATGTGTCTGCTCAACAACGTATATAACGCAATGAATGTCGTTGAACTGTCAAAATCCCCGCTCTTCCGTAAAAGGAGAAGCGTCGAAGTGACCTTGAAACAAATGGCGGTCATAGTTCATAGTTCTATCGAAAACGGGGAAACGTGATAAAAAATATACATGCCTACAGCCACAGACTGCCTCTCAGTTCCTTTAATCAAACTTGCCTGAAACAAAACACTGCCAAAGAATGGACGAAGATGGAATATTAAGACCTTTTCCAGAACTCTGACGTATTATATTATGTACTTACGACCACGAAATACATACGATAAGGCTTAACTTTACACTATCTATCCCGAACATTGTATAAGTATCGTTTAACGTTTAACTAACTTTCGAAAGTTGTGTGGTAAATACATTAATAGCTGTTAGCGGTAGGGGCAGATGGACGAGTTATAACTACGTAACGAGCATGTAAAAGAGGGAGGTGCTTACACCAACCATTTTTTATAGTTGATAGGAATAAACGGTGTACCTAAGGGTCATTGTCGCGAAATCTTTTACCATGAATTCAGTAGATACTTACATGATTCTGTGTGGAACGAGAATAAGAGAAGATTCGTCGATAAAAAAAAGAAACTGCTGTTTTATACAAAAGTGCAATACACGGTCAAAATGTATAGATTAGTTTTTTTTTTACATAATTCTCGGCGTAATATTTCAACGCTCGTGGGTCTAGAATCAAATAGAGGTTGTCTCTTATAAAACTGCACGCCCATCCACTAACATTTCTGTACAAACATTGGAAAGGTCTATCTGCCTAGCTTTTTCCCAGCTAGGTCGGCTTCCAGTCTAACCGGATGCAGCTGAATACCAGTATTTTACATGAAGCGACTGCCTACCTCACTTCCACAACCCAGTTACTGCGTAATACGATACCCCTTGGTAAGACTGGGTGTCAGACTTTCGGGCTTCTGACGACCCGTAACGACTGCCAAAGATCCATGATTGATAGCCGGGACCAACGGCTTAACGTGATATCCGAGGCACGGAGGGTCTTGATATGTAAAGAAGGTCACCCATCAACGGACCAACCGCGGCAACCGTAGCTTAACCTGATCGATCGACCCGTGCGGCTGTTATTACTTAGCCACAAGCCCCTCACAACTAGTTTTTATTTTTCTTTATTATTATTTATTTTTTTGTATGCACGAGTTTCTGTGAAAAATAAAGCTATTTATCTTCCTTTATTTCATTTAAATACTTACAAATTACATTTTTAAATATTTTTATAACACAAAAAAAACATTTAAAAATATTAGAAATAGTGGCTACTATTTCTTATATTTTTAAATGTTTTTTTTTAAAACCGTATCGGGTATATCGTAAACGTATCACCGTATCGGGAACAGGGTCCAAGCTACCGGCGGTCAGGGCTCCAAGAGAGAGGAACTTCCTGACAATGCGAGCCGTGTTCAGAAGTACCGCTTTCTGAATCAAGCCCTTGATCCAGCTGCCCAACGAGAGCCTCCTCAGGTGTTGGTCGAGGCTCAAGATACTTGATTTGTTTATCTTTCTCGGCTTTCACGAGGTTCTCATCATGCGGGGCGGTTATGTCAACAATAATTGCGCGCCGCTTTGATCGATCCACCACCACTATATCAGGCTTATTGGCAACAATAGTTCTTTTTTATAATAAACCGAATTCTTGGTAACATTTTACGCGTCAATTTTCCGTACACCCCGTATTAATGGAAAAATAATTGGAAGCACGTGCATATCGAATAACAATGGCTGATAGTAGGGCGCCTTTCACTAACAATGATGTCAATAATGTGTGTGATTAATGCCTTCATATTTTGACAGCTGACAGTGTAACACAATTTTATCAATAATCAATTAATAACATTTATCGTTTGTCGTTTTTCGTTTGCTTTTTGTAACGATATTTGAGAGAGAGCCGCGGTGGCCCAGGGGTAACGGCCGCGACTTACGAGTTTTAGGTCGTAGGTTCGAACCTAGACAGGCGCATTACTTTGTGTAAATTATTTCATCACCACTGCTCTCAAAACGGTGAAGTAAAACATCGTGAGGAAACTGGCATGTTTTAGAATCAAAAATTCGAAGACATGTGACATCTACCCACCCGCGCTGGGCCCGCGTGGTAGATTATAGCCCACTCCCTCTCGTAGAGAGGAGGCCTGTGTCCCAGCAGTGGGAACAATATAGGCTGATTATGACTGTTTGCTTTCTGTAACGATATTTAAAGTTTTTGTAAGTTACGAGTCGTGTGCCCAATATGATTTTCCGTTCGCAAAAATGACGAACTTCCATACAAACTTTCATCCCCTATTTAACGTCTTGAGTAGAGTATTTGTTACTTTTATTATAAGTTTTTATATTGTGTGCCTACTATGTAATATACTGCTGTTTGTTATTCCTATCAAATAAAATAAATAAACACTTTTAGGGGATGATTTTTCAAAAATCCTTCCTTAGGGCTCACCTTGATTATAATATAAGGAACTCTTGCGCGCTTCTAGACACAGCGGTTTAGGTTGAGCGTTATATGTCAGTAAGTGAATAAAAATAAGTATCAAAATTAACCCACAGTAGTCCTACAACAATGAAAAGTATATTAAAAAAATGAGTATAAACAGATGGCATACTTCTGAACGCCATCCTTATAGTCTAACATATAAAAAAATAAATAGTTTTTAGTAAAAATATTTTTACAACTACTTTCTTTTCTACCGCTGTTTCGTGACTCTATCCGTACCTGCCTTAAGTTCTAGGCGTTTCAGACGTTAGGAGTCGATCCCCTGCATTCTCCCGGTTTCTTACTGTTTGTTAAACAATAAAGTTAGTTCCTATCACTTGGCACAGTTCGTCTTATAAAACTACTAAAGGGTTGCTTATCGCCCGTTTAAGTAGAAATAACTTACTCTTTCTATTGTAACAGTGCTAATGAAAAACTTTGTAGCCACTGTCTATTGGATGTTTATTACAGTGGTTTGCTTAAGCAAGTTTTGTACACATTTTCTGGATAGATGATGCTTTTAATGTGACTATTTAATAAAATAATGAAGATTACAAACTTTTTCCAAAAAAAATAGGTACCGTAGCTAAGTAATATTTAATTCGAATTGAAAAGATATTTTATACTAGCTGCACCCGCATAAGTTTCGATCCCGTAGGAATATCGGAATAAAAAGTATCCTATGTGTTAATCCTGGTTATAAACTATCTCATCGTGGTGTGCTAAATTTCATCCAAATTCGTTCAGTAGTTTTTGCGTGAAAGAGTAACAAGCATCCATCCATCTATCCATCCATACAAACTTTCACGTTTATAATATTAGTAGGATAGTAGGATTTTTTTCCAAGTTTTATATTGACATAGAAACCATTCTTGTCATTAAATACCAACCAAATATCTCACCAACCGATATCCCATACCCTATCTGCACAGCTCTCGTAGCGCGTAGCCCGTAGCTCGTCGTAGGCACTCGTAGCTGTCGTAGCTCAGTCAGCGCGTGCGGTCCGTGGAAGTCGGCCGTCGCCGCACCGCTGTCCCGCGACTTCGACGTCTACGCAACTTCACACCGAACATTTACGATTGATCACTTTCCTCAACTCCATTAAGTGTTTACTGTTCCTTGGAAATCATTATCACACGTGCTTAAGGCAAGTACGAATTTTAGAGTTTAGATAGTACTTTCGTTAAGTATTTAATTTGTCAAAAAATTTTAAAGGGTAATTAGTTGTGGTCCTTTTTTGTATGAGAATTATGCAGATTATTTTTTAAGAATGTTGAAAGTTAGTCATGCGGGTTCTTACGAAAAATAGAGGTCAACACGCCGCAGCCGTATGTGACCTCTGAACGGAAGGGAAACACTCAATTCTTGAAAGAGAAAATATTTTATCGCACTTTATGGTGTTTGTCTTCGGATCCCATAAAAGTTTAATACGTTTTTAGAAGGTTTGTAGTTATATCAATATTATAGAATATAGGATAGGATACAGGAACATATTACAGTGGTAAGTGGCGGAAAACACTTAGTTTTTACGATTTAATGAATTACATAAAATGATTCATATTACACAAAGTTGTAAATAAAATAATCAGTATCTACAGTCAGATATCACAGGCATATTTTGCAAAAATAAGAAAGCCAATTCCCGTAATTAAAAACGTTGAAAATCTAGTCGCAATCTCATCTCAGCGACAATCAATGTCAAAAACCTATCAAAAACATAGGGAACTTAGAGATATTTTTGACAGATTGAGACTGAGATCAGACTGTGAACGTTCTTAAAATTACGAGAATTGCCCCTCAGGAATCTATGAAATTTAAACTATTTATATAATTTCATTCAACATTATAGGTATTATTATTTCCCACAATTTCGCAAACATCATCACTCTTTGGTGATAGATAAAACAGAAACGACAAACAAAACGTCAGTATTCAATTAATAATTATGACTGGCACATAATCACAATTAAAACAAATGAATTTCAACGAATTCTTCGCACTTTCTTACAGAACCACTGAAAAGCATATTCCGCTCTCCTTCATTTTTATTCGAACCCTAAAAAATATGTACCTAAAAATGTTATGTGAAATACTCATAAAAACTGAGATACAGCTGCGCAGCAATCGAACGATTTAACAAGTAGCCCTATGTTTTATATAAGGGCACTGGGTTACATAGTGTGTCAATTGTTGGCTTTATATTCAGATCATGATTGAACTGACTAGACTTCAGCTTTCGTTAAAAACACTGGACGTGATCTCATTTAGGGGTGAATGATTAGTTAGGGATGAATCTTCTCTGTAACTAGGTTTTTGCTAAATAGGGATTTTGGTCGTCGCAGTTACTCGTTTCATTTCTACACGTCACTTTTCGCTGCTGGACATAGAACCTCTTAACAGACTAAATTAATTAAATCCTAATTACGGAATATTCCAAATTAAATACGTTAATTTTTATATTTATAAAGGCGTTGTTTGATCAATATTCACATCATTCTCACATATAATTAAAAATTCAACATTAACGATGTAACTAATATTATGTTTGTAACAATATAATTTTAAAGGGTGTCCATTGAGTTGGACTAAGCCCACTCCCTCTCACAGAGAGGAGGCCTGTGTCCCAGCAGTGGGAACGATGTAGGCTGATTATGTTTATGTTTTGTGTTTATGTCCATGGAGTCTCTTGCCCATTCTTCTCCATAGTTACCTATAACGCTTTGGAATGGGCAACTTGCTTCATATTTCTGACTGACCGACTCCTTGATAATCCACAACTTAAAAGTGCCTGTAAATGGTTTAATTGAAATAAATGATTTGAATTTGATTCAGTTTTCTATCGGCAAACCTTGGAGCAATAGAGAGATAACGTCAAGTAATCGGTATGGTGATCGCACTATGTTGTAATTAACGCAGACGAGTCCCTACTCAATTATTTTCTCTTCTTCGGCATTAACCTTCAGTCGCACGTCCACTAATGGCGCCCTCGAGAAAGATTGGGTTGCGTATTTTTAGCCGCACATGGCTCACTCAATTATTTTAATTATACACAAACAAACAACACTACGCCCCCGTCCGTTCGTAGGATTACGAAACTATAGGGACACACCACACTTGCTCATTATTTTAATGAATACTAGACTAGTCTGCAAAAACTAACTATGAAAAGTAATTTATTTGACAGAAACACGGTACGTAGGATGTTTATACATTTAAGAGTAGATTTACATGTTCCACCATTACTAAAAGGCCCATTCCCGTAGTTAAAAACGTTCAAAATCTGGTCGCAATCTCATCTCAGCGACATTCAATGTCAAAAACTTGTCTAAAATTTTTGATAGATTGAGACTGAGATTAGACATTCTTAAACTTCCGAGAATTGCCCCTCTGGTATACAAAAATAAGTAATAAGATTTCAAATTGATTCAATAAGGATTAAATTAGATGAATTTAAATAATATGGAAAACATTTTAAAATGGCATTTACAAAAAATTAAATTGACATTTAAATAATAAAAAGAAAACAAAAACACACTCGCACACTACATCTCTGTGTAATACTAAAGTTAGCGTCGAACGAATGGCTCAGACGCGGAGATTTATGCCCTGAGACTGAAGGGTTCATCACAGCAATTCAAGACCAAATCTGCGAATCCCTATTTCAACAGACATTTGTAGGCGATGTCATAGTTCTTCTGAAACTTTTCAACACATTACTGGAGCATGCAAAGCAATAGTTCAGCCTGACTATAAACACAGGCATAATCAAATAGCCAACATAATTCATCAAAAACTTGCCATTCAATTAAAATTAATTAGTACTCCTCCAGTACCGTACTACAAATATACTCCAGAAATGGTTCTTGAAAACACAACGCACACGTTATACTTTGATCGAGCCATCCTCACAGACAGAACAACGCATTATAATAGACCAGATATAACTTTACTAGATAACATTAATAAAACTGCGCAAATTATTGATATAGCAGTACCAAACACACACCACCTACAAAACACAATTGCAGAAAAGCTGTCAAAATATATAGACTTAAAAATAGAAATAAGTCGAATGTGGCGATTAGGTAGCGTTGCCATTATTCCTGTAGTACTTTCAACCACGGGTGTCATTCCTAAACAACTGCATCAGTCTTTAAAAACGCTGGACGTAGCTCCCTCCACCTACCAAACCCTACAGAAAGCTGCTATCCTGAACACTTGTAAAATTGTTCGGAAATTCCTGCAGGACGACAATGATGCACAAATAGCACACCCACAAACATCATTCACCATCGCAACACAAAGTGAACACATTATATCACCACGCCACATATCAATTATCACTTAGGTTAGGACTTTCAAGGGTAGCAAAAGGCTTTGGCCCGTGTTACCAAAAAAAAAAACCGGCAGATCAGTGCCGAGATTCAAAAATGTATACTAACAAATAATAATAATGTTTTATTCACAACCCTTATTACAATTGTTCTTATTCTATGGTGTACATCGTAGTGACTTAAAATAGGATTGGACATTGGATTGCAATTTCATTAGGTACTGTAGGCTTATATTTGGCAAATAAAGTATAAGTATCCCTGACTCCGAAACTAGGCATAGCCTGTATCTTCAGAGCCAGTGATTCCTTCTTGGTCTCTCTTCTTCTGTCAGCCGTGTCTATTGTCCTGTCTCAGGTGTGCTGGAAGAGATTTCTTGTGAAATAAGCATGACCTCTGTACCTAGTTTTTCTGTTCTTTCTTGTCTGTTTATATACGAGTATGTGTGTAAATAAATGGTAAAATAAATAAATGGTAAAATCATTCACACTGAAAAATAAGAATTAGCACTTTTTGTGTGGGTCAAAAGTTACATAAAGCAACCCTCATACACGAACCCTTCGTAGTCAAGATGGGAAATACATTCACTATGAATAAGAAGTTCTAAAAGAGAGATAGGTACAGAGTTCTGAAGAAAAGTTCTGAATTGAGTTCGATACGGAGTGCGGACTCTAACTGATCTAGAAAGAGACTCGGTTCAAAAACTAGAAATCATTTTTTTATTGATATATTTGACATTATATTTTACCATTATATGATTGCTTATACGCTTCAACATATCTGATGAGAAATGCTGTCAAATAAATACCCATGACTGACGAAGTGACTGACTGACGGGGTGTTTAAGGCTTTCCAACTAAATATATAAGCAGCATACTCGTAAACCTACATTCTTTGTCATATTCCTAACCTCGCATGTATTGTCGGGCATCCTGACCTGCGGAGTAATTACGTAACACACTCACACCATCGGTAGCAATAGCTTTCATTTTGATAGTTCAACAACATTTATTACGTTGTTGAACAGGCAAATTTTTCGAAGATATAAAGCAAGGAAATTTAGCATATTGCTATTTCCTTGCTTTATAAGCAAGGAAATAGCAATATGCTTCAAAATGATTCAGATTATGATTGATAGTGCGCAATTAGGGTGCAGACTTACTCGTATACGTAACTTTGAATGACGGTCTGACTTAACGAAAAGTAACTCTGTGTACTCATAATAATGAATATTCAGATGCGTTTGCCTCGTTGAGTACAATAATATTGCGAAAAGGTTATTTCGTAAGTCATAGTCAAAGTCAAAGACTGGTCCCTAATGTATCTTCTGTATTAATTAAAATGAAATGCTGTTCGTTGGTAAACGCATCACTTAAGGATGGCTACTGGCTGGCTACGTTTTTAGGGAAAGAACATTTTAAAAAGTATCCAAGTTCGCAAAAAACTGATCGGTATCAATAAGATTTTTTCAGAAGAGCTCAAGACCATAACTCTTGATTGAACAATGAATTCACGTACTGTTTTGTTAATGGTCAAGGAAAACTTATAAGGAAAAAAAATGGGACCGCTTCACAAAATGATCAACATATATTATTAAAGCTTGGACGTCTGTCTGCTCAGCTAGTTAGCCACAAACAAGGAAAATTCTAAACACAATGTGGAATTATGCAATAGGACAGGCAAAACAATAATAATATTGTTATAACTTTTATAATGGAACAATATAAACAACTATCGTTTGACATGAGACTGCGTGCTTTTTCTTGAATATTCGACATGCCTCTCACTAAACCTACTGTGGAAAACTCAAAGGAATTTTCGCCACTTACGTCAAAGAGGAACTTATTTTAGTTCAAGCACAAGCACTTCAGAAAAGTGGATATTTCTTTTCACTCATTCGAGTTTATCCACTTTTAATTGAGCTTATTTATTTATTTATTAAAACTTCTCGCACGAAATAAGGAACAAATGCGGACTTAATGCCTTAGGCGTTCTCTACCAGCCAAGCAAGGGTGGTGTAGAGATAAGATGATTTTTTACAAAATTAAAAAAATAATTATAAGGTAAATATAATATATATGAGTACCTTCATTATATATAATATAAATAGGCTTTTATGCCATGCCGACATACATATTGCTAGTGGACCCTCCACGACTTCCTAAATGCGACTACATAGATAGAGCCCTCCAGCAGGGCCCCGGCACTGAACGTTAATTTTACAGATGTCCCGAACCATAAGTCACAAATCAGATTAAAATAATGAAAAAGTAAAAGTATCGAGTGGACGTGACTTTTTACTTTCGCCCATTAAGGCCGCTGGAGAGATTTACTTTTTCTTGTTATGCGTGAATTTCATAGAAATTATTAATATTATGTGCTAGTAAAATTCTATTCGACCAGTCGTTTTTCATTAAAAATTGAAATAATTTATTTTGCGAACGTGTAGGCTTTTTTTTTTTTTTTTTTTCTGGGTGGGTAATCATCATATGACTTCTCCCGCTCTGGGCGGAGCAGGAGGGCATGTCAGACTTTTACTGACTAAAACCCACCCGTGTTCCTTCAGTTGCCTATGCCAGGGCCCACGGTATCTCTTTCGAACAACCCGTGGCCCTGGCAGGCATCGGCCCTAGCGGACCCCGTCAGTTCGTGCTGACATCTCTTTGAGGCGCGCGTGGAACACAACGCGCCGTCGACTCGGGCCTGGTCCTTGCCGGGTGGCGAGCTGCCCATAGCTCGCCGCCCACAAGCCCGCGCCTACGGTGGCCGGGAGTCGGCTAGTGACTCCCGACGTCCAGGGCGTCTCCTGCGGCGACTAGGGGCGTGAGGGCGCAGAGATAGCCTCTCCTTCACGCGTTCCGCCTCCTCCTTTGCGAGCATTACTGCTTCGCAGAAGGAGGTGACGGCTTCCCATGCACTCTCGCTCCGTACCATGGCCTGGACCAGGGCCGGACGCGAGAGATCGCCGCCGCCGATCGCCGCCACGAGGACGCGGCGGTGCTCCGCCCAAGCCGGGCAGACCTCCACCGTATGCTCCACCGTGTCCTCCGGGCGATCCACACAGTGGTGACACCCTGGCGTTTCCTCCCGCCTTATCCTGAACAGGAACCTCCCGAAACAACCGTGTCCGGTGAGGACCTGCGTCAGGCGGAAGGTGAGGGCGCCGTGGCGCCTCTCCAGCCACTCCTCAAAGAGGGGACTTATCGCCGCAATTGTGGCGTGCCCAGTGTAGGCTTCCTATGTTGTTCTGCGAGTTTGAACATCTGTTTTTTGGTCTTAATTGGCTACTTTAATTGTTGTTCAATTAAGTGCTAGACTTCCACTAGACTTTAATAGAAGTCTTGTCTGAAGGACTTCAATAAACGTCTAGTCTGAAGGACTACAATAGAAGTCCACGTCTTATAGCAAGCCTTTCAAAATACATGTACCTGTTACACAGGACAGATAAACATGTATATATACATTTTTTTTAATCAACAGCCTGGTAAAATCATCAATACATTCAACCTTCAAAAGGGAAATGCCGTTACCACATTTCCTTAACCGTTGTATACCGGGAAAATCTAAATCACTGCAAAAATACTTCAGCGTCGTTGTCCTGGTCGTATAGCTATTTATTTGTGGTCGGCGAAACATGTCTTTTTCTTCCATACTTCTCTTTATTTGTCGTCACCTCGGGGGTCGTCACCCTCTTTCTTTCTATACATATCATATTTTACAAAGGCCTTTTTTCGTTTCTCTGGCCTTTCCCTACTTTTTCCATACTCAAAACTTTCTTCATTCCTCCGAATCACATGCCCATATCATGACGACCGATTTTCACGTAACTTTTCAGTCACAGGTACCACTTTCAGACTTCTTCTTATAGACTCACTAGCTGTGATCCGCGGTTTTACCCGCATAAGTTTCGATCCCGTGGGAATATCGGGATAAAAACTATCCTGTATGTTAATCCTGGTTATAAACCATCTGTGTGCCAAATTTCATCCAAATCCGTTTTCTAGTTTTTGCTTGAAAGAGTAACAAACATCCATCCATCCATCCATACAAACTTTCACGACTATAATATTATATATAATATTTAAATAAGTAGGAAGTAGGAATAATAGGATAGGATAGGATTCTGTCTCAAGTGCTTTGTGTGACTCACAGACTTACACAAAGCACTTCCTCTCTCCTTTAACGTTATCATTATATTTTCTTTGCTCCTGTTTAATGTTTATTATTATATATATATTTATTTAGATTAGTATTATATACTTTAGGTATGTATGTATTTATTGTATTATGTAAATGAATGAATCATTTACATAATACGATAAATACAGACTACCTACAGTATTTGTCTTTCCTTCCCGTTTTAAATCCAACCAAAGATCGCTCTTCGCGATAAGACCGCCCATTGTGTCACTCTTTGTAAATTTTCTATATTTATGACTGTCATTTATATGGTGTACATAATATACATATACCTATTCTATCCATTCACGTAACACCACAGATCCTTCCTAGCATTCTCATCTCAGCTGCATGCAATTGCTGCATGCCTTTCATTCATCCCTTTTGTGGCCCAACATTCTGACCCTGGTTAAAAAAAAATATATAACAATACAGGATGAAATTGAATAGGTGTGCCAAATTATAATATCTAATCCAACGTATTATAACCAACATTTAGAGCTAGTCATTAAGCAAAGGGATTAACATAAATACGTGCGCGTAGGCGAGTGATTTCGCAACGTCGTCGAGCGCCCTTTTTTTCGTAGGAACGGTCAATTAGGTAAATACTGCTAGTTCAACGCGTTACCAACCTGCTTCATGTTGAGCTCTGCGATGAATGGATTGCTTATCGGGGGCGGGCTAAAATTGATACTTTAATTTTCTTATGTATTTTGACAATTTTGAAAAAAATAATTTTTACTTGAACGACGATGATTCGTGTCTACTTGAAGACAATAACTTAGTTTGCACTATCTAAGACGATAATTACACGATTTTTTTCAAGAATTTTGATTTGGTAAATGACAATTTATAATTATTATTTAACACTGCGCCTCCTATTTCGATTTGGCGCAAGTTTTCAATTTAATCCTGTATAATTGGCATATAAGCTGACGCAAAGGTCCGTTATTCAAATACTATTCTGGTGAATTATAGCAGTGAACTCGGTCCTAACACAATTAAACAGAGTTTAACTGCAGAGGTTGACACCAATTTAAACTGTAGTTAGCCTCTGTGTAACCTGGCCTGTGGTGGCCATTACTAATGCACAAATGCAATGAGCACTACGAATTGCTGGTATTCTTTATGAGTAATTGAGTGGGCTAGCCTGTTTGTTTAGCCTAGTAACAGTTCAGTGAATAATAAAGCAATTGCCTACGGGTTTTAGCTGCATGTTTTTGTATTGGAAATAAATACTTACTTGAATTTTGTAAAGGAGTTGTAATGTAATGCGATTTGAGTTCAATCGTATAAAAAATTGAGGCATTATCTACACATAGGTTCCTATTATCTTTGAGTGAAAATAATTGTTGGTTTGTTTATAGATTCTCGCGGATATTATTCGACACTTAAAAGTTTAAAAAATCACTGAAAAGATAGACGACTGTGCTCTAGTTTTATTTTAAAATTTTATTCGATTCAAATGACTTTAACTCGATTTGGTTCGAGTTTAAGATCAAAACTAGTCAGATATTCCCAACCCAGTAGAAAACACATAAAAACTTTAACTGTCATAAGTTCTTACATTTTATTTGGAATAGAAAACATAGCTACATAGTAGGTACCTAACAATATTATCATACAGAGTCGTCTCTGTATGATGATTACAGGATCATAATACAAAGAAGTAATCATTGTACAATGACGAAATTTACAAATCTTTATCGTTATCTTAGGGCCGGTTTTTTGATCCGTAGTTAAACTCAACCAAGTGTTAAAAATTGTAATTAACGGTTAAATTTTTGCAAAATGTGTTTTTGATAAATTTTTAGATTATCTAATGGTTACTAATAGTTATTTTCTAACTAATGGTTAATTATTTGACCATTAGCAATGATATCATATCATTAGATAAAATAAAAAATTATCAAAAATGCACACATTTTGCAAAAAAATTACCATTAGTTACTATTTTTAACAATTGGTTGAGTTTAACTACGGATCAAAAAACCGGCCCTTAGTAATTTATACATTTAGGACTGATTTTTCAATCGACACATAATTTTTATTCGTGGTATAAAATTGTCGTCTGACAGATTTTGCATAGAAGAACTGTCAACAATTCAAAATTATTCCTCCGACAAAATTTGCTGGCGTTGGAAAAGTTAGCCCCAATTCTAGTTTCCGAGACATTAACTATCTGCAATTACACATGTGGATAAATATTTAAAAAAATATAGTCCAGACATAATTTGTTCCATGGCGGCCTATCTCAGCGAAGAGTAGCCCTCGACGCGGGAGATATTATAGAGCACAAGTGTGTGCGAAGACACAGGTGCACTTTCTCTTGCCTCACTCTCATAGTCCGATGGGACGCAATCCGGAGAGAGATCAGGCGCAGGCAGGACCAACGGCTTAACGTGCTTTCCGAGGCACAGTTCACCGCCAACTTACAAACTGTACTGAGAAATTCCTTTAAAAAAACCAAATAACATTTTTGCCCGACCTGGGAGTCATACCCAGGACTACGTGCTCAGCAGTCGCGCTTGTGACCATGAGACCAACGTGGCCGTCAGTAGTCTAAAACGTAGTGTATGTGAACGGTTTCTCATTCGATTACGTTCCGGTTCATGGTATATTGTTGCTCAATCGGGCTCGTCGAATGCTGCCTGACACCAAACATCGGACGATCCCCTTACAACGCCAGGCCTGAAGTATTATGTGGAGCGGTAGGCAAATACCTACGTAATTTATGTGGATTATTGTAGAAACACGTATCTATGTCATTAAAATGTTTCGAAAAAATATTACCTCAATAGTGTGCCTGTTCAAGCAACTTGTCACGGTAAACCAAGGTTAATTAGGTACTTTAATTCCCAGTTTCTCGTCTCAAAAGTCTTCGGTCAACTAATAACGGCAGTAAACAAGTATATTAGGGAACCTTTTTGTGGTAGGTAATAAGTATTTCAGAATCCAGCACCCTAATAGTTGCTTAACACACTATCAATCTCAATCTGAATCATTTTGAAGGATATTGCTAATCCACTGCTATATATGTTTGAAAAATTTGTCTACCCAACAACGTAAATAACGCAATGAATGTTGTTGAACTGTCAAAATGAAAGCTATTGCTACTGATAGTGCGTTACGCAATTACCCTGCAGGTGTTATTGTAGCTATAATGAATGAATTAATACCATTATACCAAAAACTATGATTATATCATCAACCATTATTCACATCCCTCATTACTCGTATCACATCATTAATGGTTAAAGACTTTTCTCTTAAAGATTAGCTTCTGACTGCTATATTATGTCTGTTATAAATCTGTTCCGTTCTATTTCTTGAGAAACTGAGTACATCTTGTGTTAGGTTTCTCAAGTCTACACTTAAATGACAAATAGTGTTGCGGCAATAAGAGGCTTAGCGAAGCGCAGCGAGGCTCGTAGATGAAGTGGAAGGTCCACCATATACCTTACACACATACGGCTACATATACACTTATATATCCACATCATGTGTAGAAACGACTGGCGTGCAGTTGACAAAAGAGTTTAGTGGATTTAAGCAAAGAACAATATAAAATAAAATCCTAATAATATAATGTTTATACTTTCAAAAATGAAAATCATTTATTTGCATAAAATGTGGTAGGTACAAAAGATGATATATAAAATTGTAGTGTGAAAACACATTTCGCCATGTAATGATGGTATGCAAATATTTAATACATGAAGTAGGTATAAAGCAACTTTAAAAGAGACTATGACCTCTGAGTTCGTTTCGGTGTTTCTTCTCAGGGATCAGTCAGCTAGAAAATGCCGGCGCCATCTACTTTTAAAATATTTACCAACAAAATAATGAAATGTAAAAGTTTCTTAAAAAAGATGTAAGTACTTACAGAAATAGACATTTCATTTAATTTCAAATAACTTTATAGGTAGGTAGATACGTTGCTTTCCCACTCACCATTTCCATTTCTCCAGTAGATCAAACTTTCAAACAAATTGTTTTGATTTTTCAAACAAATCGGTTCAGCCGCTTTGGCGTGATTGAGGAACAAACATCCAAACATACAAACTATTTATAATAATATAATAGTATATAATTATAACAGTAGGATTTTCACGACATGTGACATCAAGATTATTAATTGCCTTTGCAGTTCGTGTTAGTGAATACAACGTATTATTATTAGAATAGTTAATGGTACAGCACTAACATTTAGCGTCGTTAACGTTTCGAGAGTAATCAGTGACGTCAGAATCACAGCCTGTATAAAACAGGGTGTTACGTCTCGCGGGCATCCATTTATGAAAACTGATGAATCATTTTTGAATAAATAGTTTTACTAATGTAAGCCAGCACCCTAATTGCGTAACACACTATCAATCACAACCTGAATCATTTCAAAGGATACTTATTGCTAGTCCATTGCTTCTTATGTTCGAAAAATGTGTCTGTTCAACAACGTAAATAACGCAATGAATGTGGTTGAACTGTCAAAATGCGATTACCCTGCAGATTGTGTAAAAGTTTTCAAACAGGCTGTGTTATGATTATTATCAATATCGTTAAATGCTCGTATAGAATCAAAAATAATTGCTTCTTAACCGACTTCAAAAAAAGGAGGAGGTTCTCAATTCGGCAATTTTTTTTTTATGCATCTTCGGTCATATATTTGTCATATATAGACTTAGACGGATTTGCAAAATTATTTTTTTGTTCGAAACAGGTTTATCCGAAATGGTTCCATTTGAATTTCGTAAAGATCTGATAATGACTTTCGGAGACAGACAACGGAACACTTCAATAAATGCCAACAGATCAACCGCGATTGCTGCTATTGTTTATGTATGCATTGTTTACGCAATCACACCACATAACATCACGCCTGTACCCTCTAAAGGGGTACGCACATGTGTTCAGTATACCACGGACACCCTCATTTCTGTCAAAGTTGTTATTGGGGTACCTCTAATCTTGCAAGTATATATGAATTTGTGTGGGGTAGGTACAACTAAAAAGTGAAAAATAAAAACTTTTTTACAAAAAAAAAAAACAAGCGACTTCCAAAAAAAAATTCTACAAAGTGAAAAATAACTTTAATTCGGAAGCCGGTGTCGTTGGTTTCGCATTTTCGTTTATTGACACCGACTTCCGAAATTAAAATTATTTTTCACTTTGGAGTGTTTTTTTTGGAAGTCTTGTTTTTTTTGTGAAAAAGTTGTTTTTATTTTTTAATACTAAGCACACGAGTGTACACAGGCAGGGTGGGCTTAATGTTTATAATCTGTTTTAAGCCTAAGCCTATTAAGGAACAATGTATGTTTCTCCACGCCCATTTAACCTTCCGTATACGCGGTGGGGTATGACATACCCCAGCGGTAAAAAAATTGTTACAATTTTTAAACGAAAAAGGCTCGCAAGTTGGTTTTTTAAGTAGCTGCAAATGAGACGTTGCCGCTCCGATCCGTGCGAAACATTTAGTCCGGCGTCTGCCACAAACCATGTGACACGTGCGTAAAGTACGCTTGGGTATCACACACCCCAACTTGTATGGCGCGTGGCCCAAAAGGTAAGTGTAACTACTTTTATTTTTTACTTTTTTTACGTTACTTTTGTTTTTTATTTATTTATATGTTTATTTCGGTGTTTAACGTGGTGAAATAGTGTTTGCAGGTAATAGTTTACCTAAGACATGTCTCGATTAGCGGAAGAAGATATATTACGAGCACTGACAGAAGAAGACGATGATTACGACACTGAGTTTATGAATACCGAACAAGAATCGGATGGTGATGCAGATCATATCAGTGCTCAAAGCAATACAGATCTCAGATACAGATCAGAATATTAAAAAATGAGAAGATTGTGATTCTAATATGTGCCATTTGATTTTAGTACTCAAGAAAAGACTTAATAGTTTATAGTTTGAAGAAAAAGCTAAGTTTTTGTACTTTTATTAATAAAACTCTATTCTAATGTAAAAATAAAATTTGTTTTACTTAAACCAATTCGATATTAGATATAAAAATATATTTAATATTATTTAACAAACATAAAGAACAATTTTACGGCTTTTACTACCTTTTATAATTAGGGTATAGCATACCCCACCTAGTATAGCATGGTGAGATTAGTCACCTAGTATACAGAAGGTTAAGAACTATCAGTAACGCACCTACTGTATTTCTGTAAAAAGGCATAGTCCACAAGGAATATTGCCCGAAATTAGGCCAGGGCGAAATTCCAATACTAATCTCTTTTTAGGCTTGCGAACGAGGAGTACTAAATTATTGTTTTCGTAAACGGATATTTAATTATACCAATTTAATTTATACGCCGTAATTTCGAGAATTTGACAGTTAAGGATAAAATTACCCTTTATTATGAGAGGTTTTTGTCGCATAAGCTAAGTAGGGGTCGTTCTAGATCTCGCCTCCTTGTCTATGTATGTTAGGCGGTACCCGAAAGCTATCTATATAATAAAAATGAAAGCTGTTCATTGGTACTCGTATCACTTAAAAACGGCTGGACTAATCTGGCTATTATTTGTTTTAAAATATTCCTTATAGTCCGAATAAGGATTATCGGAAAAAAAACAAAGATTCCCTGTTTTTTGAAAATTATATAAAAACTGGAAGTGCTTTTTTCTATGGGAGGGCAACGGCCTATATTGTGATATAAAAACAATTTTGTGATTAAAAGCTAACCTGTGACGTGCATAATTAGTCTATAATTTTCCCACTACTGGGTCACAGACCTCCGCTCTGTGAGCAGTGCGGGTTGGCGGATGTCACATGTCTTCGAATTTTTGGTTCTAGGACATGCCGGTTTCCTGACGATATTTTCCTTCCCGAAAGCAGTGGTGATGAAATAATTTACACAAAATAATATGCCTATCTGGGTCCGAACCCACAACCTACAACCACTGGGCCACCACTGCTGTTTGTGAGGGTCACTGTTCATAAGTTATTCAAATATTGCTGATCCTTGTTCTCAAAATGGCTGCGCTATTCGAGCTCGATTGACATAAATCTCTAGCGACCTCGACGGTATTTTCTTTAGTCCTTTCGCCAAGTATTGGCAAACTGTGAAATAAATTGAGACGCCGCTGTTGTTTATTTACGGTAAATTATAAAAGCCAAATTGAAATGTTTATATTTTTAGTAAATCAACACTGGACTTCAGAGGAACGATTTACTTAAAAATTGTTTGTAAAGTTTCTTATACTTAATTTAATATTGGATATTAATTTTTTTGAAGATCTCGTCGATATCCTCGATGTAATTTGCGATAAAAATCTTGATTAAATTTTGTTTTGGAGACCATTTTTTTCATAACGAGCTTCGCTTTCCAAATATTCAATGCTGTGAATAGGTAAATATTTACCGAGATTGTGTAACGAATAACCCTTGAATAAACGGGGCGTGCGTGTTGCCAAAACGTCACGAGATAACGGAAAGTGAGTGGCACATTAACATATCTTGCGTCATTTTTCCACGAGGGCTTCCTCGTGAGCAAGAATCACTTTGATATAAAATTATAAACGTAATTTTATTATCAGCTGCCACGTTTTTATAATATTTTGAAAGCTCAAAGGAAAATGACTGGGCGGTTTCGTTTGAGTTAAAATGGGTTAAAGAGGTGATTAGGCATTTCCGTGTTTTTTTAACGAAGTAAGTATTTCATTAATGTTTAGTTTGCCTGATGTAATGTAACCCAAATTCATGAATTAAGTACACCTTTTTTCCTTTATTTAATAAACGAGGGCGACATTTGAAGTTTTTAGAAGTGGCCACTTATAAACGATATAATTAAAAAATAAGCTCATATTTTCAAAATGGAACTCTTTGCCAATATTATTGTGTATGTATTTTATTAATTTGTCATTTGTTTACGATTTGGCGGCAAATTCAAAATTGTCTGCGTCACGTCAGCATGAATTTAACGCGAGAAAATTTTCGTACAATGATTTTTTTTGACTTTCGATGTCAACAAGAAAGTTATGATAGACTTCGATTGACCTTTCACGATGAAGCCCCATCTCGTGGCACTATTTACAACTTGTTTAATGAGTTTAAACGTGGTCGTACTAATCTCACCGATGATCTGCGTGAGGGACGGCCTTGTACGGCGACGACTGAAGATAACATCAGTGTTGTGCGGCGTATGATAGAGACTTACAAAAGAGTGACTTATCAGCAGATTCGACAAGCTTAGGCATCGGTATGAGTCAAGTGCACAAAATCCTCCATGAACATTTAGCGGTCAGGAAGCTTTGTGCCCGGTGGATACCTCATAATTTGACAGAGGCCTAAAAGCTCCATCGTGTTAATTGGTGTCGTGAAATGGTTCAAATATTTAACGGAGGTGACTCAAATGCTTTGTTCGACATACTTAAGGGTGACGAAAGTTGGATTTATTGTTATGATCGTGAAACTAAGAGACAGTCTGCTGTCTGGGTGTTTCCTTCCGAGGAGTTGCCCACTAAACTGAAAAGAGGTCGAAGCGTGGGAAAAAGCATGGTGGCGTCGTTCTTCGGAAGGACAGGTCATTACGCAACAATTGTTTTAGAGGATCGAAAAACAGTTACTGCAGAGTAGTACACTAACAATTGTTTGCCACTTGTCTTGGAAAAAGTTCGGAAGAAACGACCTCGCAGTAGGATCCTCTTTCACTACGACAACGCCTCGTCGCACACCGCCAAGCAAACAATCGACTACTTGGCGACGTCAGACGTGGAATTACTGAGTCACCCGCCCTATAGCCCCGACCTCTCACCTTGCGATTTTTATTCCTTTCCGAAAATAAAAGAAAAACTTCGAGGAAAACGTTCTATGGTCGCCGAGGAAGCAGAAGAGACCCTTAAGGACGAGTGGGCAAAGTGCTTTTCTCAATGGTTCCATCGGATGCAGCGATGTATTGATGTAAATGGACACTATTTTGAAAAGATATAATAAAACTAATAACTTGCTAGTTTGTTCAGTTTTGATTTTCTAAGAACTTTCAGTGTCACCTTCGTAATCGCAGTCGTGGTGCAGGGAGCAGGGCCTATTGGTAACGGCTGCGACTTACATTTTGTAGGTCGTAGGTTCGAACCCAGACAGGTGCTTTGCTTTGTGTAAATTATTTTCATCACCACTGCTCTCAAAACTTTGAAGGAAAGAGAAAGGAATGACCATGAGGAAACCGGCATGTCGTAGAACCATAAATTCGAAGAAATGTGACATCAACCCGCACTAGGCCCCCCCCGTGGTGGATTACGGCCTATTCCCTCTCACAGTGAGGAGGCCTGTGTCCCAGCGGTGGGAACGTAGTAGGCTGATTACAATCGCAATGAGTATGTCAGTCCCAAGGCTGATTTCCTATATTACGTTAGTAAGGCGTTAGTTCTTAGGTTCCAAAAGAAATGATTCAATTTCACCTATCAAATATTTTAAAACCTCAAATCATCGGGAACAATTAAAATTGAAAAGCTTGTCACAACTGAAGGCAGGTAGTTACATAAAACGTGAACAATTTTGTATGAAAGGCGATCCGTTTACGTAGGCTGCTACAAAAGCGCCAGCTGACGATCAACTCATTTACATCTACTGTCAAAACTTCCAGAACGGATCCCCCTTTGAAAATCCCGAATATGTATAAATACGAAGGGATGCGATGTAGCATGAAGATCCTATGTAGTTATATGAATCTATACCTACATATTATACATTAAAGTCGCTTCTCTGTCTGTGTGACCGCATTGCTCTTCTGAACTACGCAACGGATTTTGAAGCGGTTTTTACCATAATGTAGGGAATTTATTCCGTAAGGTTTATGTGTATTATCATTATTAATCTTACATATAACAAAGATATCTCGATTTATCTGAGATATGTGAGGTAAAAACCGTGCGAAGCAGGGGCGGGTCGCTAGTGTACCTACCTATAGTAAATGTGAAAAAATGTTTGTCTGTCTAGTTATCTATAGTAAGCATAATCAGCCAACAATGTTCCCACTGCTGGGACACAAGCCTCCTCTCTGCGACAGAGAGTCTGCTATAATCACAGATGATCTGTGGCTAAAATCCACCACGCGGGCCCAGTGCGTATTGGCGGATGCCACATGTCTTCGAATTTTTGGTTCTAGGACTTGCTGGTTTCCTCACGATGTTTTCCTTCACCGTTTTGAGAGCAGTGGTGATGAAATAACTTCCACAAAGTAAAGTGCCTGCTTGGGTCCGAACTCACGATCACAGCACATCATGATACAGCTCGTAAGTCGTAGCTGCTACTACTGGGCCACCACTGCTCTATATCTAATGGACCATAATATTATTATGGGGTTTGGCAGGAAGATATAGCTTCGTGGGGCAAGATGATGGTATGATAAAAATAGAAAAACTATAATAATTATTTAAAGAAAATAGAATGGTATAGAAATTGTTCGTTATGATTAATACCATAACTGTCCGTTTATTTTATGGCACCCCAAAGGAAATAAAACTGACATAAACGGAAATGCATAATAATGTGTTGCCATAATAATTTATGCGTATTCGCTAATTAGAAAACTTTGAATTGCTGCATTATTCATATTGCATCGAATAATTAATTGTGATAGACCAGAATAAAAAACAGAATATACTAAATTACACATAATATAACATCACACCAGCCGATCTATTCTGTAAAAATTTCACCGTGAAAAATTAGGTGAAGTGAGCTTCAAGTGAGTTGTCAATAGTGTCAATCCCACTCACTTCAAGCTCATTTCACATAAGTTTACACGGTGAGGTTTTACGGAATAGACAGGCTGTATTCCCCTAATATTTAGGGAGAGGTGTACCTATAGTACACGGGTACACCCACAAAAAACAAAAAAATCCCATTTTTTTTTTTACAAAATATTCACTTGCTTATCATAACGAAAAACTTCTACAAGCGAAAGAGTTCAGAGATGAAGCAGTAAAAAGAGAACTTCGCGCAATCAAAAGTTCTGAAAACAGTACTTAGAAATTCTATTTAACAAATGAAGGTTCTCAGACAGACTGACCGTTGTTCAGATATCATCTCGTTAACAAACATTGTTACATTTGCATAATTAGGTACTTGTATTATTGCCATGATTTGGAATAAAAGAGGTCCTGCTTAAGATTCTATACGTTTGTAAGAGTCAACTTGGGAATGAGGGTGAAGGGTCGTTGTAAGCGATTGCCTGCCTGCTTCCACTTATTTTTATTGTCATATAGTACTCGTACCTTACACTTCATTGATACGTGATTCTATTAATTATTTTCTATGGATCGCTTTTCGTTTTACTCTACACAGTCATAACGATCATGTTTATATATGTATATTCATATACAGTAAAATAGACCCTGATCACAACACACACACAAACTTCTCTCTTCATCTTTGACAGCCGTTACGGGTCGAGAAGTGGAAAAGTCTGACAACCCGTCTTACTAAAGGTTACCGTGTTACCCAGTAACTGCGGGGTAATTGCGTAACACACTAACAGTAGAAATGGCTTTCATTTTGACAGTTCAACACATTAAATGCGTTATTTACGTTGGTGAGCAATTTTTCGAACATATGACGCAATAGCCTTCACATAGATTCAAATTGTGATTGGTTTGTTGAAGTCATACAGGCTTCAGTCGCTCCATGTAAAATACTGATGTTCAGGTGCATCTGGTTACACTGGAAGCCGACCCCAACATAATTGGGAAAAGGCTAGGCAGATTGATTGAGGTTTTTTTTTGCAAAATAAAAAATAATAAATCCAAAATCGTAATCAATAGAGTCAATAAATAAAAATGAATCTAAATGCAAAAGCAAGAAAACACCGAGACCATTTCGATTGTAAATATTGACTAGCGTCCGGAAATAAATGATGGGATGTATTTTATCGAACCTCTTGTAATTCCCATTTTGCCAGGCCGAGTGACCAGAAAGTGAAAAAGAGGTTCAATTATTAAAAAAAAAAAGTATGCATCGTTACAAGCGCAAACATTTTTTAGAGGTTCAATAATATAAAAAGGTGTTCATTTTTAGAAGGTCAATTAGTTTTTTTAGAGGATCAATTAAATATTTCTTAAAAATAATTACGGCTTCAACAAATGATTTGTCCTTCCTACAATGCCTTAGCCCTATTTTACGGTCCATGTACTTACACGTAACAGCGTTTATACATCGCCTACCATTAGTTAATGGACTTTGATTGCACCCATGACAGTGAGAAAACATGACACGTCTAGTAATTAAGCCTTCGGCCGCCATGACGCGTTTCCATTATTGAAAAGAGGCTTTAAATCATCATTAGGAAGATCGTAGATAATTAAAATCTACTTTTGTTTTGGAAAAGAGCGGTAAAAAGTCGTTGCAAGTGTTGGTTGTAATGCGAGCTTTTAATGTCATGTTTGTGTAAGAGACATACATACATAAATTCACGCCTTCTTCCCGTAGGGGTAGGCAGAAACTACTGAACGCCACAAAACACTCGTTTGGGTTCCTTTACGTTCATACATCTGCACCGTAATTCCGTAACAAGCTATCAATCACAATCTGAATCATTTTGAAGGAGGAGCTTATCCATTGCTTCATATGTTTGAAAAATTTGTCTGTCCAACAACGTTGTTGGACAGACAAATTTTTCAAACATGTGAAGCAACGAATGAGTTTCATTTTGACAGTGCAACAACATTCATTGCGTTACTAACGTAAATAACGCAATGAATGTTGTCGAACTGTCAAAATGAAACTCATTGCTACTGATAGTGTGTTAGGCAATTATCCCCGCTGGTCATACACGTTCGCCGGTTGCGAGTAGGTACTATGCGCCTGACCTTACGGAAGAACATTATACATAACATAAGAGACATTTGATTGTAATCTAATACAATGAGTTCCTTCCAATTGCAGGTTGATTATAGAAATAGTCAGTTTACTCTATCGGGTAATTAGCTTCATCTTTCTGACTGAGCGACTCATTGAATATTCAAAAGTGCCTGTAATTGGCTTAATTGAAATAAATGCCTTGATTGTGAACAACGAGCCTAAAACCACAGGTAAAACATTTATGTGACAATACATGGAAATTTATATTCGAGTGTAACCAACATTAACTTTCATACGTACAAAAATGAATTCATTTTTTATTCTCCATGAAAGAAATAGCCAGCAGTGAAAATACGAAAAAGGTAAATTTTCACACCGCATACGACAAAAACATAACAAGGGCGAAAAACGTACGGGTATGTTGCTCATAAATGTATTTTCACATTTTTTCCTTCCATTTACGGAGAAAAGGAGATCATGTAAAGGTACTGAGGGCAAAAACGTGTGTATCCAAACGCTTGACGTTACAACCGTATACAGGGTGGCAGGGAGGTCGACGCGCAAACTGTAATCATGAATTCAGCACATGATTCTAACCTAGAAATTTAATTGTTAGCTGTTTCATAGAAATCTGAAATACCTAGGAGATTAAAATGTATGGAACAGCATTTTTTTTAAAAATAACCCACAAAAAATATTAACGCAGTGGGGTTCAGAATCGTGTACGGAATCCATAGTAACAGGTTGCGCATCGATGTCCCTGACACCCTGTATAGTAGACAATACTATAGTAGTAGGATGTGACATAAGGATAAAATAAATAAACATACATTTTGTAAGCACAAACATGTTCTAAGCGACAAATAAACTAAACGACTCTATAACAGGTACTGTTTCGTTGTATGATTTTTCAGTTTAAGATAGAAAACTTATAAATCCATAGTCAAACCAATATACAAAGAATTCAAAACAAAAATATGTGATCAGCCCCGTTTGTTTTTAATTCTCGCGAAAATATTTTCGCTTTTGTCGTCTACGCAGGTAAATATTTGTCGAAGCCGTTTCGCGCCCTCATGAATTATTAACTGTACTGCATAAGCTTAGCTTCGCGATATTTATGTAAGATGCTTCGGTATTATTCAAATTCGTCTAACTACATTGAATGTGGCTGTACTCTTTTACAAAAAGTATAAAAAAACGAGTTAAAGACAAACTAATTAACTCATCTCAGTCATCTTTTTTCAAAGGAAAAGTCGCCAACACCGAAAACTAATTAGTTACAGCGACTAATGAAACCACACGTACCACCTTCAATCGGCAAATTCGATAGGCAAACGAAAGTTTCGTAATTACTGGTCTTTGAAACGGGACAGGAAAATTGCCTTATAACTCCCGGAGGGATATATCAGCAACTATAAACTATGTGATATTGAAAATTTCGTAAAATATACTACACAGACACGACACATGTGAGTTCACCGCGCCGTCCCTCGAACCGCGAGGTGACGCCAAATAACGCCCAAAATTTGAAAATGGAATTTATTCTCCCCGCAGAGCGGCCGCACGGTCGAACTTTGACCGTGGCTAACGTCATGAAAAATGCCGGCCATCTTTTTTAATACTGCTGTATTTTCTAATCTATGCCGCGTTTGAATTTTCTATCACAAAGACAAACAGTCGGTCAGTACGGTCGTTTGGCTGCATCGTGTTTATCTTTATTCCGGAACTTAATGTTAAATGTGGTGATTCACTACTAAGTGCAGGACGAAGCACAAAGTCTCATGTCAAAGATTACAAAAATGTAACAGTAGAGTAACTTTGTTTTATCTATGCCCCTCTTTTTATACCATTGTTGGAACACTTGTTTTTAATTCGATCAATTCTAAAGTGCCGAAAACCATTCTATATCTTCCGATGAACTATAAATGATGACAACTTTAATCGCCCATTTCAACACAAATCAAGCTATATCCTTGGGACTGTGTTATCTTCCAATTGACAGCGAACGAGATTGGACAAGTAATACGTGTAAATAGAGCATAGACTAAGACCGAATTCGGGTCAGCGTCAGATAACGGTAGGAAGCAGAGAAAATATGGACCCTTTATGAAACTCTGTGGTCATGAGTATCAGATCTAGTAATTTGGAAAGGATTCTGTGATAAGGAAGGAATATATAAGGCTTATGGGTACTGTGGACGTCTTTAAGGAGGGTTATGTTCAGCTTGTATCAAACTGGGGGCCTACTACCACCATTTATAGCTTATTATAGAGATGGAGCTATACAGGACTTATACCTCCATCACTTTCCCACTGAATTAAGATTATAATAGTATTTTTATCTCACGAAACAACGAACGCTTTGCTTGTGGTAAACAAGTGTACAAACACGCTGTGAATGCGTTGTAAGCTCAGGAGCTCTCGGTACCGGCTGAGACACGAGCGAAGACGGAAGGGTGTGTGTGTGTGTGTGTATTATGTGCTGAAGCTGTGTAGCTTCAGCACATAATACACACCCTTTAACACCCTGTTATCATCGCCGATCCGGAGAATTTTACACTTGAAGTAGCGAATGAAATGACATGTCGATCTATTCTTTAAGAAGAAAGAAATTACATTTATTTGCAGCAAATATGACGCATACAAAGAACACAAACACAAAAAAAAAATTGGGGGAAAACATGCATCACATTCACGCAAAACGGCCATCGCTCAGCATAATGCTAAGACCCTATACGAAAACCCTGTAGATATCTCACCGTAAAAACTTAGCAGCTATAAGTCTTCACGCACACACGTGTTTGTTCACTTGGTTTCCACAAGCAAAGCGCGCGTCGCTACTTTAGATAAAAATACTGTTTAAGAGGTAGTGGTTATAGGCCCCCGGATATGATAACAGTGCCGATTACAGTTCCGACAGTCGTCACTCTAGTTTTATACGCTGTCGACGGTTGTACTGACTAGTATTGTATCAAAAGAGTCTTCACGAGATACGATACCTTTCTAGCTAATCTTATTACCAGAGAATGAGTTTTTCTCGTGCAATTTGTAATGACATGACACGAAAAACAGGAACTAGAAAAAGGGGCTTATTCGACGGGTTGTCTTTACATACGTCACTGCTGTAGGCAATATTAATTTTGTCACACATCGTTCGTCACATGTTCCTGTCTTAAATAAAGCCTTGTTTCTCCGAAGGGTTGGGCGAAGTCTAGCGTCTAACCTAAATATAAAAATAAGATATTGGTAATTCTATGGAATAATGTGGAGTTGTCAAAGAAATATATATATATTTGTTTTTATGTCTGAATGGGCCTGCTCTTGACCTCAATCGCGCCTGATGGAAAGCGATGGATGGGGTCTATGATGGAACGAGCGTGACCAGAAGATGCCTGCCACTCTTACTTCCGTCTGCCTTCAAAGCAGGAGTGCTAAATGTGGAAGGGAACACAGACGCTGGCAGAGAGTTCAACACTTCCACATTTCATGCTAAGGAAATTTGATTTATCTCTCACTTATTACAGAACACGTAACTACTTAGTAAGTAACGTAATAATATGTTAATTTAATTGGTTAGGATTTCCCGCAGAACGACCCTAATGTTAATCCTACTGGAATAATATCAAAGTCCACGTCATTGGTCAAGTGTTCGCAAGCGTTACAGCTAAGCATGATGTCCTGGGTTCTATTCCCAGGTTGAGCAAAGTGTTATTGGGTTTATCCACCAGGAATTTCTCAGTTATAGCCCGAATTCTAGATTTGTGTAATCTTACATGGGACTTGAACATAACTGGCGAAATGTGGGTGTTACTAGGTACAGGTACCAATGTAAGTAATAACAGCTGCACGGGTCGATCGATTAGGTTAAGCTACGCTTGCCACGGTTGGTCCGTGGATTAGTGGCTATCTTCACATATCAAGACCCCTCCGTGCCTCGGAAAGCATGTTAAGCCGTTGGTCTCGGCTGTCATTCGTTGATCTTAGACGAGTCGTCAGTAGCCCGAAAGTCTAACTACCAGTCTCACCAAGGGGTATCGTGCTACCCAATAACTGGGTTGTGGAGGTCAGATAGGCAGTCGCTCCATGTAAAATACTTGTATTCAGCTGCATCCGGTTAGACTGGAAGCCGACCCCAACATAGTTGGGAAAAGGCTAGGCAGATGATGATGAGTAGGTACAGGTACACCTCTGCTTAATCCTTTGGGGAGTACAGGCGTAATGTTATAGGTATTATGTAATATCAAAATATTCATGCAATCTGGATCCGATTAAATAATTATTGTTAAGGGAGATAGAACAATGAGAACCCTTCCTTATTACGAAACACCGATGCCGACACTATCAAAGGGAATGTATTTACCATTCGGCAGATACCCATCGCCAACACAGATTTCATTGACACTTCAGTAGATATCTAGTTACTAAGGGGAAAGGGATGAAAAGGTTTTGTTGTTTAAGGTACCCATAAGCATTATGATAACTTGAGAGGGGCTCGTGGCTAAGTAATAACGGCCGAACGGGTCGATCGATTAGGTTAAGCTAAGCTTGCCGCGGTCGATCCGTGGATGGGTGACCATGTTTACATACTGAGACCGCTCCATGCTTCGGAAAGCACGTTAAGCCGTTAGTCCCAGCTGTCATTCTTGGAGCTTTGACAGTCGTCACGAGTCGTCAGAAGCCCGAAAGTCTGACAACCGGTCTTATCAAGGGGTATCGTGTTACCCAGTAACTGGTTATAGAGGTCAGATAGGCAGTCGCTCCGTGTAAAATACTGGTATTCAGCTGCATCCGGTTAGACTGGAAGCCGACCCCAACATAGTTGGGAAAAGGCTAGGCAGACTGACTGTAGCATGAGAACTGGATATTGGGATCTATTTACTATACGCGCAGGGTTGTGGAAGGGACATCGACATACATATCACATGATTCTAGATCCCCTGGCGTAGAAATTTTTCGTCGGTTAAAAAAAAAAAAACATCTGTTTCATAGAAAAGTAAAAAAAAAAAAAAATCACAATAATAAATAGAAGTCCAATACCTACGCGGTGAAAATGAACAGCAATTTTATTTTATAAATAATCGACATTCTATTTGAACGATCCTGCGTTCAAATTTAATGTCGATCATGTACTGAATGAATGGTAAGAGCTTGCGCGTCGATGTCCCTGCCACCCTGTATGCCTCGTTAGTCCAGTGGTGCCAAACGCTACTGCTAAGCATGAGGTCTCAGGTTCGATTCTCTGGTCGGGCAAAGTGCTATTGGGTGTTTCCACTGGAACTCTTGGAAGTTTTGATATGTACCCGGTTGATGACAACAGGCTCACCCCCTATAACATGGGACTTTAACATAAATGGTGAAATGTGGGCGTAATATAGGTACTCCTCTGCCTAACCCTTCGGGGATTACAGGCGATATGTTGGATGCCTTTAACCAGTAGAAGATCAAACAACTGTTCGTTCTGTTTCAAACCAAACAGACCGAACAATGAAAGGACAAAGAGCTATAAAAACTAACTCACCCAAGAAATTAATTCACAAAGTGCAGTGTTGATGCTCAAAGCAGTCCTTCCCAGTCGCAAACGATTCAGCACAGTTCGAAAGAGTTAGTCGTTTATCTATATTCTATGGCAAAGAGGTCAGAGGCGGCAGTGGCAGAATTTTCTTTACACTCGAATGCTCGCTATTTCCGAGTCACGGTACCTAAAAGTAGTTAAATTGCACTCCACATCTGGTACGTTTTAAAGGTGAAGGCAATGTTAAAGAATCACGTACCTGTACACCCTCAGGCTGAGCTGAATTTTAATTGAAAATTCCTGTTGTTATGGTAATAGGTCTGCCGGTGGACGGCGGCCACAATGCTTAACGCCAATTTAGGCGAGCTTAAAATTGTTAAAAATAATTAAAGATAATATTATAATAATGATATAGCTAAGTAGGTAGATTTATATTAAGCGGGTTCTCTTCATATAACCTAATATCATCATCATCTGCCTAGCCTTTTCCCAACTATGTTGGGGTCGGCTTCCAGTCTAACCGGATGCAGCTGAATATTTTACATGGAGCGACTGCATTTCATATAAACGAATATAAAACAAAGTCGGGTGAGTTACACCATTTATAACTCAAGACCGGCTGGACCCTTTATGATGTTGGATTTGTCTCCGTCCCGAATAGCAGAATAACTTATGACTAACTTATTAAAATTAGGGAAAATTTCACGAAAAAAAATCTGAGACGATACGAAGTTGTGCGGGTGAGCTAGTATTATAAAAGACAAGATTAGATTTCTTGTATGTTTGTTTGTTACGTTTCACGCTAAAACGGCTGTACGTATTTGGACGAAATTCGGCACATGAGTAAACCTGGATATGGACATAGAATACTTCATATTCCGATATTCTCACGGGCTCGATACTTAAACAGCGTGGCGCAGCTAGTGTATCATAAGCCCACAAATGTTGGTACATCATGATGAAGTGTAGGTATAGTTCAATGAAGTCGGTTAAATATCAATCAATCATTTAGTTCAACCATTACCACTAACCCTTTTTGCGTGTTGGGATTCTTATTACATAATCTTCTTCTTAGAGTGTCGATAGCAATCTAAAAGGACTCGGTCCAGAATTCGGCCACTTGTTTGGCGCCAACACCAGCGTCCATCGGTTCTTGTAACGTGCAGCTGACAGGACACGCAGGACACGATATTAAGTGTGTTACTTAATTACACTTTTATTTAAAACTTTAGTACTGGCAATAAAAGCCAGATAAGTACATCGGTCCACCAAATACCAAGAAACATCCGTTGCTGTGTCTAGGGAACGCTAAATTTAATTGCAAGAAATAATAAAAGACAAGAGAAAAGTAGTTGCACTCCCCAAAGCAAGGGACCGCTTTGCCGACGAATGAAGTTGGAAAATACTAAACGAGATTTGTAGTCACCGAGTCTGGGGACATGTTCTGATACGAGAACTTTTGATTGGTAACTTTCTAGCACAGTTATGTAGTTTTTATTCTAGAATCCTATACTTCTTCTCTCGAATTGGTTTCAACTATTTGTGATACGTTGTGCCGTAGTAAACATTTCAGCAAGGTGTTTGCCCAAGACCCTTAAATGTTTTTTTTAGGGTTAGGTTCCCAAAGGGTGCCAATGGGACCTTGTTACTACGGCTCCGTTGTCCCTCTGTCTGTCACAGGGCTGTATTTTTTGAACCGTAATTGGTAAATACTTTAAATTTTCACAGAGTATGTAGTAGTACATTCTCTGTGAAAATTGTATAATATGGCTGCTACAAAATAATAATACAATTAAATAATAAAAATAGAATGAAGAAGGGGTCCCCATTCAAGAAACGGTTTTTTTTTTAATAGATATGTAGTGTGATATTGTATGGTGGTACGGAACCCTTTGTGTTCGACTCGCAATTGGCTGGTTTTCTAAGTAAAGAAATTACTATTGGGACTATCTATATACATAGATAGTCCCAATATATATATATATATATATATATATATATATATATATATATATATATATCTCTATGTATATATATTTATCTATACGTCCGACAAATATGTCGCATACATATCTGTCGGACGTTGTTAAAAGATGGTTGGACGGACCAGAACGACGTATCATCCTGGAGTTAAGATTTATGCTAGTACTTTGTGAATGCTGAATCCGACCAAATGCGGTTATGCAACAGTCCATTACATATTTAGGAGGGAATGCAGCTCTGTTGGCATGATGTACTCTACATAACCTACATTTTATTGCTTGAAACAAAGTCTGCTCACTAAAAGATTCCAGTCCACGATCCCAACATGGCAGTGACCAAGACGGCCACATTTAGTGGGTCCGTCAAGCGGCGTACTTTAAACTAGATTAATGATCGGTCGTACCACGTTAAGCTGTCGGACTCAGCCAACATTAGAGGCGTTTGCCGTCAAAGCGTGTCGGTCCCGTAATGCCCGCTGATTACTTGGTCACGAGTAAGTGGGGAATTTTGGGATTACATTTAGTGAGAGCCGTCAAAGCTCCTGGCTGCGCCGTGTCCTTGAGTGAGTCTTTTGTTTTTTGATTGTATTCATACGAATATTAAGGGGATTACATTTTAAAACTGAAATGAATTTTAGCATTCAAAAACGTTTGAAACGGAGACATTTTAAATGTGTTGATTTTAGATAGAGACACTTTTTGAAATTAGACTTAACTTCAGATCTTTTATTTATAAAATCTCTCCGTTGCGTTGGAGCTGACATGTCAGGTCTCAGAATGGCAGTGTAGTTTCAAGTTTAGGCTTAAAGTATGATAACGAGCTAAAATAAGTAGAGCTGCAGCAGTTTGATAAAAGGGAACGTGTCACAACTGCTTAAACTGTCAGTTAGTCCAGCCGCGCCAAAACAATGGAAATGTGGGATTTAAATAAACCGCTAGATTATCCATAAAACTGTTTTCATCTCCAAGTTGGTACTTGATAGCTAGTGGCTAGGTTGTGTGAACATAGACAAGAAGCTTTACACTTATTGTGTCATCTTTTATGTCGTCAGATCCGTGCTAAGACCGCCGTATGTCTAGGAGCATAAAGTCGTGTATAAAATAAATCGATCCGCTGTCGACAGGAGATTGGATTACACACTTTTCACTGTTTGCCCTCCAATATACATACATATTTATATCTAACACTTTTATGTGATGCAAAATTTTATGCACTCTGTGCGGAATGGAGCTCCGTAAGACAGTTTGCAGCGTCTGCGTCATTTGTTACATTTTTGCTTAGCACATTCCAGACCTATGACTTGCATGTTTTTAACGGATTTTTAAGTACAGGTAAGTAGTTAAAATTTCTTACTTGAAGATAGTCATGGATGATAGCAGATAATTGATTATTAATGTCTAATGACTGGGTGAAGCAATTTAAATACTTGGGGCATTTGGTCATAGCTGACCTCAGGGATCATGCTGACATCGAACGGGAGCGGAGGGCCTTGTCAAAAAGAGCGAGTATGTTGGCACGCAGGTTTGCACGCTGTTCTGATCAACTTAAGATCGCACTTTCTAAAGCATACTGCACTTCTTTGTACACGTGTAGCCGGTGGGCTAGCTATACACAGGCGAGTTACAATGCTCTCCGCGTCCAGTACAACAAAGCGTTCAGGGCGGTATTGGGACTGCCCCGCTTCTGCAGTGCCTCGGGCATGTTTGCGGAAGCGCGCACCGACTGTTTTCATACCACAATGCGCAAGCGGTGCGCGTCCTTGTTGCGCAGGGTGCGGGTCAGCTCCAATGCTGTCCTGGAGATGATTGCTGGACGATTGGACTGCCCTTATATTAGGAAGTGTTGCAGTAGGCATTTAGACATGTTAACGAGCGTAAAGCGTGTGTGTAAATTATATCATCATCACTGCTCTCAAAACGGTGAAGGAAAACATCGTGAGGAAACCGGCATGTCCTAGAACCAAAAATTCGAAAACATGTGACATCTACCAACCCGCACTGGGCCCGCGTGGTGGATTGCGGCCCACTCCCTCTCACAGAGAGAAGGCCTGTGTCCCGGCGGTGGGAACATTATAGGCTGAGTAGGTATGTGTTAACGAACGGCGTGACATTTGCTGTGTTTTATTCATTTATATTATTATTTTTAGGTATATGGTACAAAGTACTTCAGAGTGAACCTCCTCGCGTGCCCTGGTTTGATGACACTAATTTAAGTAGGAGTTACGTCAAAGTAGCTTTAAGACTGCCGACTGCGTTCTGGGCACTTTCCATCAGCAAAATTTGCTTTCCTAATGCGTAAGGCAGCATCTCCAAACTGCGAAGTATGCAACAAAATAGAAGACGTGCATCATTTGCTGATGGAGTGCGTTAAGAACAAAAATGAAAGAGATTCATTGATTAGAGAGTTTGGTTTAAATATTTTAGATCTTGGGCTTATTTTCACTATTTTAGCGAATCCTAAATCAAATGTTGCAAAAAAATTGTGTGGTCTAGTACAACAGCTTAATCAATGAATAGCTAAATTTGTTAAATCATAAGGATTATAAGAATATTGTTGCTAAAATTTAATTTTAGTAGTGTAATTGTAGTGATAAGGTACAATGGGGTTGGCGTATCTATGTGGATAAAAACCCCCTATTAATTTTTAAGAAATAAAAAAAAAAAAAAAAAATATCCGAAATTTGCTAAACATTTATTTTATTCGTATTTTATGTTATTAATATCCGATTAATTTTAATTCTTTATTTTATTTTTATTCGACATTGTATTTATGATTTGATGACATTGTATTTATTTTTATATCGTGATTTGTATTTATCCCGTGTTTCGTAACTTGTGATTTGTAATACGGGAGAACCTGAAATAAATGGATTTTATTCATTTATTTTTTAATGTAAGTGAACCATTTTTGCTCCACCATTTCTCGATTTTTTTTATTTAAGACTATCTAATGCCCGGCTTGCGTTGTAATGCCTTTTTCGTATTTTTTTTTTTTTTTTTTTTGTTAGTATCATTCGCGCGCGCTCGCGTCTTTCCAAACTTCCACATTCAGTCGAGCCATTCCCGAGTTTTTGCGAGACTAACGTATGGCTATTTATTTTTATGTACAGGTAGATAAGGATTAGTTTATTTTTTTAACGATTTTTTTTTCAGAGCTTTAATATCTTGTAGGTTGGTAAGCTATTCGGAATTCGGACTGAAGCCCTCGGAGAGTTTCCATAAAAAGTTTCTAAAAAGGGTTTGGGAATATTTAGCATTGCGAAGGAAAATATTGTGAGAAAATAACGATAATATTCCGGCTTTTGCTGCCGGTTTCCTATCTCGAACATCTTTGGCCAAGTATTGCCCGTTCTTACAACTTTCTTAAAGAAGGATCTTAAAGTTTAAGAATATTAAATAAACATTGTTACACGTTTAAGATAATAACCTTTTTCTACCATATATGACAGACTAGCTGCGCCACGCAGTTTCATCCGCATAAGTTTCGATCCCGTGGGAATATCGGGATACAAAGTATCCCATATGTTAATCCTGGTTATAAACTACCTGTGTGCCAAATTTCATCCAAATCCGTCCAGAAGTTTTGGCGTGAAAGAGTAACAAACATCCATCCATCCATCCATCCATACAAACTTTCACGTTTATAATATTACTAGCTGCGCCCCGCGGTTTCACCCGCATAAGTTTCGATCCCTTGGGAATATCGGGATAAAAGTATTCTATATGTTAATCCTGGTTATAAACTATCTGTGTGCCAAATTTCATCCAAATCCGTTTAGTAGTTTTTGGAAAAATTCTAGTTTCGTTTTTATCCGCGCAAAACGACAATTATGGCGGACAAAATGTGAAATTTTTCAATTTAGCGAAAAATAATTTTGGAGAAATGCCAATTTGATCTGCATTCTAGATAAAACTATTGGGGCTATTTCATTATGAAATAAATGTAATTAAGAATATTTTAAACTTCAGCGTTTTCATAGCTTATGCATATAAGTACTACTCGCTTCCGCCCGCGGTTTCGCCCGCGTGGTGTGTCGATCCCCATACCGAATTTCATCAAAATCGGTCCATCAAACATTTAAAAATATTTTTTTAAATGTAAAATAATTTTGTTATACGTACCCTTTCATCATATGCATTTAGTAAAATGCTTGTTTTTGTCATTACAAACAGACCCTTCAATTTTATTTATTTGTATAGATAAAATTCAGTGGTCGCCAAAGTGTGTTGGTTTTCAAATAAAGTTTCAGCAATTTGTAGCCAAATCGTTTGAGTAATTATACCGATGTTCGTGGTATTGAATTTTGATATATTTCCCTTTGATCATTATTCTTTGACTGAACTAGCATTTAAGCTACTGCCTTGGGCAAAATTCGTTGGAGATACTAAGTCGGATCGAAGATCGGATTTTATACTACACACTCCCGTATAAAAGTAAAGTTTGTAAAGGTTAACTTGCTGAATCTATAGAAATTGGAACAGTTCTCAAGGATTGAAAAACTTCCGCATAAGTTTTATCTTTTTGGGACCCGGAACGTTTTTATGGAATCACCACTTTTGCGCTTGTATCGAACACATAAAGTAAAAGATGAGCGTCCACACAGCAATCCAAGTTGAGCGTAACTTATTTGTAATATTGTTACAGAAACTTTATTTCGAATGTTTTTGTACGGTGTTGCGGTTTTTAAAAGGGCATAAAAACGTTGTTATCCTTGATAATCCGTTTTATTATTGTGAGAGTTTAAGTAGGTACCTATGTGAATAATCTAAAAAAGGATGTACAGTGGGAATACTCAACATCTGCTGAATACCAGTATTGTACAGACGCACATCAAGCTATTACAATCTGTCATTTTTTTTAAATAGATTTTCAACTTTGTCGCTAAAGCATTAAGGTTCAAGGTTAATTGGGAAAATTTGACAGTCTCGGGTAGCTTGACCTGCTGTCGTCTGTACATGGAGCAACTGCCTATCTGACCTCCACAACCTAGTTACTAGGTAATACCACGAAGTAAATACAAATACGATACCCCAATGTTACAATGGAAATACTAACGATTTCAAATAAAGATCACATGGTTTACGCAATATCCTGTTACGCTTATATAATATTATCAATAAAAATAAATAAAAATCGTTTATTATCAGGCGTCATCGGCCCATAGCGTGTTAGTTTTACCAAAACTTAAAAACCATGTTAGTGTGTGTGTGTGTGTATATGTGTTAGTGTGTATCCATGTTCACATAATCAAGATAGTAGCCACCCACTATCTAAAAGAGAACAATATATTCCACAAATACACCACCTAGATAAACATGAAGCAGAACATAAAACTAGACGCCATCAAATCATATGGTTTATCGTCCAATACCGACCAAAACCGCCGGAATTATCTGTTCGAGGTCGGTTGAACATGCAATCACTAACAGCCGATAGAAAACACGTACCTATATTAGCAAACAGTTCCATTATTAGCAGGACGAAGCTCATTTCGCATTGATAACAGGTCGACATAAGCCCAAACTAACGCACGGATGGCCGTTACCCGAAATACAAGCGTCCGCGGACGCGATACCGCGCTACGAGTCGAGCGGTACTACGTAACGAAGCTGATATACAATATAAATCGGTACAGAAGGCTTCTAACGATGAGTGAAAACAGTCGCCCCCACACATAGTGTTCGAAGATCTCAAACCTATTTATTAATTAACTTTCATGAACATTGTTAGAAAACAAACACTGTATTGATTAAAGACAGAGACAAACATATAAAAAATAAAATAAACAATTATTAAGTAATCAGCTTATAATGTTCCAACTGCTGGGACACAGGCCTCCTCTCTGTGAGAGGTAGAGTCCAACACGCGGGCCCAGTACGGGTTGGCGGATATCACATGTCTTCGAGTTTTTGGTTCTAGGACATATCGGTTTCCTCCGTTTTGAGAGCAGCGGTGACAGTTCAGGTTAAAACATTAAAAAATAAACACTTTCATGAATCACTCTCAGTACTTCTGACATAGCAATAAAATCTTCGTCCATTCATCCGCATACAAATCGTTTGTTGGATTAAAATCCAAGAGATCATGAAGTGTTCATAACACAGATTTATAAACTAAAGGGAGATATGCCAAGGGGGCGTGGCGCGTGCGAACAATGTATGCACAAAACAGAAACAAACGCGGGTGCCGTTGATTTGTCAATAAGAATTGTCAATGTAGTTGTGTGTCTCAACGTAGCGATGTGCGTTACGCGATTGGCTCGCGTTGAGTGTGGTGACTGTTATAGTGTGAGTGAGCGCGTGTTCGTATTGTAATGCATATATAGTTGAAGGCGACAGCCGGACTCGAACAGTTGGGCAGCCACACCATATCTCCCTTTAGTTTATAAATCTGTGGTTCATACACATGAGCAACACGCACCAACGGCATAGGCAACTGCAACACATGCCGCTCGTGTATTTGAGCACCGTACTCAATTACACGAGCGGTACGTTGTCGACGTGTATCGGCGGCTGCAGTTGCCTCTGCCATTAACGCATGCCGCTGGTGTGTGTGCACATTTGTATGCGGCCATGACAGCCACGTCGCGAGTGCGCGTGCACTCGCTGTATGTGAAGCGTGTCTATGTGTGCGTGCGTTTTTACTGGTTGTATGGAGCCGACCTTCTGTACGTATATATTTAGTGGCTGATACCTCCGTCCGATAAAGACGCCCTGACGGTAACGTTACTCGTTTTCTAAGACGGTTCATTGATAAGGCGACGCCTCGGTTAAATCGAATAGGGTTATGGATGGGAAAATGTAGCGTAAGAGTGGGCTGATACGGTCAGGTAAATAAATTTGGAAGTTATGGCGGTGAAAGTAAAATCCGATATTTTGGGTGATGATTGACTCGTTGGTTTAATGGTCATAAGTGATACTCCTGAGCATGAGGTCTTGTGTTCGATTCTCAAGTCGAATAGTGTTAATGGATTTTTCTATCTGGATTTTCTTGGTAGCAGCCTGGAGTCTGGATTTGTGCCCGGTGACAATAAGCTCGCCCCCTATTACATGAGACTTGAACCTAGTTGAAACGAAATATGGGTGTACTACGGGTACTCCTCAGCCTAGCCCTTCGGGGATTACAAGCTTGATGTTTGGTATGTTATATAAGTTAAGTTACGTATTTTCCATAAATTCACAAGCATACCAAAATATTTAATTAAAGTTAACTAAGCTGTGAATAAATACCATAAGACAAACACTGGTTTCGTTAGTTTTAATTAGGTATATTAACTTAAAACTGAAGTTTAAATTGAAGAGCCACTTACTCGCGAACTTGCACAAAGTTTTGAGTGTTTTAATTTTAATTTATGGATACTATTAGCCTGGAAACTAACAGAGGATACCTAGGATATTAGAGGTCATATAAGTTAGAAGTGATTAAAGAAGATATTGAGGTAAGTATTGATTAATGTAGTATTTAAGTTGCGAATGAAAAGGTAGGTCTTACTTGGAGTAATATTTTCTAACTTGGAGTAATAGGCTTGGTGAAGAGCTAATTGATCGCTAACGAAATTCCAGTAGGTACTTAACTAATCATCTTGATCATCTGCCTAGCGTTTTCCCAACTATATTGGGGTCGGCTTCCAGTCTAAACGGATGCAGCTGAATACCAGTATTTTACATGGAGCAACTGCCTATCTGGCCTCCACAACCCAGTTATTGGGTAATACGATACCCATTGGTAAGAGTGGTTGTCACACTTTCGGGGTTCTGACGACCCGTAGCGACTGTCAAAGATCCATGAATGACAGCCGGGACCAACGGCTTAATGTGTTTTCCGAGGCACTTAGAGTAGCTAATCTTCAAGCTGATATAATACACACACACACACACAGAAATTATTTTCAGTCAAATACCATATCATTCAATATCAGTTAGTTAGACTTCTATCATAAAAAAACCTTTTGGTAATTGGCGTCCGCTGTAGCAAAAAAGCTATGAAAGCGTACAAGCGTGGCAAAGCACACAACAGCGATGGAAGCGTAGCGTGTTCGAAAGACAAACATTTATACCTAGAGAAAATAATCATACGCACACGGCACACTCCGAATTTATCGAAGACTAGCTTCTGACTGCGAATTCGTCGAAGTCGCGATTGTAACAACGTGGTCATATAATTATAGTTTCTGTGAAGATATGAAACGTCAATGAAATAGAGATATCAACATAATTATTGATAATAATTGATGATCAGTCAGAGAAATAAATTGTTAACCAAATTGACACATTTACATTAAATAAACTCGTTCATACAAAGCTTTGAACGAGTTTATGAGTGAACTGATACGAACTGATATGATTACGTAGATTACTGCAATTTTGTATTATGGATTCAGTTTTTGTAACTTGTCACCAATATTTTTTGTAATAATGAAACAGTGCGATTGCATGTCTGATAGACTGCTACGTTTCACGGCCAAAAGTCATTGCTGTGCATTGATGAATTAAGCACAGATGTAGCTTGTCCGTAGTTTCTAACCCAGGCCGACTTATTTACTTTGTGTACATTATTTCATCACCACCGCTCTCAAAACGGTAAAGGAAAACATCGTGAGGAAACCAGCATGTCCTAGAACCAAAAATACGAAGATATGTGACATCTACCAACCCGCACTGGGCCCGCGAGCCCCTGGCCACGGCCCACTCCCTTTCACCGAGAGAAGGCCTGTGTCCCAGCAGTGGGAACATTATAGGCTGATTATGTAGTTTTTTTTTTTTTTTTTTTTTCTGGTGGGAAATCATCAAATGACCGCTCCCGCTCTGGGTGGAGCGGAAGGGAGTGTCAGACTCTTACTGACTAAAACCCACCCATGTTCCTTCCTTCGCCCTTTATGTTCCGGGGTAGCGGTAACCCTATCGGACAATCCCGCTGACCCGGCAGGCTACGGCCATAAGGGGCCCCTCGAATTATGCTAACATCTGTTTGAGGCGCGCGTGGTACACTTACGCGCCGTCCGGCATGGCCCTGGTCCTGATCGGGCGGTGAGCTATCCATTGCGCTCCACCCGCAGGCCCGCGGCTACGGTGGCCGGGAGTCGTCGCGCGGCTCCCGACGCCCGGAGCGTCTCCCGCGGCGGCTGGGACGGGAGGCTCTCTCCCTCATCCATCCCGCCACCTCCTTCGCTAGCATGACTGCTTCGCAGAAGGAGGCGACTGCCTCCCACTCCCTCTCGCTCCGGACCATGGCTTGCACCAGGGCCGAGCGCGAGAGGCCGCTGATTATATAGCTTGACATCTGCAAATAAGAAAAGATACAATACATTTCAACCCGGAAAATCACATACTTTTCACGTAGCCATAACAACCGCTCGTCATTTCAAGTGAACAAGGAGAATGCAATGTTGGTAGCTACCAAAGGTATCCTCCTCGTGTAAGCCTCGGAAAGCACGTTAAGCTGTTGGTACCGGCTGTCATTCGTAGATCTTTGTCAGTCGTTACGGATAGTCAGAACCCCTAAAGTCTGACAACCAGTCTTACCATGGGTATCGTGTTACCCAGTAACTGAGTTGTGGAGTTTAGATAGCATCTGGTTAGACTGGAAGCCGACCCAAGCATAGTAGGCAGATTGATTCCTTAAGCCGATATTAGAGCCAACGTCAATCGAGTAAATGGTTTGTTATTATGGAATTCCATACGACACCGACAAAATTATATAACAATGAACGTTCATCTAGGAGCAGATAAACGTTTATTCTTATATAATTTGAAAAATAAATTCGTTCGCAAAGTAAATCCAAGGGAGCTTCATTTCACTTTCCGAACAAATTCATTTTTCACTTTTGATTCATTTTTCGTTCAGACGTTTCACTTGGAGTAATTCTGAATGAAAGGCAAAAATGAACAAAGAGTGAATCGGCTATACACATATCGTACCATTAAAGCACTATGTGTCCGTTGGTCACTTAACTTAGTATCAGACAGTGCTGCCCCATTGGATCTTATAGCTACCATTAAAGACGGCTAAGCGATATCAGGAGGCTAGTCAAAGGCGTCCACCTGTGCTAATAGCGTCGTGCCAAAATAATCCGCCTTGCAAGCACGGTCATTAGCAGACCTGACCAATTATGACGTAACTAATAAATACTCCAACTAAAATCAATCTGTCTGGTCCAGTGGTAACGGCCGCGACTTACGAGTTGTTGGTCGTAGGTTCGAACCCAGACAGGCGCTTTGCTTTGTGTAAATTTTCTCATCACCACTGCTCTCAAAAAGGTGAAGGAAAACATCGTGAGGAAGCCGCCATGTCCTAGTACCAAAAATTCGAAGACATGTGACATCTACCAACCCGCACTGGGCTCGCATGGTAGATTATAGCCCACTCCCTCTCGAGGAGAGGAGGTCTGTGTCCCAGCAGTGGGAAAAATATAGCGTGCTTTCTGAATTCGGAATCAAAGATGAAGATGACGTCACCATAATTATCTATATTAATAAATATTCCGACGACTAGTCGTGTACGGTCACCAAAGGAGATATGTATCGAACAAATTTTTATTTAATTAATAGAAAACAAACAGTTCATTTTCATTTTCACTTCATTCGAAAACATCCATTGGTTTCTTACTAAACCTCAACTATATCCGATGATCCTGGTTACTTGTCTCTTTTGGTGACTGTACATGATCCATAATGAAGACGATTATAGTGATTAGTCTTATTCAGAAAACCCTGTGAGAATTTTATTAATCACCCAACGTTTTATTATTATTACAAGCCTCACAAGCCGTGCGCACGACGGGATTTCCCATCGGCAAAATGTCGAACTTTCATACAAACCTTCATTCCCCATTTAAACCAATTAGGGGACGAATTCAGAAATTCTTCCTTAGTGCTCACTTTGGTTACATAGGGTACAATTGAGCAACATTTCATACGTCTAGCCCCAGCAGTTTAGACAGTGCGTTGTCTGTCCGTGAATTTAAGATTTTTATTAAGTAGACAAACCCATGTGCCCGATGGGACAGCCGATGTCAGATGTAATCAGAAGGCCAATTAAAATGTTCAAAATCTAGTCGCAGTATCACCTCGGCGACAAACAAATGTCAAAAACTTGTCAAAATGTAGGGAAATTAGTCGTATTTTTGACAGATTGAGACTGAGATCAGACTGTGAACGTTCTTAAAATTACGAGAATTGCCCCTCTGATCTACCAATGAAAGTTTGTTTGAAAGTTCGTCATCTTAGCCGATGACACATCTGATTTTGAGAATCATGGGATAAATTGTCAAAAATTCTTCCGTGCTCACTTGCACCTCTCTCTCTCCCTCTCTCTGTTTGTCTTTTTATATGTACGTATTTCTATAACAATTATATATTTTTAAAACGCGGTGTTTTCCTTTCGATATGTGTCGGTTATCGTATCAGTAGATCTAGTATCGACAATACGAACAACATCTTTAGTAAGTTAAGTATGCTCTTTTGTGAAACCAATGAAATGCCAGCGAGTACAAAAGTTGGAGAAAAGTGGAGCAATCTGTATGTATACGCGTAGGGGGGCGCACAAAGAGAGTGTAGCGTGTTTTAAATCAAACATTTATAGGAACACCGCATCACACGCTCATCAAACATACAACGCGTGGTTTCAGGAACACTGAAAACTGATATATTTCTTCCATATTCGATTTAAATTCTCCTGTTATTCGGAATTCCTTTAGCATAATCAGCCTATAATATTCCTACTGCTGGGCCACAGGCCTCCTCTATGTGAGAGGCAGTACGCCGTAATCCACCACGCGGGCCCAGTGCGGGTTGGTAGATCTATGTCATTTTTGGTTGGACCGGACTGTTTTGAGAGCAGTGGTGATGAAATAATTTAACAAAGTGAAAAGCCTGTCAGTGTTCGTGTACGTCCTACAACTCGTAAGTCACGGCCGTTATCACAGGGCCGCCAATGCTTTTAATTCCTTTAAAAATGGCTAAATGTTTTCCAAATAAGTGGTCTTTTCAGTTGTACTAGTTCTCTTCAAAGCAAAATTCCCGGTAAATCCTATTTATATTATATTTTATATTTTACTTCCTACTATTCCTATTCCTACTTTTCCTACTTCCTACTTTTCCTACTTCCTACTAATATTATAAATGCGAAACTTTGTATGGATGGATGGATGGATGGATGAATGGATGGATGGATGTTTGTTACTCTTTCACGCAAAAACTACTGTACGGATTTGGGTGAAATGTGGCACACAGATGGTTTATAACCAGGATTAACATATAGGATACTTTTTATCCCGATATTCTCACGGGATCGATACTTATGCGGGTTATACCACGGGGCGCAGTTAGTATACTCAATATTCCCAATAATGCTTTGTATGAAAATTAAAATGAAATTACTGGAACTGGTTAGACATTGCTATTGTATTCCACGAAGAGAACTCGCCATCAGTGTCCAACACACTCGCCCACGGCCAAATAGGAAAGCTGAAATTAGGTAGCGTACTGTCGATTAACTATGCGATGCATTTAAATTCTGCGAGGTTAGTAGATGGGTAGGAAATCTAATGCTGTTTGTCAGTAGATATAAAACAAAAATAGAGACAGCAGAGGTAACGCTTCCTTTCGCTGCCTTTTCTGATAGGGGTAAGCAGATGCTTCCAAAAGCGGAAAGTCTTGTGATACGATTTTTAGTCCTTGTTTTTAAAATGGTAAATATTTAAGTGATCCTTTAAAAACTTATTGAAGAACTTCTAATGATGCAAACTTTTTAAAATAATTGAGCTTTTTAAACTTTCTGGCCTTTTCTGACAGTTGGTCGCAGTAACTAAGCTGGGGTACCTCGAACAAACTGTACGAACTGAGACCAAGAGACGTGCGAGCCAAGCGAGCTCTGCCGGATCAGCGCTTGGCGAGCGCTATATCAAAGTTGTTTGCAGTTACTTAGATATTTAACATCTTTTGGTCCCCGGAATAGAAATTACTTAAGATTTTCAAAAAGAGACACAATCATTATATCAGAGTGTTCAATAATATTTTTAGGAAAGCAAAATGGGAATTATTAGAAAGTTCGATTAAATTCGAGTTCACAACGTACCTACCAAAAATATACCTAATATTTAGTCTTAATTGAAGTAGTGGTGCTTCCGAATCATCTTCCAGAAAATAGACTTCGATATAATTGTTGGCATTCAGTTTGTTTATGTTCGAAATCTTCTTTATAAGCTCAACCTTCAGCGTAGGTGCGCTAATCTAACTGGCAGTCGACGGATTAGCAACATGTCTGATATGATAAATAAATACCGAGTTCTGCTCGTTCTAAGGGAACACATACGTAAATATAAAAGCGACCAAGTGCGAGTTGAACTCGCATACGAAGAGATTCCGTAACACTACATTTAAAAAGATACTTTTATAAGAAAAAAACGTCGCTTGTATGGGGTAATTAAAGGGTCCCCTTTAATTTTTAACTTTATTTTATTTTAATTATTTGTTGTTAAAGCTGCCTTATCCCTGTAATTGGGTTATGGCAGCTTTAAGAGCAGGGAGGTAGGATGGGCAGTTGCTCCACGTAAAATACTGGTATTCAGCTGCATCCCGTTAGACTGGAAGCCGACCCCAAAAATAGTTCGTAAAAGGCTAGGCCAATGATATATGATGATGTTGTTATAGCGGCCATAGTAGTAGGTAGGTACATACGTGTGAAAATTGCGTGGAACAGCGGTTCGAGGTTTGTCGGGAGAGCGGTGAATGCTTATGCGAATCCCGCACCCTCGGCCATAGGCAGAGGTGGAATACCGCGGTGGTTTTGCTTGTATACTCCTCTGTCATCCCCACGATGTGGTCCATGAGGATTTCCACAGAGTGGCAAAAAAAGGTACGTTGCTGGAGCCCTAAAAACCAGCTGGTTTATTTAAAAGTATTTGTGTGTAGGTACAGTGTAGGTAAACAATATTTCACGTGAGCGTGTACGTACTAATTTGCATGCCTTTCTAATTACAAACACACAGCAACAGATTTTATTTCCTGATAACTCAGGGTTTAAATAACCATTCATAAATTACTACGATAAATAAATTATTGTATCCGGAAACGTGAACACGCGAGGTATAAATATTAGGTACAAAAAATGGAGGGAAATGTGACGTACTTTAACGAGGTATGATGTGAAAAGGTGGGCTTCAAAAGATGATATAGTGACAGAATTTGAGAAAAGTATGCGTAAACGGTTTGGTCATTTTGAGAGGGGGAGTGAAAAGCGACTAACAAAAGGTATTCACAAGTCAGATGTGAGTGGAAACACCGGAAGGGGACGCCCTAGAAGGACATATTATAGTGAGCTTATTGGTGATTTTCTTTAGAAAGGTCAGGTGCATAGTACTCGCAACAGACGTGCGTGTTTGACCAGATCTATAAACGAAGCAAAAGATGTATGTAAGGATCGTAGCAGATGGCGTTCTGTTGCTTCTGCCTACCCCCATGGGAAGTAGGCGTGAATTTATGTATCTGGAGACCTGAACACGTGAGGTATAAATACCTATTAGGTATAAATAAAGGAGGGAAACGTGACGTAATTTAATATAGTAATTACGCAAATCTAGTTTCTTACACTGAGTTAATGGAAATAAACAATTCAGGTGCTTCCTTGCCAGTGCAAATTAGACTTTATTCATGTTATTTAGAGCACTTTTTCAGCCTTTGGCTCGGCTGCGCGGCCTTTTGCCTGGTTTGCTTAAGAATGTAGACGTAGACTTGAAAGCTAGTTTACAAATACATGATCATTATCGTCTAGCAGTGTAAGCGAAACATAAGTCATAAAGGCGACTCTATAAAGTCTTCCTTTTAGAAAACCACACTTTAGCAACCAGTCTGACGAAACACGTGGGAATTTAAGTAATTAACACTCAATACAAGGGGCTCGTGGCTAAGTAATAACAGCCGCACGGGTCGATCGATCAGGTTAAGCTATACTTGCCGCGGTTGGTCCGTGGATGGGTGACCATCTTCACATACCAAGATCCTTCCGTGCCTTGGAAAGCACGTTAAGCCGTTGGTACCCGGCTGTCATTTGTGGATCTTTGACAGTCGTTACGCTTCGTCAGAAGCCCGAAAGTCTGACAACCAGTCTTACCAGTCTTACCCAGTAACTGGTTGGGAAAAGGCCAGGCAGATGATGACAAGGTCAAATTAAAGTAGCTAGCGAAACTCCGCAGATGTGATGAGTATAACTAAACTAGACATAACAAAAAAAAAAAAGATTTTATGATTTTAAGATTTTAATTAATGACCCTTAGTAGTTTATTTACTTGAAGTGGGTATGAATTTAGAAAATCAGCACTGCGTTAACTTTGGCACCCTGGAAATTTCCCAAGTTACACATACTTTTACTATTATGTAATGGGTATCCCAACCGGACGAATAGAAAATAGTCAATACATTTCAAAAACTTTCTTAGTAGAAAACCCACGTTCGTCGAAATAGAGCAAAACTAGGATGAAAACTTCACGTCAATCAGATAAACTGCTTTGCATAAAACGGGGAAAAACAAACAAAACAACCGTATATTATATTATGTTGTATAATGTATTGAATAGTTGCCAAACTCTTGCTTTAATATCGCATGAATCATTCCCGTATGATTGTTATGGAGAGTTAAGGATCACCCGCCACTTGGATCGCCACAAGAATAGGCTAATCCTATTATTATATAACTATGATATCGCAGATATGATTGCCACACAGAATACATAATATGTGTACTGAATTTCGGCCATCTTCTTCTTAGTGTGTCGATAGCAATCTAAATGGACTCGGCCCAGAATTCAGTTACTTGTTTGGCGCTCTCACCAGCGTCCATCAGTTCCTGTAACGTGATACTCGTCTTCGGCGCCGGAGATATTAGAGTGCATAAGTTTGTGCGCAGACACAGGTACCACTCATTTCTCACTCTCATTGTCCGATGGGACGGCAATCCGACACGACTGGAGAGAATTCAGGTGCAGGACCAACGGCTTAACGTGCTCTCCGAGGCGTTTTACACCGGCAACTTCCAAATTCCGGGCAGTTACTAAGTAGTTCCTAATGGAAAAACTCAATAATACTTTGCCCGACCCAGGATATCAAGCTCAGTAGTCGCGCTTGCGATCACGAGACCAACGGGGCAGTCGAGGGAGATCGTAGAGTTAGAAGTTAGGAGTTGAAAACCAGCGCTGTAGTTCTGCTTCGTGCATGCCACAATTGCCATAGCATTACGCTGACGTTGACCTAGATCTGATGCATACCTCCCTACCAGTTATTTTGTGCAAGTAAGTAAATATCTCCATCTTTCTCTATGGGGCAGAGTTGGACGATCAAATCTACCGATATGCCAAGAATTGACGCTTCCAATATGTGGAGCTACTACCTATTAAGGATACCACGGACAACTCATCGCACAAATGTCTTGATCTTTAAACAACTCAAACCAGAGAAAGCACAACAACGTGTCGTGAGATACTTCGGCCACATTTCTCGCAGACCAACAACATGGAACATGATGACAGGAAAAATAGAGAGCAAAAGACCTAGAAGCCGAAGCTCAAGAGGTACCTAGCAGCGCCCCATTCCACCAGGTCACTGATCGTTACAGATGTAGAAAGACTGTTAACAATTTGAAATGGAGTCACAGTTCTCAGCATCGAGAAGCGATTAAGAAGCAAGAGAATTAAACATTGTTTCTTCGAGTGAGGTACCTTCCAGTCTATGCTATAAAAATCTCCCCGTGAAAACTTGTATAAAGCTTGAAGTGCACTATCAATAGTGTCAAGCAGCATCAGAGGGAACGACACCTCACTTCAGAAAAGACCGGCTGGCTCCGTCTAAGTATTAGCACAGAATAAAACAACGAACTGTTCCATCCCAAGGTTTCCGTCCTTGAGTAAAATAAACTCGACCGTGACGCAAAAGAAAACCTACAGTAATTTACATACCCTTGCGATTGCAAATACAGTCGTCATCGTTATGCAAAAAGCTTCTAAGCACCCAAACATTGACGTTTGAGTTGAGTATCACCGCAACTTTTGCGGGATATATCTACAGGGCTTTGTGTGTCAGTCATCATTTTCTTCAACACAAAACGAAAAGGTTCTTTTCTTCTCGTTGAAACTGGTTAAGGTTGGCAAAGAAAATAAATTATACCGTTTTATAATTCATGTCACGTTGTCTTGTGGTTTTAATCAAGGCCAAAGTTTAGGGGAGGCGTTAATCTACTAATGTTAGGTTAAGGAAGTTCGTGAAGTGCCGAGCTCGTATTCGATGGGATTTACTCTTTGTTTCAGATTCTTTTATGTATACATAAATACCTACGTGTAGGGATTTTTCTGGATTTTTGAAGTGGGAACTTCTTTGGGCGTACTTTGCGCTCTTTCTGAACAGTGAATGAAACTGAACCGTTACGCTCGGGTATACTCGGTTCCAGTCGGTCGGTGACGCTAAATGGAGTATATACGTCGGGTTTGTGGTTTTACCATGCCATACCTACTGTTTTCGTCACTAATCAGGGAGTATACTCTCTAAGGATGTCAACGAAAATACGGGCCCATCCGAAAGCAGTTGATCCAGCAAAAAAGTGACCGATTCGATTTTTCGGACGGGTTTCTATATATCGGGGCTAGAGACAGCTGTCAAATCGTGTTGTATTTCATTTTTAGTTCGGGCCACGAAGTAATCATAGGTAAGTCCGACAGTGATACGGCGTAGATTACGCCCGTAACGTCGACCAAAACTACGGATTTCGTACTTAGGGAGTAGACCCCTGTTTTCCAGATTAGTAGACTGTTCATTGTACCCACTGATCACTGGATAAGGGTAATATGCATCAGCGGGATTGTCCGAAAGGGTTACCGCTACCCCGGAACATAAAGGGCGAAGGAAGGAACATGGGTGGGTTTTAGTCTGACACTCCCTTCCGCTCCACCCAGAGCGGGAGGGGTCATTTGATGATTTCCCATCCGGAAAAAAAAAAAAAAATAGGGTAATATGCACCCTGTTTCAACAAAGCCAATAGTGTGAAATAGCCTTATAATATTTGTAGAAAGTCAAAACCCCATAATGATGCTGATTAACGCCTAATTTATGTCATCAAACGTTTTGGCACAAACTCTGCTAAACCCCACCGCTTAATTACGTATGTTATTATGCATGTTACGTATTTTAAGTAAGTAAATGGCAACTTGCTGACGAGAATATAAAGCGACTTGTCTGACTTAATATTTACGAGCCAGCGCTATACTGAAAAACTACGAGAGAGATTTAAAAATATAATTGTGTTCCCTAGCTCTCTTGAAACCAAATAGTTTTGTAAACTAATAAACCAGTTCCATTTTGTATTTTTCAAATTCAACATTGGCAAACTATTGTGAGCAAAAGTTTGCTATTATTGTTTTTTGTTTGATGATAAAAGTGCTGCATTTTAGATTCAAAATAAAAATCTATCTGCATACGAGTATCTATTGGCAAAGTATACCATAGATGCTTACACAACATTCTTGCTTTAGTTAATTGCATGGAGGAATACCTAAGCCAGCACCTTGCGTAACAGACTAACAACTACAATCTGAATCATTTTGAAGGATATTGTAGATCCATTGCTTCATATGTTCCAAAAATTCGTCTCCTCATCAACGTAAATAACGCAATGAATGTTGACGAACTGGCAAAATGAAAGTCATTGCCACTGATAGTACATATGTTCAGGAATTACCCCGCTTGTTCAAGTATACAACCATTGCGTCAAAAACTTTTAATTCTGATGACTAGAAACTTTCGTCAGAGGGGCAATTCCCGTAATTTTATTTTTTTTTAATTCTCAACCTATCAAAATACGTCTCATTTCCCTACATTTTTGTCAATTTTTTGATATTGATTGTCGCCGAGATGAGATTGCGACTTGCATTTGAACGTTTTTTAAGTACGAGAATTGGCCTTCTGTTTTATTGCAATGGATATTTTACCGGACTATAGAATCAATGTAACAAAAAGAAACTGCGTTTGCCTCAATCAGTCAGAAATTGTTGGCACGTTATGTTTATTATATCATTGTAACCCGAGAAGATTTTACATATTTCCTTAATTATTCTCCACATTAAATCACCACTGACCCCTATTATCAAAACAGGGCACTACTCTCAGTTTCACGACGCGACGGCATATTATTTCAAATCCCGTAAATCCTTCACCACGCGCAAAGTACCAAGTTTCGGTGCTCGTCTCGTTAACTAAGAACTGGTGGAAAATTACCAGTTGAGCCGGCTCGTGGCAGAGGAACGAACAACCGCCATCATTGAACATTAACCCCATAATACGTTAAATATGCTAAGGAGCTCGCATTCAGGAATAATAGTGGCTGAAATCTTCGCAAACTTCGCGTCACCCCGCCGTATGTTTCGTACTTTGCTAATTATGTAGTCTGACGTCGTGAGATTCAGATGTGGTCGCGTTGAATTAAGTTTTATTTTAAGCTGTGGTTTTTACTTGCTCTGTGTTTGTCCCTGTGAAACCTAGTTTTTATTTTTGCAATACCTATTGTCATTGCTTAGTACAAAAAGCAATCTGCAATGCTACTTCATCCGTGCTATTTTCGATTTATTTCCTTTAACAATAATGAGAGCAAGTGCAGTGGTTTTGCAGATTTCAGAACAATTCTCTTTTTTATAACTTAACCTGTTCACTTGACCTAATTGAATAAAAAAGCATAAAAAGCTCGGTACTGCATTGAGATGACACTAAATGCTGCCCTCGCTTTGGTCACTTTATCCGATTGCCAATTGTCCAATCATTTGAACCCGTTTCCGACAGCCGCCGTAATGTGGGCCGGAAAATAAAATAAAATGCCTTATTTATTTGATAAATGGACAGATTTAGAGGAAGGTGACACATACGTAGTGCCTACATGCATTATGAGACGACCAGTAATACAGATTGATGATCGTATCGCTTGAAATATCGCTCTACTTTGTTAGGAGCATGGAGTACTGCGCGGGTCCAAAATCCGGGCATGCGGGATTTAATATTAGTATCCACTTACAGGGATCGTGATCAACCTTTAAAGGGCATTTTATCCGCTCATGGTGTGCCACAATTAAACGATAGGCACGTCTCTAACCTTTGCCTAAGTACTTGCGTAACGCCTGTCGGTTATGGTTCGGTTCAATGAGCAGGGAATCTGTCTGTAATGAATCAATCCACCTAGAAGCAGGTTTCACCGCTTGCAGAGTTATCTTAGAGATGAATTGAACAGAGCTTACTAAGGCTTATTGTAGGGGCGTTTTATCAAAGATAAATCTGCAATTTAGCTCTAGAGCACACAGCGTTAGTGCGAAAGTATTCTTATCGTATTTTAAATTTAAATTCCACAGACGTAGCTCACCGATGATAGTGTAGATAACTCAATAAGTTCAATTGGATTAAAATGCGGAGTTATCTATCTGCCCGGTGTGCTTGGCAATATTCAAGGGGTGCTATTATTTGACCCACTTTGCACATCACACGAGTGTGGCGCGGTGGAAATTAAATTGTATAAAAACGTAGTTCTACATATTCTTTTCATATCTGTTATTGTTTTTATTTGCAGTGTAGTTTAGTCTGTTTATTCATTTTCATATAAGTAGTAACCGTAGCCGAAAGACACCTGACGGTCAATTCTCTTAGTTTTAAGAACGTTCACAGTCTGATCTCAGTCACAATCTATCAAAAATACCTCTAATTTCCCACATTTTTGATGAGATTTTGACATTTGTTTGTCGCCGAGATGAGACTGAGACTAGATTTTGATCGTTTTAAATTACTAGAATTGGTCTTCAGGTTTCAGTTGCCGAGTTTATCACTAAGAAAAAGTGTTATAATTATGTCTTCTTCATTCTATTATATTTTTGGTCTCTGTTTAGACTGGGTTATTAATTGTAAACTGCTTGGTAATTATAATTATATACACACAAACTGACTTCGCTAGGGAGAACAAAAAAAAAACACGAACAAAGTCAACAAAACAAATTAGTTCCAGGGAAAGTATAAAGCGTCAGGTAATCCCCCGCCACCTTAGGGGTAGAAAAATGAACTTTTAACACAGAGTAGTTAATTACGCAAACTAACAACTTGCTAACAACTCTGGGCTGTGCATTATTTAACTTTGAGTAGCGGGCACGAACCTTATCTTTTAGACATAGATAGTAAATTTGAGCAGTGGTCAAAGCTCTATTTTTCTAGACTCAAACTAACGTAGGTAACGTCAGTGTGTGCGTCATAACACTCATTTGCATGGACTAATCGCCATCTTGCCCCAAGCTAAGAGGGGCTCTCTAGGGTGAAGTTATTAGTGCCCTGTCCATCTTCATTCCGCAGGCTCACTGCCAGAGACTTGGACTTGACAACCGTTTACTAACGGTCGCTTGACCATATTCCGCAATTTAAATTTGAAAAAGGAATCAGATTGTTGTTCTTTTTACGTTCCAAAACGGTTTCACTAGGTATTTTAATAACTGCCAAGCTTTACGCAGAATTGAATTTTTCGATGTATGAGATCGGATTGTGATATTTGGGGCTACTTCATACTAGCAGCACCCTGCGGTTTCACCTTCATAAGTCCTCCTCGAGTCGACCCGACGTGAGTATCCTGTGGGAATATCGGGATACAAGTATCGTCTGTTAATCCGGGTTATAAACTATCTGTGTGCCAAATTTCATCTAAATCCGTTCAGCCGTTTTTGCGTGATTAAGTAACAAACATCTAAATATACAAACTTTCATAGTTATAGTATTAAGTAAGATGTAAAAACCGTTAAAGGTTTGAAAAATTCCAATTAATTTCCTAAATTTTTTATCCGTCTGAAATCTGCTGTTAGTTCAAATGATGTTCAATCTGTTTTATGAGGCATGTCTCATCTATCGGTCCCAACTCCAGAAAACATGACGCAGACAACATCAATCAAGTTGACATATTCAAAAAAATATCACTATTAAGATAAATATTCTCAACAAACTAGGTTAACACGACCAGACCAATCTAGTAATGAAAGAAAACAGATAATTATCTGCTCAAAAAGTCTGCGAGTAAAACAAGTAACCTGAAAGAATTAGGTCAGCAGGATAGTCGTGGATTCACGACATTTACATTCACAATTATCTTTAAATCTTCCACTAGCCAGCTGTGGAGTGTTTCGTTTAATCAAAGCCAGATACTTAATATCGGTTTGTGTTTTTAATCTCTTATAATTTGTGGCTAAGTAATAACAGCTGGAAGGATCGGTCGAAGGTTAAGCAACGCTTGCCGCGGTCGTTTGTGGATGGATGAACATCCATTACATATCGAGACCCCTCCGTACCCCGGAAAGTACATTAAGCCGTTGATCCCCACTGTCATTCGTAGATTTATGACATGTCGTTACGGGTAGCCAGAAGGCGAAAAAAGTGGTATTCAGCTGCATCCGGTTGAACTGGAAGCCCTCCCCAACATAGTCGGGAAAAGGCTAGGCAGATTGGTTGATCGTATAGGACAACGGCAGGTAGATCAATGTATCTTTTTAACAAATGATAATCACTGAACACAATGTATGATGGTTAAACTGATGAGTATAAACATCCTCTGTAAGTTGATTTCCCTGATCTATCTTCAGTGTTACACCCTGTATAATCTTATCTCAAGCTAATTTGGCAATACCAGCACATTGCGGTCCTGATCCGGAACCAATAGCAAAGGCGTTGATTACAGCATTATCATTCAGGGGTCTTTAATTGTCGTGGTTTACATTCAATTCTGTGCTAAATACGTAACTATTATGTCTTATTCAATCAATCAAATCAAAAGTCATTCATTCAAACTAGGCTGATAATTAGCACTTTTTGTAGTCAAAATTACATAAGACAGTCCTCACAACGCTCGCCCTTCACCACATCCTAGTGCTTTAGCTGGGAAGAAGTGACGCAACAACCTTCCCAGCAGCACAGCTGTCTGTTCAGTTAGAATAACTTGATTCTATACAATATTATGCAAGCACTGTAACTCTCAGTTTCTTTGGAAATATAATCTTGTTGGTATCAAGCTGCAGGATATCGCAGCGCTTCGTCTTCTGCGCACCTTAGCTGAGTAAAGTTGTTGTCACCTAGGTATTTGAGCGCATTTAATCTCATCTTGTAGGACTTAGCACCGGTAATATCTTTGGACGTCTACTCTGAAGTATCTCAAGATTCTAGTAGGGGTCAGTTTACCCTGACTATACCCGACGCTTCAACTTTTCCGCACTGAATGGCCGTCGTCACGTATTAACACGCTTTTAATTGAGGTGTCCAGACATGTTTCAATGCAGGGCGAAGACAACATTGATTGTCAAGTGTACAGATTTTTGCCTTTCAGTAGGTACAAGTAAAATACATCATCATCATCATGAGCAGCCTATAGCAAATCAGTGCTGGACATCAGCCTCTCCCATTGTACGTCATTCAACTCGATTTTCAGCAACTCTCATCTAGCTGCAAAATACATCAACAACTAATAACAAATTCTGAGACAAAAGTCTCTCTAGTTTCTAGTACAAAGCTGCAAGGCACCAATTTAACCCGACTATACCCGGCGCTTCATCTTTCTCACGCTGAGAGCCCGTCGTCACGTATTTGCGCGTGTTTAATTCACGACTGTCCGTGTCCACGGCAGGGTTAACGAGTGTACCTGCTTCTGACGGAATTCTCTTTCTTTTATATTATTTTCTGAATAGGAGAGCCAGCTGAGTGATTAAATATGCAAAGCTGTGCCAGTTTAAGTGCTAATGAACCGTGTGATTCTTGCGTTGTTTATGGATTTGCGGGTTATTTGTTGGTATATTCCAGCGGTAGTACTTGTTGAATTGAATAAATATTTTTGTTCTAGACTGCACTGTTTTATTAGCATAACTAAATGCGGGACGGAATAACACTTCATACCATTAAGTCGCACTACAGTGAGATTTAATGAAATGTTATTGTCAATAACATTGTTAATGTTACTGTTTTGTTCAATTCAATATTGTTTCAGCAAGTTTTATCTAAACAGGAAAAAGGGAAACATGTATATTTTACTAAAAGTACTTACGAATTCCCTTGCCCAAACCCTCGTATCTCGTAAACAGAGAGAAAACATCGCGGCCGTCCAATTTCGCCTGATCCGTTGCGTGGGTAGGCCTGCATTAGCGTTGCGGCGGCGGGCGGCCCGAAAACCTCACCAAATGAGCACATGCACGGAAACTCCAAGCCCATTTACGGACCCACAGATCCTAGAAAAAGTAAAGTAAAACTCTTTCCTTTTACGTAAAGGAAAATGCTTTGCTAAGTGCCCGTTTATTTATTCCTGATCAGCAGTTTATGTGCCTTATGATCCGTGAAAGGATTTCGGGCGTACATATAGTTATGTTTAAATAAAAGTCAAGTATTTTTAATAACCATCAAAATGTCAAAGTCAAACCTTTTTATTTGTTAAGCATATGTGTAAATAGGTGTTTTATATAAAATAGGTACAAAGATCTCTATGTTTTGCCGCGAAGTTACATGTATAATATCTATATTGCAAACAAAATTTATTTATAACGTTTAAATTGTTAAAAACATAATAACATTTAAATGTTCTTGGTGAGACTTAAATTTTAACATTTAAGTCTTACCAAGGGGTATCGTATTACCCAGTAACTGGGTTGTGGAGGTCAGATAGGCAGTCGCTCCATGTAAAATACTGGTATTCAGCTGCATTCGGTTAGAGTGGAAGTCGACCCCAACATAGTTGGAAAAAGACTAGATAAATAATGAAACATAATAACATTTCTTATGTATCAGGTAATATGTTGTAAGGGTTATTTACATAAATATAGCATAATCTGTAGAAGGTTGCGTGGGTAGACGCCTACCTACTTTAGTACTGAGGGACTGGCATTTTTATTGTAGGTTCTCAAAGTTCACCAATGACGTCGTTGAACGTTTTGAGTTGACAGGACACAATGATAGACCTCGACATCAATGGTTATTGCCCTTTCCCTATAATATATCTCCGTTGAAACCCAAACAATAAATTATGTATGTTTTTTTTTTGTTATTGGAACATGTTGACTATATTGATTCAGGACGATAACGGACTTTACTTCCGCTTTTTAAATAAAAATGCTAGATAAGTAGGTGGGTCATTGACTGTTATTACCATGAAAACGAGACAACTGTAGATCGAAGGTCATAGTTTTAAACGTCTAGAAGATAGCAGGTAAAAATCAAGATCAAAATCAAAAGTGATTTTTTCAAATTAGGCTGAGAATCAGCACTTTTCAAACGTCAAAATTACATAAACCAGTCCATCAAAACGCCCGCCCTTCACCATTTCCTAGTGTTTTCGCTGGGAAGAAAAAGTGGAGCAACAAATTCCCCAGCAGCACAGCTGTCTGTTCAGATAGAAAAACTTGTTTCAATACAATAGTAGGTATGCAAAATAATTCACATTACGAGACATAGAACATTAAATAAAATTATTTGCCATATGTCAGCTAGCCACGCCAATATACCAATAATTACAGAGAAAACAGTACTCAAGCTAAAAAAAAAAAGAAATAACTAAAACAAATTCGATCATCATTTATCGTTCTTAAAATTTATTTCCTACCAATATTCGAAGCTTGCTAGTGCAAAAATAATGAGATAAACCGTAACTTTTTAAATTAATCTCATGGGTGCGGTTCAATTTAAACTACGAGATTTTATGTGTACAGCATTCATTCGGAAAGCGTTTGAGATTTAAAAAGATTGAGTAATATGTTTACTGCTGTGTGCAGTCAAGCTAAAATGTAAGCTTAACGCGAAGAAATATAGCGTATTTTTTATTATTGGAGCCACACACTTGCGACGTATTGTACGACTTAGAATTGGCAGCAAAATGTTGCCAATAAATAGTTTCTGAACCGTTGCTGAGTCTGCTACTTTTTCTCTTTCAAGTATGTAGATAATATACTTATAGACATTTCGTTTTTATGAGAATAAAGGGGTTTATTTATAAACGATGATTAAAGTTAAGCGACGTTTAAACATCAAATACGTTTAAACTTTAAGCAATGTTTATGAATAAAGGGGGATGTCTCCCGTTTTCTATCCTGCCTGTTTAAACGTGTTTATTACTAAACTAGCAGCGCCCCGCGGTTTCACCCGCATAAGTTTCGATCCCGTGGGAATATCGGGATAAAAAGTATTCTATATGTTAATCCCGGTTATAAACCATCTGTGTGCCAAATTTCATCCAAATCCGTTCAGTAGTTTTTGCGTGAAAGAGTAACAAACATCCATCTATCGATCCATCCATCCATCCATCATACAAACTTTCACGTTTATAATATTAGTAGGATAGTAGGATTATCTAACCGAGGCAGTCAGAAAGTTTGAAACAGACAACACTATAGAACATTTTCATTTCGTACACACAAAATTTTATTTTTTTGTCAAAATTATTTCTACTTTCAACCTCCATTTTCTCAGCACATTCACACACCGAACATAAAACGAAATACAAATTGGAAAATGTGTTCACGTTTCCGTAACCCCATGTTGTTCAGTGTGGATGGGCAGGTCTGAGCAACAATGTTTCAGCCAGATATATCTGACGTCTATTCAATGTTGCCATTTTGGAAAAGAACCCATATCATCTTGCGTCTGACTGGCAGACGCGGGAAAGGCGTTCGTTTATGATGACCCTTGTCACACCACTTTTTCTGTCTGCTAAAACTCATAGTAGAAACTAAACGGTTTAATATATCTTTATTTTGTTTCAGATGAACAAGAAATTGCCGTAACATTTTAAAATAACAGCGTAGCAGACGTGAAAAATAATAGTGCCTATATTAAAAAATAATTTAACATTATTTAATTAAGTGCTAAAGTGTAACATTGCATCGTAATTAATGATATGATGAAAGATGTGTAATTAGCGAGGGAAAATGAATCAAGCGAGTGTAAAATGTGTGTGTATTTAATCAAGAGTGTATCAAAGTGTTAAATCTAGAGTGTAATGTTGGGTAGTAGGGTGTAGTTTAGTGTGAGTGTGTGTGAAAGAGAGGCAAAATGTTGCCGGTGCCTCAGGATCGTATGTCTGGTCGGCGCAGCAGTTCCATCGTCAGTCGGACGCTGCTCGGGCGCCGGGCCTCCGTCTACGTCACCGGCAACCACCAGGATCCTGCCAAGGTAAAAATAAAAATATATTTATTATTTTTTTATTTATTTATTTATTTATTTTTGGTTTTGTTAATATCCCTAAGGATAATGTACCTGCGACGAGTACCATCAATGTGACGACCGCTTAGGGATTGTCAAATAAAAATTTATAAAAAAAATGACGTAAGAAAGTGAATGTAAATAAATAGCCAGAGTGGCTAAAGCTGAATCCTTCAAAGATGTCTAGTCGTTCCTGCAGTTATATCATTTTTGCAGTTTTAAACTTCATTTAGCTGGTAATTTAGTAAAATGCTTGTCTTCTGTCGTAATGATGTAATCAAGGTTCCGCAATAACATTCAAAGTCAAAGTCAAAGATTTATTAGCAGATAAATATGGTTACAAAAGTTCTTACAATGGTAGTATAATAGTAGCTTAACTTATTCAATAATAACATAATGACATGCAAATTTTCTGGTATAGGTACAATTAGATCATTTAGATTTAAACTGAAGGAATTCTTTAACAGTATAGAAGGGATTCTCAATTAGCCATGTGTGTAAAGCCCTTCTGAAGCGGACCATTGGAAGTTCTTTGATTTGGTTAGGAATCTTGTTATAGATCTGAATACACATAGGGTAGCAACTTCGTCTATATAGTTCCGTTTTCGTTCTAGGAATAATCAATCTATTAGGATATCTAGTTTAGAACTTACATTTATCTCCCAGTTTTTTAAACATCTCAGGGTGAGATTTGGTAAATTTACATATTTCCTTAATATAAATACCAGCAGTGGGATTCTGTAACCATCTCACCGTGAACACTTAGGTGAAGTGAGCGTGGAGTGAGCTGTCATTCCAACTAATGCTAGGGATTGACACTACTGACAGCTCACATCAAGCTCACTTCACTTGAGTTTTCACGGTGAGATTTTTACAGAATCGACCGGCAGTTAATGTAAGTATTCTAAGTTCCTTGAACAGTGGTTTACAGGATGTGAGTGGGTCTACATTACAAATCGCACGCCTCTTTTTGGGCTTTCCCCCTACAGCAGGACAAAGAGAAAACTCTCCTGCAGACTAATAATGAGCATTAACCACCACGTATGCTCAGTGAGAGTTAGTAGGAATTTTAAAACATCTGACAAACAACAAAGCAAAAATGAAAAGGTATCATCTAGGCACGCTCGTTCCATCGTAGACCTCATCCATAGCCTTCCATCAGCCGAGACAAGACCAGGTCCTTGCCGAAATAAAATAAAAATAAAATCTTGACATTACATTTTTATCAGTACTTTGTGTGTGTATACCACGTATGTCTTTGTGTGTACCTATTGACTTGAATTGTTTTTTTTTTTTTGATGTCTTTTTCTTTTTTTTATTATAAATTTTACATTACATTTTATCAATACTTGGCCACTTTGACATTGTAGGTTAATTTTAATATTTCTACACCGGCAACGGTAGTGTATGTGAAACTGTTTAATATTAAGACCTTAATGTACCATATGCTGAGAAATAAATGTTTTATTATTATTATTATATTATAATAAAAAATTATATAAAAATTGTATGTCCAGATTTCGTCACAACTTCACCGTCAGTCGATGTCTAAAATTTTAAAAGTAGCACTTCACCGTCAGTCGATGTCTAAAATTTTAAAAGTAGCACTTCACCGTCAGTCGATGTCTAAAATTTTAAAAGTAGCACTTCACCGTCAGTCGATGTCTAAAATTTTAAAAGTAGCACTTCACCGTCAGTCGATGTCTAAAATTTTAAAAGTAGCATTGTTACTTGCCCGGTTTAAACTGTCAACCTCCGTTAACCTTCTACTCGACTTACCTACTCACGGTAGACAGTGTATAATTCCCTAGCTGTACGAGTACGTGTATATTTGGCTACACGACTCAATTAGCTAAACGCTTATCAATCTGGATTATAGATGCGACTAAATTGCCGCGTGGGTACACACCCGTACGCACTGGATTAGAATTATCTCTCAGTAAATATATACAAGATACGTCATCGTGCCCTTAATAATTATCTATTTATAGGAACACTAGCTTCTGCCCGCGACTTCGTGCACGTGAAATTTCTTGTTCCTCCGACCGAGTCCGTCGCATCGCATCGCATCGCCAGCCCGCGCTATCACTTTCGTTTTCGCTGACTTTTTTTCTGTTTGCTCAGCTCCTAAAGGTCCTAGCGTGATGATGTGATAGCCTTATAGAGGTATGAGGAACAGGGTTTAAAGTTCACTCATCCTCCATAGAAAAGGGAAGATCCTTCGACCAGACGCGTGTTGTATCTGGCGGGCAATTGCCCAACGATTGATGTTGGGAAGTTTGTATATGTATATGCTAATTGCGCGGTAAACTCTGCTTGCGAGATGCAGGATTTGCGTGACGTCAGTATGAGGCATTGTTCGTATGTGGCGTTGTAGATACCGCTACAGCCTTTCTCAAGAATTGGGCTATCATAAAAAAATATTTTTTCAAAGTTGACTTTCAGTTCAGGAATGTATGTAGGGGACATACAAATAAACAAATTTGAACTCTTTATAATATTAAGTATAGATATGTCATCGTGCGCCTAATATGTATATTTATAGGAACATTCACAGCTTAACAGATCGAGAACATATATCAAAGAAAGCGAAAGTAAAAATCATGTCGAGTCAATCAAGTGTAGGTACATTTCTTTATCATGAGCACAACAACGAATAGAGTGGAAAAACCTCCAATAATAATGATAAAGTTGTAAAGATCTTTTTATCGGATAAGAATAGCCGATAGCATTATAAATAAACGTACCATAAATTTTCTTCGCAAGTTTTTGTATACAACTTTTATAGGCGTATCAAAGAAGAGTGCTATACGTACCGATCTATCTACAGGAGTGGTATGAATGATAGAGCTCGCGAAATATAAATGTTTATGTAAAGCGCTACTACTCGTCAGATTTACGAGTAAAATACACTGTTTTGGAGCTGTTAGCACCTTGTTACTGTGCGTGATCTTACTCAACGATTTAAGTCAAAATGATTAATGGAATCTATGGAAATAGCTCTGTATATAGGCACTTTAAGAGCTTTTTATTTATCGATTGATAGGTATATGATAATGAAATAACATAATTATTAATGAATTATAAATGAGTTATAATAAAATAAAAGCGTTGCGTTCAGAATCTCAAGAATTTTATAATAATAATCCATAATCAGCCTATAATATTCCCACAGCTGGGACACAGGCCTCCTCTCGGTGAGAGGGAGTGGGCCGTAATCCACCACGCGGGGCCAGTGCGGGTCGGTGGATTAATATTTAATTTTATTATAATTCTTACCTCTTGCTATAATAATCTTACATCCTCAAACTTTAAAGTAGCCATTATTTCATTGTTAAATTACGTATTCTCTATGACACAATCAACGAAACTGCGGGAAATGTACGCTTAATTGGAGTGATTAGTTAAGGAATTGACGTGGTTTCGAAGTAAGGGATCATTGAGTGGTCATAGTGCATTATAGGGCCCTGAACCACAGGACAAGCAATACATACAAGCGATCATACAGGACAATACAAGCGAGCGACGCTTAATTTATGGCTCACCGAAGATGTCACATATTGTATTCTTACTTTTTAATAAATAAACGTTATGCTTATTCTACCTTACAGCGGTTTATTACTCTATTAGCCTTATTATTTGCTCTATTATACTCAAGCATATTTCCACAGAACTTTGCATAGCGTGAATGCAATGCCATTATCGCGTCACAAATTCCATCAAACAATTTGCGTGAAGTTATGGCGGCGTTATGAGCGTAGCTGGCATAGGGATACATAGACAAACACAAACACATGAGCTGTATATTATTACCAGCTTGCGTACGATATTTGCTCGCGATGTAAAAGCGGGTACGCTTCAACGCGCGCCTCCATTCTTCCATTCATCCGACGAACAATGTCTTATTTCGTGAATATGCTAAATTAAAATGCTCACTACATGCTAGGGATGTATTTTTTTTAGAGATTGCAGATGTCAAAAGTTTTACAGAAGGACGTTTTTGGAAAGAAAGAAAGAAAATACATTTATTTGCGGCAAACATGACGCATAAAAAAGAACACAAACACAAAAAAATAACAAGTTGAGAGTGAACATGCGTCACATCCACTCAATACTTTTAGTTAATTATTTTTTTAAGAATCTGTAGCCCTTTTTGGCCCATTTTTGACCGTTCTAATTATTAGAGATTAACCTAACATAACCTAACGTTCTGTTAAAGTACATACGTAACATATGAAGTTTTTTCTAACCCCCCCGGCCCCGCGATCCCGCGACGCGACAACATTTAATCAAAAAGTTTCATACGTCCTTACGTAGGGTCATAATTTCAAGGTTATTTTTTATTTTTATAGGGTTTCAGGTTTATACCTTTTTTGTTCTATTTGTGGCTATTTTTTCATAGTTTTTTTTTAACTTGTTTTAGGCTTTTTACGTTCATATTATTACGTGTCGGGGGTTTTTTAAAATTTTTATTTAATTTTTTATGTCATGCTTTTTGTAGGGACTCCTTAATTTTTTTAGCGGTTTTAAACGCGTGCGGTTCACTCCACTTTCCTCATCAATCTGGAGCATTGATCAGACAAAAAAATAATTTTCAAGTTTTTAGTTTTCATTTCGTTAGTTAATATTCCTCATTCCCTTTCAATATAGTGTGCATTATTCTACTAGTCAAGCCAGTTCATTATTTGATACACATATTGAGGGAGTTGTGAAAAAATATGTAATCCGCTATTTTGCGGCGGCCGCCATCTTGGACCGATTTTCATCAAACGTAGCTAAGAACACTCCCGATTAATTCACATTTCAAACAACAAAAACAAAATCAAAATCGGTTCATCAGTTCGGGAGCTACGATGCAACAGACACACACGTCAAACTTATAATACCCCGTCGTTTTTGCGTCGGGGGTTAAAAAAGAAAACAAACACAAAAAAAAATAACAAGTTGGGGGTAAACACGCGTCACATCCACGCAAAACTTTTAGTTTGACAGCCACTGCAACGGTTAAAATTTGAAAAGGTCAGCTAAAAACTGAGCAACGTATTTCCAAAATGCGGTCTTATTCAAATATAGGTAGGTACATGTACGGTATATTTCGCATCGCACAGGTATTCACTGTGCCAAAAATATTAAGAGAAATTCTATCTATGATTTCCTGCACGTAACATTTTCTCGTCGTTTATATAAAATTAAATGGTCTCCGAATAGAGTTTTTAGCATTCCAATTTTCCCGATAATACCTTTAGCGAAATCACGCAGAAGTGACACTGAGCTTCGCAGCCACTTTGAAAAGGGTACGAATGCTGTGGAATTAAAATACCTGCTTACTTTGAATATAAACGATGTACCTGAAAATTATGGGAGCGAGGAGGGACGGACGTTATATGGGTATTGAGAAGCAGGTACCTACTATACATAATTTGCGGTGACTGTCGCTTTTAGAAAAGTCTAGAGCGTTAGAAATAGAAAACTTGCTACAAAACGCTTTTTGGTAGAAGGTTTAGTTTCTTTTTGCTGGTGTATAGATACATCATAATCAGCTTATAATGTTCCCACTGCTGGGACACAGGCCTCCTCTCGGTGAGAGGGAGTGGGCTGTAATCCACAACGCGGGCCCAGTGCGGGTTGGTAGATGTCATATGTCTTCGAATTTTTGGTTCTAAGACATGCCGGTTTCCTCACAATGTTTTTCTTCATCGTTTTGAGAGCAATGGTGATGAAATAATTTACACAAAGTAAAGCGCATGTCTGGGTTTGAACCTACGTAAAACCTACTTACTTAGAACTCATAAGTCGCGGCCGTTACCACTGGAACACCACTGCTCTGTGTGTAAAAAAAATACCTACAGAGGAGTCCTATCGGTACTGTTCTAATATTATTGAAAATACAACAATTAATTTTTTTTTTCTCCGACTTGGCACTGGACTTGGCACATACCCTTATCATATTTTAATTTACAAATTTATTTTTAGTACGTCCAAAAAAAACGGTTTTTAAATCATGGTATGAAATGCACGAGGCCAAAAAAATGCAGCAGTCAACTCATTTGCAAGTCATGAGTGTTTTCAAAGCAAACAAGTTGAGATTTCAAACGTGAAAAATAACCTGCAGATTTCCTGTTTTTGTACGTAGACTTCACCTTTAAAAATGGAAATTATATGCATTATTTTGGGTGGTAAAATTAAGTTAAACTTTCCTAATTGTTTGATACATATTGTCGTGTAGCGACAGGAAACTAAGTTTAAATTAAAGAAAGGGAGGTTGAAGTTTATTACAGATTTAATAAAATTAAAGATTATATAAAAAATGGAGATGAAAAGACAGTGGTGTGTAGTGTGTGGGTGAGGCAGGATGAAGATGAGTGATTAGTGGGTTGAGGAGGCTGAGGAGGTAGACGCGACGCGAGGCAGGTGGCGGTGACAGGAGCAGGCAGACGTGGAGAGGTGCTGGTGCGTGTGCGGCACGGAGGATACCCGTAGGGGGGCCCACGCGACAGTAGTAGGTCGCAGCACGGCCGCACGACACAGCAGGCGCGCAGGCACGGTAGGGGCCCACGCGACAGTAGTACGTCGCAGCACGGCCGCACGGGAGGGCAGGCACGGCGGCGCGAGCGAACAGGCACGGCAGGGGCCCACGCGACAATAGTGGGTCGCAGCAGGGCCGCACGGTAGGGCAGGCACGGCAGCACGCGGTCAGCCCGCCAGGAGAGACGGCCCTGGTTGAGAGCAGGCCAGTAGTTTCAGGAGGACGGAGGACGAGGTGCAGCGCTGGTACGACAGGTTCCGGAGTCAGAGAGTTCCCTGGCTAGGTGACTCCGGAGTACCAGCACTACTTTGAGGGTTCACTTTTCAGGCGAAATCGAACTCCAACACGAACTCCCACTGGAACTGAACTAAAACTGGAACTGTCACCGCGTTGCTTCGATTCCACAGGTAAACTCGCAGAACAGCAACTTGAAGAAATAAATATGAATTTGAAATATTATGGCCAGTATTGATTTGCAATAGTTTGAATATATTTTCAGCTAAAAGTGACAGGCTGATAAGAATTTAGAAACAAACTTGTCATGGCGACGTATTGACAAACGTCGTTGTCAGAACTGTCATAATAAAATAAATTAATAAAATACAATTACATATATAGTTATTTCGTATTAAAAGCGTATTAAAAGTATAGTGTTTATAGGAAAAATGATATCAATCAGTGTGGGCGCAATTTCCAGCCCTTGGATGTTGCTAAATCGTCATAGTGTTATGTTAAAGTTTGATGATTAAGCGTGACCTGGTGTCGTGAGGAATAGTCAGATCAGCGCCTAACGGTGACGGAATGCTTGTCTGACCTGGAGGAATGAATGTAGATAACTGTGAGTATGTACATTACGTTACATTTTCCCCCCGACCCTAGAAAATTTTCGACTCAGAGAAAATTTTTATGAAGTTTTCCAAAGTAAACCGTAAAACACAACTTCGCAGATTCATACCTCTCCATTCAACCAATCGTACTATCTCTTTTAAGCAATCTCCTGCATTCTGGTAAGGGTGGAGTTCACATTCAATGACTGCCACTCTAGAAGGGTGTTTTATAAACGACGTTAAGGCTTCTTTAAGGAGTTGTCAGCCGCTCCAGACATGGAAAAAAAAGAAAAGGTATTGAATTACTTTATACAAATTAAGTATAGGGAATTAAGCTCATATAAGAGCGATAGAGTTAAGTAATAATAGATAGATACATTTGGTTTAGGCTTATTTAGTGAGTAACCAACCGCTCCTGCAAGGGCTTATTTATAGAGTTGCAACCGCTCTTTAGAGTAAATATATAAGAATATATACAATAGTTAGTTAACTTAAGATTGGATAGCTTAGATTACCAATGGTTTAGAGCCAATTGATAAAGCATAACCAGTGATCAATGCAGTAGAGCATCATGATCATTATAACTATGGCTGTAGAGCCGTAGTTATAGAAAGAGTAAAAGATTGATGGAGTAGGCCATCATCTTTAAAAACCGTTTGGATTTACCAAATAGTTGTAGTTGTGCTTAAGAGCACGAGTTAAATAAGTATTTATAGAATAAAAATATGATAATGTAGTGAGTGATGTTTATATACAATATATACATATCTTGATAATTAGTGTTTAGGAATGTTAAAATTAGTACAGTGTGCTCAAGTGATGTGTTTAGATGATAAAAATTTAGCCAAAAGGTTTAGGTTACACTAGACGAAGTGTTGTTTTAGAATTTAGGAAGATGTGAAAGTGATGGATGTGTGAAAATTATGTAAGAAGACAAAGAAGGGTGAAACTTTAAAATGAAAGAGAGACCTAGGAGAATTGAAAGAATTAGAGCAAGAGGGAGAGAAAGAGAGGGAAAGAACTAATTTACATTGGGCGCCAGAATGTCGTGTAGCGACAGGAAACTAAGTTTAAATTAAAGAAAGGGAGGTTGAAGTTTATTACAGATTTAATAAAATTAAAGATTATATAAAAAATGGAGATGAAAAGACAGTGGTGTGTAGTGTGTGGGTGAGGCAGGATGAAGATGAGTGATTAGTGGGTTGAGGAGGCTGAGGAGGTAGACGCGACGCGAGGCAGGTGGCGGTGACAGGAGCAGGCAGACGTGGAGAGGTGCTGGTGCGTGTGCGGCACGGAGGATACCCGTAGGGGGGCCCACGCGACAGTAGTAGGTCGCAGCACGGCCGCACGACACAGCAGGCGCGCAGGCACGGTAGGGGCCCACGCGACAGTAGTACGTCGCAGCACGGCCGCACGGGAGGGCAGGCACGGCGGCGCGAGCGAACAGGCACGGCAGGGGCCCACGCGACAATAGTGGGTCGCAGCAGGGCCGCACGGTAGGGCAGGCACGGCAGCACGCGGTCAGCCCGCCAGGAGAGACGGCCCTGGTTGAGAGCAGGCCAGTAGTTTCAGGAGGACGGAGGACGAGGTGCAGCGCTGGTACGACAGGTTCCGGAGTCAGAGAGTTCCCTGGCTAGGTGACTCCGGAGTACCAGCACTACTTTGAGGGTTCACTTTTCAGGCGAAATCGAACTCCAACACGAACTCCCACTGGAACTGAACTAAAACTGGAACTGTCACCGCGTTGCTTCGATTCCACAGGTAAACTCGCAGAACAGCAACTTGAAGAAATAAATATGAATTTGAAATATTATGGCCAGTATTGATTTGCAATAGTTTGAATATATTTTCAGCTAAAAGTGACAGGCTGATAAGAATTTAGAAACAAACTTGTCATGGCGACGTATTGACAAACGTCGTTGTCAGAACTGTCATAATAAAATAAATTAATAAAATACAATTACATATATAGTTATTTCGTATTAAAAGCGTATTAAAAGTATAGTGTTTATAGGAAAAATGATATCAATCAGTGTGGGCGCAATTTCCAGCCCTTGGATGTTGCTAAATCGTCATAGTGTTATGTTAAAGTTTGATGATTAAGCGTGACCTGGTGTCGTGAGGAATAGTCAGATCAGCGCCTAACGGTGACGGAATGCTTGTCTGACCTGGAGGAATGAATGTAGATAACTGTGAGTATGTACATTACGTTACAATATGTAATTTAATTATTTCAATAGCTTTCGCAATTCATTGGCTTGTCGTTCCCTGCATCGCTCAATACAGAAAATTGATTCAGATTCGAATCATAAATTCATAGCCCGATCCCAAACGGTTCATGTTAAATTCATAGAACTAATTAAATTAAACAATACATACATTGGCGCCGATTCCCTTGTTCACAAACTAAACGAAGTTTAAGTTCAGTGCATCTTTTTCTTTCTATTTCATTAGGAAAAGGACAGAGGATAAATATTAGTTTAGTATTGTCAAATTAGTCAGCGCCTGACGTAAATTGACGTATTTTTAGTAGCCATGTTTTTAATCACGTCTAATTTGGCTATAGAGTATTTTAATTTGACAGGACTAAACTAATATTTATCTTCTGTCCTTTTCTTAATGAAATAGAACGAAAAAGATGCAATGAACTTAAATTTAGTTTAGTTTGTGAACAAGGGAATCGGCTCCATTGGCAATTTATAACGCTGTATAACGTTGTGTTAAAAATGGCAATGCACGTGGTCACCCGCACTGACCACACCTAATTAATCGACACCATTACAGGGATCTTTAAACAAATATTGGAATACATTTTATTCCCACGTGAATTTCAGCTGTGTAATTTTTCACAAACTTTCCGTGTACCATCGTGTGATTTTGTTAATTTGTAACAATTAAACGTTGATGAATATGGATGAGATGGTTTTTATGCGGCGTAGCGGTTTTCGTAGGCGAGGAATTCGTAGCGCCGTAGACCTTTCGTTATAGCCTAAGGTTCTAACAATGCGGAGGCAGCCTGTGATGTGAGTATTTTTTTATTATGGTATTTATTATCGTTAAAATTATGCAAAGACTGTTAAACGTATCGTGCTGACAAACTCTTCCCTTACTTGTATTTTCTATAATTTTTTTAACTATTTCCGCGCTAGAGAAATACCTACTATGAAGTTACTACGCACCATTACTAACTAACAAAGCATTTATCTCCAGCATTTCCTTTTCACAAATGAGACTAGAATCCCAAACTAATTATGCAAAATTTGTCGCCGAAAAACAAAATCCCTTGTTCAATAAATCAAAATGACAGACGCTTTATCTGAAAGATCTAAGTTGAGCCTCTTAAAAGCGTCTGTCTTTTACACAGAGCACGAAATGACCGCTCCGTCAGGGTCTAGAGACGGCACTAGGTGCTTAGTAATAAAATTCGTGGCGCCCAAAGTGCGTTAAACGCGCAACTTCTGTCAACTGATGGCTGAGCAACTGACGGCGTTAATGGTGGTCCCATTAACGCCGTCAGTTTCTACAGCGGTGTATAAAGGAGCGGTTAAAACCATCAAACGGAATAACTTTCTCACATTTTCAACTTTTAATTGCGAAAAAATTATCAGCTTTCCCATACATTTGGGTCGAGTGGGTATTGAAGTATTGTATGGGACAACTGTTTTTTTTTGCGATTACGATGTTGGTCCAAGGGGAAAATTGTTCAGTTTGATGGTCAGACCTTTCAGATTCATGCTTCTTCTTCTTCTTAGCGTATCGATGGCAATCTAAATTGACTCAGCCCAGAATTCTGCTACGTGTTTGGCGCCATCACTAGCGTCCTGTAACGTGCAGGACATTATATTAAGTGTTACTTCGTTTGTGAAACAGCACCACATTTACACTCCAAGGCGGAGTCGTCCATCTCCACCTGAACACGATGTATATGTTATTTGTGTCGTAGTGTGATTTAACGGTGACACGCATGCTTTGTATGGGAAGTGTTGACACTGCCGCCTCTAACCTCGGCTGCCGAAGAGTCTCCGTTTTCTATGATCCTTCACATAAACTTTCAGTGTGCGGACAAGTAGCCTGTGCTTCGGAGGGTTACATTACTTGTATCCGACACTTTCCCAGTTCATTGGCTGGAATAAAACACTTTTATTGGGTTTTAGATATCTTGTAACGGTTTTAGTGGATAGGAAAAGGATTGTAGCCTGTTGTTTAGTGGGGTTGGGTCTGCTTCGAATCGTCTTGGCTAATTCGTAAGAGTATTGCTATCTTTAATTAAGTGGTAGAGCGACATGAAGACAGTGTAGTTATCGAGTTGTTAAAGTTAGTTATGTTGGTGTTGGAATGGAAAACAACGGTGTTGAAATGTTACTGTTTTATTTATGGTATAAATTATGTGAACATAAAAAACAAATAGTGGGAAACAATTGCATTCTTGAGTACGGCAGGCCGCACGTATAAGCTATGCCTATACTCGTATAAGCTGGTGTTTTATTTACCTGCTGACTTTTTTTTACCGTCTGGACGAAAACAGGGCATAAAAGGTGAACGGAGTAGAAGCCTATGGGGTCCTTAAACCTAACATGAAATTTTATTAACCTATCAATAAATACTATTACTTATTTAAAGTAAACTTTTTCTACAAAAACAAAAAAAAAACAAGTCAATCGACAAATAATATAAAAATTCAACTTCGGCACCCTACTCTACGTGCGAAAATTATCAATGAATTCGCAGCGACTTTCAATCCTTCAATTGAAGCCATCGGTCGGCTTCGATTCAAGGCGTTCAAGGTCGCTCAGAGCGCTATGGAACGGGCTTTGCTTGGAGTTTCTTCGAAGGATAATATCATAAATGAAATTATCCGGAAAAGTACCGAGGTTACCGACATAGCTTGCAAAGTAAGCAAACTGACGTGGCAGTGGGCTCTGTCGAAAGACCGATGACTGGTGGAGCAGATGAATCCTGGAGTAGAGACCGCGTATCGGCAAACGTAGTGTGGGACGCCCCTCAGCTTGATGGAGCGACGATCTTAAGAAAGTGGCCGGGACAGACTGTATGCGGAAGGCAGGGTGATGTGGCGCAGCCTGGGAGAGACCTATGTCCAGCAGTGGACTGCGGAAGGCTGAGTTGATTGATTGTATAAGGTGATTCTATTGAAACTTAGTACTACGCTAGGCCAGCTTAAAGTCAAAGTGTTATCAATGACGTTTTAAAATATTTCATAGTCCAATAATGTTTTTGACCACTCAACCCCAACCAAATCTTGTGATTCTCTTATTACTCCTCATTCGTTCAATATCATTATCTTGTTTATTTCAGAAGAAGGGAGGAAGAGGGAACAGGAAAAAGAACTTGTTAAAAACAAATAATCTACTCTATTTAGCGACGATAACATCTAGGAGTTCATAACACGCGTTTATCAACATTTTCCCCGATTTATCTCGCGAATAAAGCTGCGATAACCATAATCTGAAGTTATACAGGGTGTACATTTTTAATCGAAAGACATTTTCCTTGAAGAAAAAGTAGGCTCAGTATTTCTGCGCATTTCGTGTTGGCGGCATTGGTTGAAAGAATTTGCTGTGCGAACCACGCCTCTTTTTTATTTTGGGTCTTGTCTTAGAGAATAGTGATAAATTCTCTTAGGGTCTCCTCTGTTGCCGTACAGCGCACGTCACAATTTTATTTTTATCGACCTAAAGGAGGATTTTCTCAATTGGATGCGTATATATTTTCATCGCCTTGATTCGACGATATTGCAAAATAACCCTGTTTCATTAACTCAGTCTTTATATTTATAGTTTTTCCATGTAAACGTTGAGTCATCTCAATTATGAAGGTTTTCTTGCTAACTCATAATGATTCATATATATGGGTTACAGATAAACATCCAGGGATACGGAGAATTAATTTCAACCTCCCTGAATACATGATTTTAACAAAAATAGCTGTGAATATATTTCCATGCTATTATAATATCATAGCATCCGTTGTGTACTGGCGTGCATTGAGGATAAAAATAGGTTGCCTCTGAGTGCCTCTGACTCTCAACGTTGGCGTAAGAAGTGTCAATGGTTTCTATCCATAGATATTTATATTTCTAAGTTTGTATCAAATACGTCGGCAACTGTAGCGCTTTCAGGCTTATAAATATTGGAAAATTGTAGAACGAAAATAATTTTAATCACTATTATAATAGCTTTTTAGCTTAGGTCCGCTTTTTTGACTGACATTGTAAGTGTAGATGTTGGTCAAAAGGTGTATATAAAGATCGTAGCAAGCATTATAAAAGATAAATTATATTTATTTTTGTATTTATTTTTGTGTTTAGTTGAGTCAAATAAACACTTTTACACGTCAAAATTAAATTATGTTTATAAAACTAGATGAGTTCAGTGTTTCTTAACTGACAAGTTTGAGAAGAAAGACCGAAACAAAATCAGTCGTAGTCACAGTTTCCTTTAAAGTCCAGACATAATCTTGGATAATGAGGACCACGTAGGTTAATGTCAGAAACGGTCAGCAGGTGGCGTTCCGAAGTTTATGCCTACCCCTATGTATATACAGGGTTATTTTTTTTTTTTTATCTGGTGGGAAATCATCAAATGACCTCTCCCGCTCTGGGTGGAGCGGAAGGGAGTGTGACACTCTTACTGACTAAAACCCACCCATGCTCCTTCCTTCGCCCTTCATGTTCCGGGGCAGCGGTAACCCTTTCGGACAATCCCGCTGACCCGGCAGGCTTCGGCCCTAAGGGGCCCCTCTGATGTATATACAGGGTGGCAGGGACCTCGACGCGCAAACTGTAACCGTAAATTCAGCACGTGATTCTAGACCCCCTAACGTCGTTTATATAAAAATTAACCAGTATGCAATTCCTGAGATCAACTGTATCTTTCTGTGTGTGTGTGTGTGACTAAGAGAGAGATTACCTTTGTTGTGATTCCTGCCTAATATCCCATAGATCGATATAGCGTTCGTGAAAAAGAGAAGACCTTCAACATCATTCAGATCGCTGTGTAACAAGCCTACATACTATCCCATACATTACATTAGAGACATGAATGAAACTAGGGGAATTAGTTTATTACATAATTCAGCGTGTCCCGCAGCCACTTGACACCGCTACCTACATTATTAAACGCCCCGAATTGCCTTACACCGCTGAATAATTCATGACTATAGGAACCTTACACGATATCGCAGTTTCCGAACGTAATATTATGTATGAACTAATTAGTTACGTTTCTCCTAGTCAGCTGATTTATTATTTTTGTAAAGGCTAGCATACTTGGTTAGTTTTATCTTTAAATCCGTCATCGTGAGCAGTCGGAAGGCCTCGCCTCTCATGCACGGTGAGTTGAAATCCAGGCAAGTACCAATGTGGCTTTATAAATTTATATGTTCTTTCTATTCGTCATCACCGACACCGGTGAAGGAAAACATCGTGAGGAAACCTGGACTTAACTAGTAGATACCTGTAACTGCCAATCCACCTTGACCAGTGCTCATGCCTTCTCTGTATGAGAAGAGGCCATTCCCCTGCTGTGGGACAGTCAATCTGCTTAGCCTTTTCCCAACTATATTGGGGTCATCTTTCAGTCTGCAGACTGACCGGATGCAGCTGAATACCGGTATTTTACATGGGACGACTGCCTATATGACCTCCACAACCCGGTTACCGGGTAACACGGTACCTCTTATTATGACTAGTTGTCAGAATTTTGGGGTTCTGACTACCCGTCTTGACTGTCAGAGATCTACGAATGACAGTCGAGACCACCAACGGCCTCACGTGCTTTCCGAGGCATGCGAAGGGTCTCGATATGTAATGGATGGTCACACATACACGAACCTACCGCAGCAAGCGTAGCTTCACCTTCGATTGATCCGGCTATTATTATTTAGCCACGAGCCCCTCGCAGTAGGACAGTAATAGGCTGATATTATTTATTATCAACATCTAGGAGTATCTTTGTGAGCTGTAACGGTTATTGGCTTGAAGATAGACCTCTCCCTGAAGACTGATGAGAACTGTTTCATATATGTTCTCACATCCAGTCAGACGGATCTGGCACAGGATCGTCTGTTCAGGCTAATCTCTCCATGGATAACAGCCTTTAGAATCACCTAGTTAGCAGATTTATTATTTCTTTTCTTCGCATAAGGGATGTTACACAAACAGATTTGTTTGTTTGTTGAAACTAATGGTAAAGCTGACGTATCAAAATCTCTTTCTGAATATTAATTCGGCCTTCACATGAATGTGTTAGGCCTATCTTTTGACAATTAGAGTGAATGACTTTGTGAGCTGAATATATATTTTTTGTTAATTTTCCAGTCAGAATGAAACCTATATTTAAAAAAAAACTAGGTTGTGTTGTATAGTAGGTACAACAGTCTCGTATGCACAAATAGGTACTGCATCTCTTGAGCTCTTAATAATAATTATTTATATCTATATTTTACGAGTACGTCAAAACTGAAACATCGGTGGGTGTAACCCTGATTGACTAATCATACAATCTGTCACCTCCAGCTAAACGAGAAACAATACCATATGACTACTACCTCCCACAATAGACTTTATCGCTATCATAATCAGCCTATAATGTTCCCACTACTGGGACACAGGCCTCCTCTCAGTGAGCGGGAGCGGGCCGGGCGGGTTGGTTGATGTCACATGTCTTCGAATTTTTGAAGTGAAAACTTCTTTAGCGTTGAACACTTTTTTTGTAATGGGTAAAAAATGTTAAACTCGCGTCAGGACACGTGACCTGATCGAAAATTCGTAAGACGGTAAGTTTTCACTTCTGCCGGCACTCCCGGAGTGCAATTTTTTTTTTGTTCTAGGATATGCCGGGTTCCTCACAATGTTTTCCTTCACCGTTTTGAGAGCAGTGGTGATGAAATAATTTACACAAAGTAAAGCGCCTGTCGGGGTTCGAACCTACGACCTGCAACTCGTAAATCGTCTCCATTACCACTGGACCACCAGTGCTCTACTTTATCGCAATAATCTCCATTTTCCATTGCGAAAAAAATAAGTCCAACACAATTTCTACACCCAAAAATAGCTATTGATACCTATTTCGCAGAAATCGAACCGCAAAAAAAAACTTCCGTGACCTCGAATACGTAAGCTTTTTAGCCGCTGCGCTGGTATTGATGAAAAGCCTAAAGAATAAAGTTCAAACAGTAGCGCATTAAACAAAAGAAAAGATTCTTATTACTTTACTAAACAAAGTAGGGAACTTGCAAGTGACCGATTTATTTTACGCGGTGAAAAAGACGAGTATTTATGGCCGCACTTCTAAAGTGGTTTGTCTCTCTTTAGCCTGGGCTTTTCATATATATTTCTAAATATATTCTTATTCGCAATGTGTTGGTAAACGAGGTAAGAAGAGTTAGGAGATGGAATGTAACACGGTGTAAGGGACTTCGATGCGCGGACTGTTACCATGAATGCAGCACATGATTCAGCAGATCCCCCGACGGTTATAAAAAAAACTGCTGTTTCATACAAAAGTGTAACACCCACACGGTCAAAATGTATGGAACACCGATTTTTTTTATAACTGACAAATTCAAAGGCTCCGGGCGTCTAGAACCATGTGCAGAATTCCTTTGCCGACTCGTAGTCACACCAGATTATCACACCAGTATGACAAACAGGATCTTTTTTGTCGTTTGTCACACCACTGATTTTTCTACACCATTTATTCCTAACTAGTGCAGTCCTAGTTATACTACTTAGTTAAATTATAAACCTTCCAATTAAGTATCAGCTTATATTTTTAACGCAAGGAAATGTCACAATGATATTTCACCATTTAAAAGTTTTAATTGACAGAAAATGATAAAATTATCTTTATCAGTTTGGTCGACCCTTCTTCTTTTTTCGATATTAATTTCGTTTTGATTGAATAATATTGTTAATAATTTTAGTATGGTTACGTAGTTTTTTTTTAATATTTTTATTTAATTGGGAGTGCCAACTTTCACAAACGTTGTTGGTTCTGTGCCTTTGACCAACTATATTCCAGTCGGCGATATAATGTTCATCACTAAGCCATTGTCAAGCCATGTATGCTATGAACTGTTTCAGCTTTTCCCCGCTAAATTGTGTTGTTCTGTGTGTGTGTTTAATTCTGTTTTTATGTACTCCCATCCGTTTTTAATAAGTTCTAATGAAGTTAGCGGCAATTCCGTACATAGTCCCACAATTCTTTTATGTAGTTTACTTTTCAAACCAATTGATTTCGCTTTTCGCCATAAGCTCTGATAATAATGATAGTAACACTTTTTTACTGATATATGTGGAAAAAAACATCTTAAGGCATTTGCTACGGCAATCTCGAAATCTGCGTGGAATACAGTGGGACACCAATCGGGAAATTTAGTTTTCAAGATGTCAAACAATGCAGCATATGTCGACTCTTTTTTGTCGCTCATAAGCACATGTATTAGCGGTATTACTGAAGTTGTTTGAGACGTGCTTCCCAAGTCGCCGAGGATAGAAAGTAATTGTGGGAACGGTCGTGGAGAACTCTTAAAAGTCGCATTTATAAAATATTCTTTCACACTTTTTAATAATTGCTTTGCTTCTTCAGAACAAAATATTAATAGTCTGGTATGCTCATATTGATAGTGAGCAACGAGAAATTTCTCAAATGTAGCGGGTACGTGTACTTCTTCAATACGTTTGAAAACGATCTTGCTGACTTTTAGTTTCCGTTTTCGTGCATTGTAAAGGCTGCACTTTACGCTACCGAGTTGTGGTACTTTCAACCTTTTTTTTTTAAAGGTCTTATATTGTCCTTGTAGATTTTTGTCATTGGCCCCGCAGAAGTACTAGCTACTTCATATATTTTGTGTATCGAAATAGCTATTATCTGGTTAACATGTATTTTTGTGCTAGACTGTTTTTACAACATTTTCACCCTGTGAAGTTAAACAACGACTATGTTATCATATAACTAAGGCTGTGTTATCATATAACTAAGATATGTTTCTAGACGGATATTGATGCGAGTCCAAAAGGTTATGACTTAGAATAAGTTGGTTAATATAAAAAGAAAAAAAAAGAAATGAGATAAAAATGTAAGTACCTAGGTACATATGCTAACCGTTTGAATTGACAAAACCACGTCCATAAGTAGGTTAATGGCACTTACGTTTATTGTGACCGAACCTGAGCACTTTATACTGTTATGACGGTTACGACAAAACCATATTTGAGATAATTGTTCATAAACTTTCTGTTTATAGTATTGGTGTTGCTTAAATAACAACACTTGTCCACGTTTTCTATGAATAATACAAAAACCCATGTTACAAAGCGAATGTGAAAGCAATGCACGATTTGCAAAATCGTTGATGTTTGAATCATTTCTCAAGCAAGCATTTATCATTATATCAAGCATTGCGTTTTCAACCGGCCAGTACCTATTAGATAAGGTTGCATTATCATATGAACCACTGGACATCCACAGCTGAACATGGGCTATAGCTTGCACTACTTACCACAAAATATCTACTTACATGTACCATTACAGGATATAACCCAATGCGGTAAATACGCTTATCCTAACTTAAATTATACTAACACCTATAATTTATTGTAAATAATGCATTCCTTGTGAAAATATAACATATAATTGCATTTGTATTAGTTTTATTTTGTTTTTACTAAGAAATGAAAACACTTTATACCTTATTATGAAAGAGTCAGCAGAAATATAACTAAAAGTAGGAAAATCTAAATAGTCAGCAAAGAAGGAAAGTCGGCAAACGCCGATCAGCAGATCGACTTTATTAGAATATGTAGTGTTGGTATTTAGTCGATTTAAATGTGCAAAAATTAATCGATTCTTATTTTTTAATAATGGCAACAATGTCACTTAATGATTCGTATAAAACCAACACCTCCTATCAGCTCGTTCCCCTTTTTATATTCGCTGTGCTAGGAGTCAGACATAAAACCTTCCCTGTGTCACGTTAAATTAAATATAAAGCACATTATTGAATTTCATAAATTCCGTTTTTAATTCTCGTCCATAACCTGATTCCTATATGTAGGTACTGTAGGGTACCTACACTAGCAATTATCGTATACATGATGTGGAAAAATCAGTGGTGTGACAAACGAGAAAAAAAATCCTGTTTGTCATACTGGTGTGATAATCTGGTGTGACTACGAGTCTTCCATGCAGAATTCATGGTAATAGATTGCGCGTCAAGGCCCCTTACACCCGGTATTGTCTACTCAAAAGTGCTTATAATTTTTAACTTTTCACCCGCATAAGTTTCGATCCCGTGGGAATATCGGGATAAAAAGTATCCTATGTGTGAATCCTGGTTACAAACTATCTGTGTGCCAAATTTCATCCAAATCCGTTCAGTAGTTTTGGCGTTAAAGAGTAACAAACATCCATCCATCTATCCATCCATCCATTCATACAAACTTTCGCGTTTATATAAATATAGTATATATATAAATATATATATAAGTATATAGTAGGATAGTAGGAAGTAAGATTAGTAGGATAATGGACGGATGGATGACCTTATGGCCCCTGTAACACAGTTTTGTCCTAAGATTGAGATCATTGATCTTATTTTGTACCAGGCTATTTGCACTCTTAAATTAAGTGTCAGACTGTATCTGTGTACTTCTTTATGTCAAATATATATTATTATTATTACTCAAAATGTCACTGCTAGTAGTCTGCAGGCCGACTGATTAGGTACACTGTATTTTTTTTTACTTTATCTTGTTATCAATCTCGTCTTCCATGGCATGGGCAGAAGCCAATTGCTCAGGCACTTTACCAATTGAGTCTTCAAAATGCTGTACATGTAGATAAAGATGGCAGTTTTCCAGACTGTTTGGTATTCTGTGGCCTTTTACCAAAAGTTCTTGTCCCCACTGCCTATATCGAAAGTTTGGCCCGAAAAATGCTACGTACCGTTAACCGTTACCGTAAGTTTTAACGTTCCGACAAAATCAGGAGACTGTACGTACTCGTAAGTCTGGAAAAATGTTTTATATAATTTCCAATTTATTCTGTTTTCTGCATTCTTTAAAAAAGTAATATGTTTGTATCGGAAATTCTACTTAATTATGGAAACAATATTGTGGATTGATGGGTCGCGCGAAACCTTTTTTAAATTGATTTTGTAACCTTCCCGTCCCAGGAGAATTTTGTGACAAAGAATGTTAAATGTGAATATCGATTTATTTATATCGGTCCACAGAGATTGCAAGGGTTACATGAATCTATATTTAGCACTCAAAAGGTCAGATGATTTATTACACCATCAGCATTTAAGATCTGGCAAATGCTTCCTGGTAACATATAATTACCATTACCCTAATTCTTGCTTTAAAAGCAGTATAATCATTTCCGTGACTTAGTGATAGCGGCTTATAATTCAGCTTTTTATTGCGTAAAAATAAGAGGAAATGGACTGGAGAGTGACGAGATTTTGGACATGACACGACCAAGAAATGCAGTACCTGAATGCCAATTCCCGAAATTAAAATCGTTCAAAATCAAATTGCAATCTCATCTCAGCGACAATCAATGTCAAAACCTTGACGAAAATGTAGGGAAATCAGACGTATTTTTGACACTTTGACACTAAGATCTGAAGGGCACTTCTCGTAATTTTAAGAACGTTCACAGTGTGATTTCAGTCTCAATCTGTCAAAAATACCTCTATTTTCCCTACATTTTTGACAAGTTTTTGATTTTTGTTTGTCGCCGAGATGAGACTGCGACTAGAATTGGAACTTTTTAAATTACGAGAATTGGCCTTCAGACTGTGAACGTTTGTGGATCGCCCGGAGGACATGTTGGAGCATACGGTGGAGGTCTGCCCGGCTTGGGCGGAGCACCGCCGCGTCCTCGTGGCGGCGATCGGCGGCGGCGATCTCTCGCGTCCGGCCCTGATCCAAGCCATGGTACGGAGCAAGAATGCATTTGAAGCCGTCACCTCCTTCTGCGAAGCAGTAATGCTCGCAAAGGAGGAGGCGGAGCGCGTGAGGGAGAGGCTATCTCTGCGCCCTCACGCCCCTAGTCGTCGCAGGAGACGCCCTGGACGTCGGGAGTCACCAGAGCCGACTCCCGGCCACCGTAGGCGCGGGCTTGCGGGCGGCGAGCAATGGGCAGCTCGCCGCCCTGTCAAAAAAAAGTCTGTGAACTGGGAAGTAAATCTAATGACAATACGTGCACGTTATAACATTATCGTGGACGGACGCGTAAAAGCGTCTTCATAAATATATTTCCATTCATTTTACTTCCCTGTGTTATCATGATGTCGTGGACGTGTCCACGATAATGCCATCACTTCAGAAATTATAAAAACGCCTATTCAGTAAAACGTATGGCAGACCGTGAACTATGGTCACATGCAACTTGTCTCAGGTGTCGATAAGTGTCCAACCGAAAGCACCCTAATTACGTAACACACTGAAGGATTATGAAGGAAATCGCTAGTACATTGCTTCATAATTCTAATCTAATCTAACTATACTTCGACTTTTAATTGTATTCAGTAACTTATCAGTTCAAAGAACCATACTAAAACGAATAGTGTTAGAATAGGGGTAGTGAAAGATTTTGCGTAAAGAACGAATTATAAAAATGGTTTAATTTAATAAATAAGACTTTAAATATTCGTAATATTTTCATAAATCGTTCGAAAAAATTAAGCGATTCCCAAGATGTCCTGGAAGAAAAAAGACATTCAAGAGTGATATTGAATGATAATAATAATCAATACATTCTAACTAAGTTGTTCTTCTTATTAGCGTGTCGATAGCAATCTAAGTGGACTCTGCCCAGAATTCGGCCACTTGTTTGGCGCCATCACCTGCGTCCATCAGTTCCTGTAGCGTACAGCTGACAGGACACGCAGGACACGATATCAATTGTCCCATCGTTTGTGGAACAGCACCACATTTACACTCCAAGGCGGAGTTGTAAGTTGTACTACTGAGAAACAAAATATATAACAAATTCTACAATTCTTGTTTTTAAGACTAGTTATTAAAAAAAAAAAAAGTTTTTTAAGTTCATTCAAATTCGTTCATTCTTGCACCACCTCACTATCTTTTTTTTCTCCTCTCCCTTCGCTTCATAATTATGTTTGAAAAATTCGTCGGCTCAACAACGGACCTAAACAACCCAGTTAATGTTGTCGAACAGTCAAAATGAAAGTCATTGTACAGTCCATTCACAGTTATTTTACCTCTGATTTTGCATCACTGTCAATATCACAGTGATCTTTAATATCGTGACAATAAGGTTGTTGTTGTTGCTGCAACTGTCAAGTCTGTCAAAATCACAATGATCTTTATCGTTGTTGTAATAAGGTTGCTGTTGGGTTGCAGCTGTCAGAGGTTAAACAACTATGATGGGGCTGTAAGTGTGTTAAGATACTGACACACATGCTCATTACTAGCACGAAAGCATGCTATTATTGAGCAATTGCTAGTAATTTGCATGCTTATTTCGAGTATGCTCAAAAATCAACAGTCGTTTGATTTTCGAGCATGCTACCTACTTGAGGTGCGGGTGGAAGGGGGAGTGCTTTTTTTTTTTTTTTTTCTGGTGGCAAATCATCAAATGACCCCTCCCGCTCTGGGTGGAGCGGAAGGGAGTGTCAGACTCTTACTGACTAAAACCCACCCATGTTCCTTCCTTCGCCCTTTATGTTCCGGGGTAGCGGTAACGAGCGCATCCGCACACTCTTATTTAGGAGTATGCTTTAAACTAGCATGCTTATTTCTAGCAAATGTGAACAGCTGCAGGGCATGCTAATTTGAACCATGCTTTTAATAAGCATGTGTGTCAGTACCTTTATGCAATAATCCCGATGGTTTACTTATTTAATGCTGGACGTAGGTATAAACCAAAACACGAAGCAGAGATTATACTAAGTCCCAACAAATAAGATTTAGTGGCACAGAGTCGTAGGTACATAACAACTAACACGAGAAACATCTTTATCTAAAAGTTCGTTGTCAGACGGCGGATAGGCGGCGAGAAAGATGGTTTCCGACTTAGGACCAGCCGAGTTTAACCTAAAATTGTCGGCGAACTAGATCTATTACTAAGTTACAAGGTTGTGGATACCGATTATATATAATTTAATTGTGGAAATTGAAATTGGATTCGTCATTTATCTTTGGATTATTAGGTACCTAAATAATATCTAACTTTTGAGTCATAAGCTCGCAATAACTTATACATATATCTACATAATTCTAATGGGGAAAGAAAAACTAACTAAATCTTATGTGACTAGAGCTTTTCAGATTCACAATATTGGGAATATTACTGCTTGGATACAGCCAGAAGCAGGCCTCCTCTCTGTGAGAGGGAGTGGGCCGAAATGTGGGAGACGGACGAGCCCAGTGCGGGTTGGTGGATATATGTCTTTGAATTTTTGGTTCCAGAACATGCCGGTTTCCTCACGATAATTTCCTTCACCATTTTGAGAGCAGTGGTGATGAAATAATTTACACACAGTAAAGCACCTGGGTTCAAACCTACAACCTGCAACTCTTAAGCCTCGGCCGTTTTTTAAGCCACTGCTCTCTCAGATTTACTACTTATTTATTTATATCTGAAACAGTAGAAAAAGATTTATCCATGTGGTTACCCGCGAAGTGTGTTAAAGAGCGCATTGTTCAGCAATATATTCGACTTCAACTGGGAAAACTCATTTGACGTAGGCACGTAACAAAACTGAAAAAGAAAATGAAAGCTCATACCACAATTATTCTCCCCTCCTTAATAATGAAAGCAGTGGTGTCCCATTGGTACCAGCCCCGACTTGCGAGTTATAAGACGTGGGTTCGAACCCAACTAGGCAGGCGCTTAAGCCTGCCTAGTTGGGTTCGAACCATAGATACATATATAATTTCATCACCACTGCTCTCAAAAGCGGTGAAGTGTGGAATCATCGTGAGGAAGCCGGCATGTCGTACAACCAAAAAATCGAAGACTTATGTCATCTACCATCCCGCACTGGGCCCGCGAGGTTGATTTCTGCCGACTCCCTCTCGAAGAGAGGAGGCCTGTGTCCCAGCGGTGTGAACATTATAGGATGATTATGCCTTAATAAAGATACAAACAACAGACACAACTAAATGGTAATACCCACGTTCAATCACGAATATATACAGACACTTATTAAAGTGTCTGTACGTCTCCTGTGAGCGCTAAAAGCCGTACGTCTCCTGTGGGCGCTAAAAGCCCCACGTCAGCCGTTACCTCGCTTATCGATATGGGGCAGACAGTACATTGTGTTGTGACGTGCGCCTCCGTTCACTATGCAGCCACTAATACCTCTGCGGGAATCACTTACGAGATACACCGTCTTTTGTAGGTGTATCTCGGGTCTATTGCGTTGTATTAACAATTTAGGAGTATCTAAATAACTAACTATAATAAGGTATTATTATTAAAAAAATACCTGTTCCATACATTTTGCCCGCGTAGGTATCTATCTCGTGAGGTACCTATACTGGATTTTTTAGTTTTCCATAAATGCTTAATAGACGTGTAGGCTAGCTGTGATTAGGTTAATAGGGAAAACTGAGATGACGAAATAAAATGAAATAATGATGAAATGAAAAGAAATAATGTTTATTTCTGTAAGTAGATGTCTACGGCTAATCGATGTATTGAAAGAAAAAGACATGCTGAACCGACCCCAAATAAATTGTGATGAAGGCAGGAGCATGATGGTGACATAGGGAATAAGGAAAATATGACGTATCTACTGTAAAATCGTAAATACTACATACCAGTGTGTTAATTTTATGGGTACCTACTTGTGTTCCAGGAATTTCCATGCTCACACTGCGTTAACTGGCGGCATATATTTCATAGTATTTTTATCTCACGTAGCGAGGCGCGCTTTACTTGTGGTTAACCAGTATACAAACACGCTGTGAATGTGTGTTTAAGCGCAGGCGCTCTCGGTACCGTCCGAGATAATGGTGAAGTAGGAAGTGTGTGTTATATCACACTAGTCGTCTTCACGCACACATTCACAGCATGTTTATACACTTGGTTAACACAAGTAAAACGCGCGTCGCTTCGAGAGACAAAAATACTATTTAGGGCAAAGTTCACCAAACATTTATAAAGTCTTATACTGAGATTAAATTTTGACTGTTTTTCCATACTAAAACTGTCAGACGTCAATTTTATTCCACGGATATCTGACTTTGGTAAATCGGCCCTTAACCATATAGGAGAACTACCATTTTTGTATTATAAGAGCGGTATTTAATACAGCCACAAATACACCGCTACAAGACACATGAATCATTTTACTTCAAAGAACTGTTTACTGCATGTGTAACATGTTTTTACACAACTACGACAAACCCGAAAGTAGGGTAATGTTTTATTACAGATGCATTGTCGTGGGTTGCCTTATCTTGGCGCTTCCTTTGCGAAACTTGAAGTTTAAAGCTGTTGTATTTCAGAAAGTGCCGTTCTTTTAGAGAATGTAAAATTACGTTTTCTAAGAGTAAAACAACGAAAGTCTTGGTTGAAGGACCACATCATCATCTGCCTGGCCTTTTCCCAACTATTTTGGGGTCGGCTTCCATTCTAACCGGATGCAGCTGAATACCATGTACCACGCTGTACTTTGCATGAAGCGACTGCCTATCTTACCTTCACAACCCAATTACTGGGTAATACGATACCCCTTGGTAAGACTGGCTGTCAGACTTTCGGGTTTCTGACGACCCGTAACGACTGCCAAAGATCTACGATTGATAGTCGGGACCAACGGCTTAACGTGCTATCCGAGGCACGGAGGGGTCTTGATATGTTTTTTATAATCCCTTAACTAACTATTTACAATAGGTACTAAATTAAAAGACTAACTAACTACATATAATTATAAATAAATACAAAAGTACTCGTCCGCATCGCTGTCATCCGGAAATGTGCCCAGAAGACTGGCAGCATTGCCACGTTGAATGGCAATGCTAATTCTTTGGCCAAAGAACGACCCATGCTTGTGGTTATGCTTTTAATTCAATACTCTAATTGGGGTGTATGAGGTCTTTCGTTAATTATGTTACACTAGCAACGCCCAGCGGTTTCACCCACATAAGTTTCGATCCCGTGGGAAAATCGAGATAAAAAGTATCCTATGTGTTAATTCTAGTTACAAACTATCTGCTTGCCAAATTTCATCCAAATCCGTTCAGTAGTTTTTGTGTGAAAGAGTAACAAACATCCATCCTAACAAACTTTCGCGTTTATAATTTACTATCTGCACCTCGCGGTTTCACCCGCATAAGTTTAGATCCCGTGGAAATATCGGGATAAAAAGTATTATATATGTTAATCCTGGTTATAAATCATCTGTGTGCCAAATTTCATTCAAATCTGTTTGGTAGTTTTTGCGTGAAAGAGTAACAAACATCCATACATTCATACAAACTTTCACGTTTATAATATTAGTAGGATGTTACATATTATATACAATAAGGGTGGTCCCTATAGATTTTATAATACATTGTGTAGATTATGAGAATGTAGCAATAATTAATCTATGTAGGTATTATCGCTTATCTACTCTCGAAGCTTACACCAATTTTAATTGGAGATTTAATGGGAAAGTACTTCATACTCGGCAATTAAAAACGATATATTGTTAAATAATTTGGCGATTCAAGTACTGATACCACAAAATAGTGATAAAAATCAGCTTATGTTTATTCTATTATTATTTAAACATAGCCTCGTTGATCTAGTGGTCGTAAGTGCTATTGTTGGTCCTGGGTTCTATTCCTAGGTCGGGCAAAGTGATATTGAGTTTTTCCATCTGGAATTTCTCAGTAGGAGTCCGGAGTTTAGATTTGTTTCCAGTTGATGGCAATACAGTTGACCCCTGTTACATGGGACTTACACATAACTGGAGAAATGTGGGTGAACTATAAGCGCACCTCTGCCTAACCCCTCGGGAAATGCAGGCGTGGTGTTATGTTATTTCTATTAAATTTTCAATTTCTAATACAGTGTTATTTTTCTCATATTCCCATTTCTTACAAATCTGTGAGACAGCGCCGCTCCTCCATATAATTCGTTGTTTATTTATTTCAGATATCGGATTGAAGGCATTTCTCGTCCGTTACCCTTTTTACTCGTACGGCATCTAAGAAACTCATATCTTCGGACCTTTTCACATTTCGACTTTGAATGGAGTCCAAGATTTCTGGTGTTATGGCGTTTCTTATATTGTTATTGTGATAAAGACCGTGTCTTTATTACTGGGTTTATGGTCTTATGTTATTACCTACATGTCTAGGCCTTAATGTCTATTGTCTTCTTTTTTCTTATCGTCCTACTAGTTTGTTACGAGGACTATGACAAAAGCTATAACGTGATCGCACATAAATGTGACTTTGATTTGAGATTTTGTTACTGTAGTTGTACTTTGATTTCTGATAGCCTATAGAGTTTAAGGACCCGTGGGGTAATTGCGTAACACACATAAAACGATAATTGACCGCAATGTATTTGATTTTGACAGTTCAACCACGTTCATTGCGGTATTTACATTGTTGAGCGGATGAACTGGATTGGGAATTTCCTTTAACCAGTCGAATGCCGTAATTACAGAGACAATTAAAAAGCCATTGTGTCTCGCATGGATCTACGTTCATACGAAGGGTTAAAACCCTTGGATTGTGATTGAAAGTGTGTTCCGAAACCTCACTTTTCATCCATTCCACCATCCTTATGCTTCAGCCAATCCATCTGGCTTATTCATAGCTTTGCAAATCCATAGAGACGCTAGGGCTATTTGCAGCTCAAACATTTTCCACCGAATACGTTTCCAAAAGCTCTCTCAATACGTTTTTAAGTACTGAAACTGAAAGGCTATGGCAGTCACATTATTTTTAGGCATTCAGCCTACGAAGTCATTAAGTTAGGCAGTCTATACAGTCCATTGGCATGAATTGCCGGCTTGTACGTTGGAATGAAAAAGCGGTACAGTGCGCAGCCATTCATTTAAGTTTCTGGGCTGATTGCAAAAAGTATCGAGTTTATGACAAAAGTTTCCCAAACACATTACTAATGTAGCCGAGTTTAGTTAGAATTGTTGATAAATTGGTAAAGCGATAAACGGTCATTTTGCTTTGCAGCATTTCGGTATTCATTCATATTTCCATTTCTGTCCGGAAAATAAAAATCTTACAAGCATTTTATCCCAGCAATGACTCGTCATTGCTAGGATAAAATGCTTGTATGATTTTCTGGACAGAATTAAACTAAGTAGGTATCTAATTTATCCAGAAATGTAAATATGAGCCGGTCGAACTGGCAGTGCTTTGGGTTTATGCCTATATCTAGCTGAGACGTATTTCGGCTGAAATGACGATGATGATAATATAAATAACAGTAGGTATTTCTACTATTACTCATAACAAGATATAAATTACAAAGTTCCAGCACTTCACAACTAAGACCTTCCCATAAATGCGATAATTGGATATCTCACTCCGCTCCCACATATTTATGTATTCACCGATACGATAAGAGAGGTATCTGAGATATTTCTATAAGATCGCGAGTCGGGCATGATATCGACGCCAAGGCCCTCGTTACGCCTTCGCGGCTGAACGATCCGGATCACATGCAGATAGAAACGACTACACTTATTGATAATAATCTCATTCCATTCAACTACTTAAATAGAGGATAAGTTTGTGGGGTAACTGTATGAGAATAGGGAGAAACGGTCAAATAAGGTATGTTGGGGGCCTTATTTTAGGAACCAACTAAACTTGTTTTTTTTAAGCAACTCAACTGGAACTAAGCCAAACAATAGAAATCATCATCATCTGCCTAGCCTTTTCACAACTATGTTGGGGTCGGCTTCCAGTCTAACCGGATTCAGCTAGATACCAGTATTTTACATGGAGCGACTGCCTATCTGGCCTCCACAACCCAGTAACTGGGTAATGCGATACCCTTGGTAAGACTGGTTGTCAGACTTTCGGGCTTCTGACTACCCGTAACGACTGTCAATGATCTACAAACAAACAAACAATAGAAATATAAAAGTCAAATCCTGCAATGGAATACTGTCCGATCTCAAAAACTTACCCTGTATTATATATATTTAAGAGCGTGCAACTTTTACAAACAAAATTAAACATTCGGATGCAGACGGAGATAGAGAAAGTAATTAAAACTAAATTAAAAAATAAAGAACAATCAGAGAGAATACTGGATAATTTTTAAGCTATCACAACTGTGAATAAGCCTGGAACAGTGGGACGGACAGAGGCGAGTTAAATCGTCGAAGTTGTTGAGACAAACTGTGGCACCCGCCATTCAAAGCCGAGTCGAACAGCGCCACAACTTTGAATGAAAGCATTCAAAACTTGTGCGGTCACCGCTGCCTTACTGCCTCAACTACCTCCCGCACGAAAAAATACATCGTCGAGACTTAGGAAGATGTTGCTATTTCATTTTTGTTCAGTGTGTTACAAAGTGAAAGTTTGTAATAACGTTTTACCTTGGGCTAAGTGATTTTATATGGTAACTTCGTGTTGTATCAGCAGTCCAGAATGTAAGTCAGCTTTCTTCGCAAGTCTTTGTTTTACCCTTAAGGTGTGTCCAAACATAAAGCGGCATTCGAGCGCGGCTGCCGCGCGCGGCTTGCCGCGCTATGATTGGACGATTGCCGCGCGCGGCAGCCGCGAGCTACCTGCCGCGCGCGACGATCGCCGCGAACGGTGTTAGTGTTGGTTCGCCAGTGGTTGTGTGTGGACGGACGTATTTTATCAAATAAAATGGATAATGAAACAGCAATTCGTCTTATTGAAATTTATGGCTCCCATAGTCCATTATGGGACACTAGACGTAAAGAATATCACAATAATAATGTGAGAGAAGATCTATGGGATGAAATAGCAAAAACATTCGTACAACCAAAAGCAGCTTTAAAATTGAAAATGAAAAGTCTTTTGAGTTCTTATAGAAGGGAGAGAAACAGAGAAAAAACAAGTAATGTCACCGGTTGTGGTAAGTTTAATCTTATTACATTTTATAACAGTAGGTACTTATTAATAAATCTCTGGCTGTTTACATTTTCACTATGCTAATTCTTAATTATCTCTAAACGCGTGGACCGAGTTACATGATTCAAACTGATAAAATGGTTTTAGACCTAGACCTTTTATTTGACACCATAATCGTTAAGATATCTCAACAAACAAAAAATCTAATTTTCAAGTTACCCTCGCGATTATCCAACATGTATGAAATGCGTAATTCAATTCTTTAATAAGACACAAAATCAGCTTATGTTTTAGTTGTTATAATGTTCTTTTTTCTGTTGCAGGTAGAAACAAGTCCTATAAATCTAAATGGTTTGCTTATGAAGCATTTAGTTTTTTACATGACAGGAATAACCCTATTGATGCAGTGGTAAGTACCTATTTCTTTTATATTTTTATTAGACTATAGCTTTCCGCCAGCGGCTTCGCCCGCGTGGTCTGGTTGTTTTTTATAAATTATAACCTAATGTTACTCAGTGAAGATGTAGCTTTGTAATAGTAAAAAAAAATCAAAATCGGTCCAGTAGTTTTTGAGTTAAATCGTAACAAACAAAAAAATCTTTCCTCTTTTTAATATTACTTTAGATGTAACGGCCATATTATACATACAGCCCGCATACTGCAAAATCTATGAGATCAAATAATGCTAAGGGGCTGTTTATTAATTTTAGCCATTTTTAACCTAAGGTTATGCAATTATTTAATATCTTTCTTGCCAATCAATTGATCCGTTTGTCATAAAATATCTTGACAAAAAAATACGAATATCAGAAGGAGTGGTAATAAATTGATTTGGAGTAAAGGTAGCTGTTTCAATCGTCGAATCATTTGTTTTTTTTAATAAAGAGTCTCTGCGAAGAAAGTTATGCAAGTGAACAGTAGCTAGAACTATGGTTTTGGCTGATTTTGGGCTTAAAATCATTGTACTTCTCAATACTCTAAATTTTGCCGACATGATTCCAAAAGCATTTTCTACTACTCGGCGTGCTCTTGATAGTCTATAGTTGAAAATCCTTTCTTTTGACCCTTTTGGATGAATTCCTGCAAATGGTGTCATCAAATGTGTGCTTAATGCAAAAGCTTGATCTCCTAATATTACATATGGTATTTTAGTTATGTAGGGTATTTGTAAAATTTCTGGCGCTGGTACATTAAGTTGATTATTTTCTACCTTTCGATACAATTCGGAATGTTTATAAACTCCTCCATCTGAAATTCGACCTTGGCTTCCTATGTTAACATACATAAAATTGTAGTTTGCGTCTACTAATGCTAATAGCACGATACTAAAGAACTTTTTATAATTAAAATATTCAGTGCCGCTACGAAAAGGAGCTTGAATAGTTATGTGTTTTCCATCTAACGCCCCAATAGTGTGCGGAAAATTCCATTTTTCCTCGAAGTCTTTAGATACTGCTTTCCAATCTTGCTCTGACACTGGTAGCTGAAAAAAAAATTAATAACGTTTTATTTATTTTGTTTCAGGATTGTGGCTCACCCTCAGAGCCGGGTAATACAGAACAAGCTATTCCGGTACAAGGCATTTCAGAACAAGGCACTTCAGAACCAGGAACTTCGGAACCAGGAACTTCGGAACAAGGCACTCGAGACCAAGATACAAATACCAAGAAGCCAAGAAAAGAAATGCCCGCTAACAAGAGGACATATCAAGAGTCAGAGTATGATGCTGAAAATCAAATGATAGAAGAAGCATTAGAAGTAATGCGAAAACAAAATGACAGTAGTAATGATCCTTACGTTGCTTTTGGCATGCACATAGCAGCCGAACTAAGAAAATATGATGCCACTATGTTTACGAGAGTCAAACATTCAATAAATACTATACTATACGAAGCTGATATGGAGCTCCTCAATCAATCATCAACACAAGAATATAACGCTGAAAACAGACGAGGATATTTCACTTCACAGTTTACCGATCTTGACTCATCATCTTCTAGTAACATGGGTACTGGCCTTACACAATTGATTCGCGATTTAGACACGGATGTAGATTAATATTGTGAATTAGTTGAGAACAACTGTGATTGACGTATGATGATTGTGTTGTATTTAATTACTACTTAATTATGAAAATAAATAAATAAAAAATATAAATTAAAAATCTGTAGTTTAAAATATTTCACCAAATAATATAAGTAATAAAGTTCATAATAATTTACCTGTACCATGTCCTTAAGAGCTCTCACTATGGCATCGCACACTTCTGGAATTATTGTTGATATTGTTTGCTTTGATACGTGAAACGTGTATTGTAGGCTGGAATAGGAGTCTCCTGTAGCCAAATAACGTAACGTTATTGCAAGTCTCTCCTTCGACGTTATTGCCGTTCGCCAGTGAGTATCCATTTTTTTAATAAATGGTTCTACCAATGTATGTATGTGTTCGAATTCTTCCAAAGATAATCTTAAAAACTGTGGCGTTCGGTAGTTGATTTCGTAATAGATCCCTTCCAGATTCTTTGTCCTTTGTTGAAAGAGTGGTCGCATCCAACACTGCCTTTTTTTAATACACTTTCTTTTATTCCTTCTTCTACGTAATTTACGAATAATAAGCACAGCAACAACACACGCGGCCGCTTTCATTGTAGTTTGAATACGAAATAAAGAGCGCGGCGTGTCTCGGACATGCCGCGCATCATTGCCGCGCAGAAGGTTTAAACTAGGCGCGCGGCAAATTTGTGTCCCGCGAATGCCGCGCGTAGCTGCCGCGCACCTTGCACGCCGTGTTTGGACACACCTTTACAGCCGTTGTCTTTGATATGCGGACGCACGTAAACGCCTCGTTCGGACAAGTTCTTAGACTGCTACACATGTTTAGAATTTGTGATAAAACTGGCAGCGCCGGCGGCGTTTGGCGAACAGAGGGAAAGTAATGTCCACCCTGTTCGCATTTTTTCTCGCGATTTTTTTTATTAAATGTGGGTATAAATTCTTAGAGGCTAAGCTACTCGAACAGACATATACCTACTAAAGGATGATTTCTACTAAACGGCTCGCATCGCATCGGATCGGAGCGGATTTTACGATCTTTAAACGATATTAAATGGTGTATACAGTATTTAAAGTATATATTACCAAGCAGCTTGACCACGGGCGTCTTCCGCGACACGCGATCGTAGCCAAAAGTATGCTGCGACGCGCGATCGGCTCCGTTCGCCTGTTGACGTATCCGATCCAATCAAATTCAAAAATTGGAACACGGTAGGAATGAAGCTACTTGACAAGGCGCAAGAACTAATACGTTCGCAAGCGACAGTACGGAGCCGATCGTATGCGTCGACATCCTTCCGGAAGCGATCGGCTGTCGCCGCATCCGTTCGTATTCTTTCCGATACGATGCGATGCGATCCGTTTGGTGGAAATCATCCTTTAGTCCTTGAAGTAGAATAGTGAGGTTCTTCAAGGACTTAGATAATAAGTCATAGTCAAAGTTTTGACATGCTTTTGGCGTAACTTGTAGGTACAAGTTGAGTCAAAACGTTGACAAAACAAACAATGTCATTATCGAATATCTCCAACATCACTATCACTTAACACCACAGTGTGTGACCATTAAAATTATGTCATTGTATAACCCAAGTGTCATTGAAAGACGTATAGAACGTGCCCGCGAATAGTTTGACAACTATGTCTCAATTAGAGGGGACGGGGCCTGCTAACGATTTCCTCATTATATACAAACTAGCTTTTTCCCACGGTTTTGCTCACGTCGATATAAAAATTAAATCCACGGGAACGTATGCCAACTATCTCCTTGCCAAATTTTATCGAAATCTGTTCAGTGGTTTAGGCGTGAAAATGTAACATACAGTCAGAGTTACTTTTGAATGCTAATATTATAACAAAATTATAATATTAGTACGGAAGTATGGATAGAGATATACGTATAATATTACAACCTACAAACTTCAGTTTAATGAGATTGTACATGCAGGCGCTAATTCGTTTAAGGCAGGTGTTTCTTGTGACGAGTTAATTAGTCGAGATAAGCTCCGATGCTTTGAGGAAAACTCTCCTCTTAATTTTGTAAATGTTGTTTTAAGGAGCAGATAATTCACTTGCTTCAGGAGATATAATGGATTGTTTAATTTCATTAATCGGCCTTAAGGATACTCATCTGTAATTTAATCTGAGGAATGTGAAAAAAGTCAGCCGTTTGTATAACTCGTATACCGCCTGACCTTTTTTACCATCTGGACAAAAACAGGGTATAAAAGGTGAACGGAGTAGAAGCCTATGGCACAGAAATTCCTTTAAAAAAAAAAAAAAAAAACCAATAAATCGACAAATAGTATAAAAAATCAACTTAAATTATAAAAAAGTAACAGATAAATATGGCTACTAATTTTCATTATAATTATTACCTACTTTTTGTAAATACCTATTATTGTGAAGAATTCACTAAAGTTATTAAACATGTTGGAATAATGTATCCTTTTAATATTTTACATGTAACGTGTTTAAATATTTATATGCCAGTCTTTGGCGAAACATGTAAGATCATAATTATATTTATAAGACCTTAATGTACCATATTTTAAAGCAAATAAATATATTCTTATCAATGAATTATTCGTAGCGAAATTCATTTCTTTGATTGAAGCCATCGGCCGGCTTCAATCAAAAGATTTATTATTTTACTAGCTGCGCCCCGCGGTTTCTACTAGTTTCGATCCCGTGGGAATGTCGGGATAAAAAGTATTTTATGTGTTAATCCTGGTTATAAACTATCTGTGTACCAAATTTCATCCAAATCCGTTCAGTAGTTTTGGCGTAAAAGAGTAACAAACATCCATCCATCCATACAAACTTTCGCGTTTATAATATTAGTAGGATATTTTGTGAAAAAAAGGCATTTCTGTGACAGGCTTCTATTCCGTTCACCTTTTATATCCTGCTTTGGTCAAGACGGCAAAAAAGTCAGTCGGTAGGCAGTTGATAGTTAGTTGTATGACTGTAGGTGAACAACCACATCCATCGCTTTAGATGCGATGTAATAACTAAAAAATAATACTCGTACAGTGAAAACCTTATTACAATTTGATTAAACTTCAGAATGAACTCGGAAACTCAAACAAAACTGTGGATACCTAATATATTTTAGTAAGAAAAACCTAAAAGAGAGACAGGGATTTTATTAGAATAGAATACTGTTTATTACGTACACCATATAAATTACAGATATGTTCTACGGGTTTGGTTTCCGCACTTAGTCCTTCAAGTGGACCATTGTGCGATCTGGGTGTCCTGAGGGTTTCTGACCTAATCTGGGTGACGCCTAAGTGCTCAAAGAGCACATGTGCAACGGTTTCCTCAGCCTCCATGCAGGCCCTGCACAGGGGACTATCCGTTAAACCTATTGTGTGAAAGTGTTTGTTTAGCGAGCAGTGTCCCGTGATGGTCCATGTCACCAGGCGCAGGCCTTTCCTTACAGATATAAAATAACAATAGAATTATAACTGATACTGGCACAAATATAAAGATAACATTACTCGAATAACAATAACTTTAACTCCAAATCTTATAACAAAAAGGAACTAAAAATAGGTTCTCGTTCTCTAAACCCCTATTCAGACATTATTGCAGTGGGAACGTGGTACAGACGCCAGCAGGTGAAGCTACCCGAAACTGTAAAATTTTCCCAGTCAACCTTGAACCTTAATGCTTTCCCTATAAAGTTGAAAATCCATTAAACAAATTTGACAGATTGTAGTAGCTTGATGTGCTGGCGTCTATACAATGCTCTTGGCCCAAGTTGTTCGGTTTTGACGCCCAATATTGAAGGCTCTTTGCTTTGACTATGTTCGTACGTTGTTCTTGTGTAGCCTGCGCTTTTGAGTCTTGTGTAATTTCGTTGTCTGTCTGTCAAAACGTGTGCAGGTATCAAGTTAAATTCAATACCAAATATTGTCCCTTAGTGCTGTAAAAAAATTAATAAGAATAAATATTTTATTTCAGATCAAAGATCCATAATATTAGTAAAAGTCTTAACCTGAAGTTAGTAAAAAACCACACACTATATACAAAATTTAAAACCTACCACACAACGTGGTAACCTACGTGCTAACCTACGAGTACGTGTGCAGCCGAGTCCAGTGAGCCAGCATGGGGCTGTCCCACCTATCACACAATACTAACATTAAGCTTCATAGTAAACGCTATTTAAAAATAAAATCGCATATTTTGCTCACTCGCAAGTGAATCAAAACTACAGGTTAGGTACTTCCCGTTAACCTAGAATCATGAAATTTGGCAAGAAGCAAGTACTTACAGCACAAGTATAGGAAAAATCCGAAAATTATTCATTTGTAGGTATATCACATTCCAAAAATATTTATTCGATTACAAAGAACAATGGGAAAATTTGTATGGACCCCGTCCCCAGCAGTGTAGCACTATGGGCTATGTGTGGAATAAAGGTGTTATTTTGAATAACAAATTACTGAAAGAAAGAATGAATGAATGACTGTGGCAAACTATATTTTTTTCTTAATTATTTTTATATCGACTTCCGACCGGCTGCTGGCAATACCGACGAGTTCAGTGTGGCTGTAGGCTTGCACCAGGGATCGGCTTTAAGTCATTACCTCTTCCTGTTGATTATGGACGCTCTTACGCTTACCCTGGTGCATGTTGTTTGCCGATGACAATGTTCTTGTCGGTGAAGATGGACCTGAGATCCAGAGCAGATTGGAGAAATGGCAACAGAACCAAGAACAAAACAAAATATATGTTCTGCGATTTCGGCGGTCTCCCCATAGCGCTTGATGGCGCACTTCTCCCAGTCTGCTCCGACTTTTGGTATCTCGATTCACTCGTTCGCCATCGCTGGCGAAGTAGATCGGACGATTAAGCACAGAATTAACACTAAATGAAATGGCGGCAGATATTTTTCTATCTTTATGGATGAATAACTTTTTTCCCTTATTATTCACACATTTACTGCCATACAATGAACTTAGGTATTTTTTGCGCTCTTTCATTTGATATATGAGAAAAAGTGCTACAAGGGTGGGGGCGCTTTTTCCCAATGTTCTTTACATTTACAGTTGGAGAATTGACTTTGAAGCATATCCATGTATGGGAGAATATTTTGTCAACTACAAAGTTAAGTTTGTCCTTCAATTCTGAATTGGAAATTTATAGGCCATGTCTCATGAATGAAGCCGCGAGCAGCCGGGCGCACAGCGTTGAGACGGAGCTCTCAGGGCCTGAGTCCTACTCGCACTGTCCGGTTTTTTTTATTAGGGAATTAAGTATTGTGACAGAAAACATTAATGAAACAGCCACCACGAAGTGAGCAAGTTTGATGCCGAAATAATCGTTCGGTCTCTGTAATATGAAGAGTCATTTTGGCCTACAGCGGGAAAATTACTGGACGAGAATACTTGGAGCAATAAGTTCTATCAAGTAAGTTCTCAGAATTTCTTATTTCCAAGCTGACATGAGTATAACGTTATTAAAATAAACATAATTTCCATTTCAGCTTCAATAACTAGTCTTCAAATTTTCTACTCCTGTGATACTAAAGTGACACTTGATAATCACATTCGTAACCTCGATATAAAATTTACTCAATTTAGATATAACTTAAACTTTTGATAAAGTTAAATTTCGGCAGGTAATTTATGATTATAACTTTATCAGGAGATCCAGCCGACCCAACCTACTCAAAAAACAACATATTGCCTATTCCTCAAACAAACAATTTGATGAAATATATTTTTCTCATTAAGATCTGTGAGTGAGCGGCACCGTTTTCCTGTGTGGTAATTATAACGTGATTTGAACATTTTCTTAGAGATCGGTGATCACGTGGTGATTACCGATATCTAAGCAATGTTTTGTAATAGTCCAAAGAACATAACATCACGCCTACATACATTCCCAGAAGGGTTAGGCAGAGGTGTAACTATAGTACACCCGCATTTCGCCAGTTGTGTTTAAGTCCCATGTAACAGGAGGCGAGCCTATTGCCATCAACCGGGCACAAATCCAGACTCCGACCTGCTAGGTACTGAGAAATATCCTGAACATACAATCTGAAATCGCAATCTGAATCATTTTGAAGGATATTGCTAATCGGGGTGCTTGGACAGGAAACCTCCCCGTGTGCCCGTGGACTGGAATTCCCTTATGGATACATCCGGGGGGAAGGCCAGTCTCCGGGACGGTGCACCCTGGGGTGCGGGCAATGACTCCCCATTGGGCACTGTGTGCCTAGGGGGTCTCGTTGCCCGTATGCCAATATCCTGTCGGAGGTACGCTCCAACGTGTGTTTCTCTGCGCTCGCAGAGAAGCACAGCGGCGGAGTAAGAGCGGGCTCGGTGTGCACTAACTCTGCCGCCGGGCGGGCAGGAAGAACTCTTCTTCTTCTGCCACCGTTAGTCTCGTAGCCCCGAAGATTGTCAAGGTCATGTCTCTGACTTTTGACGGGGGTCGAGGGTCTTGGCTTAACCGCCCGGGCCGCGAGGTAGAAAACCTCTATAAAAAATCACCCCAAACCTCCAAGCGGCGGCGCACCGTGAGGGAGGTTGATAGCTTGACTAATGGGTAGCTAAATTAGTCTCTAGTGCGAACCACAGTTTTTTGAGAATATAAAGTTTTTTTTACTCGTGGGAACAAATATGGATCTTAATATACAAAAACAAAATAATAACGCAGAGGAGGGGAGTGATGTGGGGTCGGAGTCCGACGCCGCATCTAGCGTGACGGGCTCATTTAAGAGGCCGGAGCGCGTAGTGGTTGGGGCTGCTGGGAAGAACCTAAGGTTCTTCCAGAAGCGCCCCAAATCGGGGGATGGCCAGGGGTCCTCCTCGGATGGCGGGTCGACCTCGGCCCGCAGGAAAATAAGCCGGCGGGGCGGAGTCCATGAGGGGGGCATGGGCAGAGGGCTTGCCGCGAAGGAGGCCAGTGAGCCGAGCCGAGCCAGCCCAGCTGTGCCGGCCCAGCGAGCCGAGAGGCTCGACACGGACGGGCAGCACTCGGGAGTGGCCAGCCGCAAGGCAGCCCTCTCAGAGTCGTCAGGCGGTGAGCTGGACGCCGTTGGTGGCTCCAATTCGGAGCGGGCGGTCAGGTTTGAGGAGGTCGTGGTAGCCGCAATCAAGAGTGTGGCCCTGAAGAGGATTCAGTCCTCCAAAGACAGGGCCATATCTGCAGCCACGGCCTCCATCATAGCGGCAGCAAAGGCTACCCAGTCCGGGCCCCCGCCGGACGGAATGTCCGAAATGCGGGCGGAGGTCGCCCGTTTGACAGCCGCCATGGAGCTTCTCCGAAAGGAGAATGAGGAGCTCCGAGCGGACCTGGCCGGGCTGCGAGCAGCCGGCCCCCGAGAGGTGCCGCAGGAGAGGGCGCAACATGGGCGGGGTGGAGCAGTACCTGCTGAGGATCGGGTGCTGACCCTGGTGCGACAGGAGCTGGCCTCTTTCCAGAGCAGGTTTTCCGCCCTGGAGGCCATTGTTCTGCGCCCACCGCTAGCGGGGAGCCGGCCTGTCTCGGGCCAGCGAAAGGCGGCTTCGTATGCTGCCGCCGCGGCTGCCACAACTACAGCCACGGCGCAGGCTAAAGGTGGGACCGCACCGAAACCCGCGAGGGCCCCAGCCCCGGCGGCGAAACGTCCGCCCCCGCCGCCTCCTACATCCCCTCCGGCCGACGCCGATTGGCAAGTAGCCGGAGAGAAGAGAAAGGCGGGGAAGGCTGCGAGGGCGGCCAAAAAGAAAGAGAGGCGGCAACGGCGCAAGGAGCGAAGTGTCGCGGCTAGGCTTCGTGCCCCGAAGTCCGCAGCTGTAGTGATCACACTACAGCCGGAAGCGGAGAAGAAGGGCATGTCCTACCGCGACGTGCTTGCCAAGGCGAGGGCGGCGGTGAACCTCCAGGAGCTCGGCGTTGCGGAGGGCTTCCGGGTAAGGGTCACTGCGACTGGGGCCCGGATGCTGGAGGTCCCTGGTGCGGCCAGCGGCCCGACTGCTGACGCTCTGGCCGAAAGGCTTAGGGCGTCCCTAAGTGCAGACGAGGCCCGAGTGTCCAGACCCACTAAGTGCGCTGATATGCGCATCCTGGGTCTGGACGACTCTGCGACGGTGGAGGAGGTGGTGGCTGCCATCGTCAGGACTGGGGGGTGCTCTGCCGAGCAAGTGAGGGCGGGCACCATTCGTCCTGACTTCACGGGGATGCAAGCCATTACGGTGAGCTGCCCCGTGTCGGCGGCCCAAAAAATAGTCGGGGAGGGCCGAAGGCTCCTGGTGGGCTGGGTTTCCGCGCAGGTGAAACTCCTGGAACCCAGACCTCTGAGGTGCTTCCGCTGCCACGTGGGTAACCACGTCGGAGCTAAATGCACCTCAGAGGTGGACTGCAGCAGTCTCTGCTTCCGCTGCGGTCAGCCCGGTCACAAGGCCGGCTCATGTAATGCCGCAATGCCGCACTGTTATATATGTGCGGCAACTGGCAAGCCGGCCGATCACCGGGTTGGGAGCAAGGCCTGCGCTCCACCCGCCAAAGCGAGGGGCAGGGTCAAGCCCTCCGCCACCGCCGTCACCGCCGCAGCCGCCGTCACCACTGCCGCCGCTGCCGCCTCCACCGCCGTCGCCGCCGCATCCATCGCGGCTGGGCCCTCACAGGGGGCCCTAGAGGGGGCTGATATGGAGTGCCAATAATGGCCCCATTACGCCTCCTCCAGGCGAACATCAACCACTGCGCCTCCGCTCAGGATCTGTTGCTCCAGAGCATGGCGCAGTGGTCGATTAACATCGCCGTGGTCGCTGAGCCGTACTTTGTCCCGCCCAGGGACGACTGGGTGGAGGACCTGAGCGGCTCAGTGATCCTTATTTCGTCGGCCGCCGCCGGTACCCCGTCCCTCGAGGCGGTTAAGAGAGGACGGGGTTGCGTGGCAGCACGGTTCGGGGAGATAGTCGTGGTAGGGGTATACTTCTCCCCGAGCCGAACTCTCGCCGAGTTCCACAACTCCCTTGCGGAGCTGAGAGTCGTCGTCGTTGGGCTCCGTTCCCTCCCCGTGCTCGTCCTCGGGGACTTCAATGCTAAGAACGTGGCTTGGGGTTCCCGGTATACGGACACACGGGGCAGGATGGTGGAGGACTGGGCTCTGGAGACAGGCCTGGTCGTCCTAAACCGGGGTTCGGTCCCAACATGCGTGCGGATGCGGGGTGAGTCAGTGGTGGACATCTCGTTCGCCAGCCCCGCTCTGTCGCCGCATGTCGTCAACTGGCGCGTCATGGAGGAGGTGGAGACCTATTCCGACCACCGGTACATCCGGTTCGACGTCTCCGCCCAGACCTCGAGCGCGCCAGTCCGACAGGCCCCGGGTGGTCCGCGGTGGGCGCTGAAGCAGCTGGACCGGGAGCTCCTCCTGGAAGCCTCGATCGTGCAGGCCTGGGTGTCACCACCGGACAGGCCTGCTGACATCAACGACGAGGCGGAGTGGTTCCGGGAGGCCATGTCCGAAATATGCGACGTGGCAATGCCCCGGGTCCAGCCCGGACGCGCCCGGCGCCAGGTGTACTGGTGGTCGCCGGAGCTGACGTCTCTGCGCGAGGCGTGCGTGGCTGCGCGACGTCGGTACACCAGGCACCGCAGGCTCCGTATCCGCCCTCCGGATACGGAAGCCATGCAGGCGGAGCTGTACGAGGAGTACAGAGCGGCGAAGACCGCCCTCCGAGCGGAGATCCTGCGGGCCAAGGGTTTGGCCCGCGAGGAGTCGCTGGGGATTCTGAACAGAGACCCGTGGGGACGCCCATACAAGATGGTGCGGGAGAAACTCCGCCCATGGGCTCCCCCGCTGACGCAGAGTCTCCGGCCCCAGCTCGTGGAGGACGTGGTGAGCGCTCTGTTTCCTCTGCGAGGGGAACATACTCCCCCGCCCATGGCTCCGCCTCCTGCGGTGCCAGATGCGGACCACACCACCGACGACGACGACGATGCTCCAGAGGTGACCGAGGTAGAGCTGAGAGTGGCGGTACGTAGGCTGAATGCCAAAAATACCGCCCCAGGACCCGACGGCTTACCTGGAAAAGCCTGGGTTCTGGCCTTGGAGGCTCTCGGGCCTCGACTAAGGGGGCTACTAAGCGCATGCTTGGAGAGGGGCCAGTTCCCACTACGTTGGAAAACGGGGAAACTGGTCCTCATCAAGAAACCGGGGCGCCCTGCGGACTCTCCGTCCGCTTACCGGCCCATCGTGCTGCTCGACGAGGTGGGCAAGCTCTTTGAAAGAGTCATTGCAGACCGCCTTGTCGAGCGGCTGGTGCGGGTGGGGCCGGATTTGGCGGAAAGCCAGTTTGGTTTCCGCAGGGGGCGCTCTACGGTGGACGCCATCATGCGCGTGCGAGCCCTCACGACGGGGGATGCCGTGGCCCGGGGTGGGGTTGTCTTGGCGGTGTCTCTAGACATCGCCAATGCCTTCAATACCCTGCCCTGGGGTTGCATCAGGGAGGCACTCCGGTATCACCGGATGCCGACCTACCTCTGTCGCATTGTCGAGGCCTATTTGACGGACAGAGCCGTCATCTACCCCGGTCACCGGGGAGAGTGGAACCGGCGAGAGATGTCGTGCGGTGTCCCACAGGGATCGGTCCTGGGGCCGCATCTGTGGGATATCGGGTACGACTGGGTGCTGCGCGCCGACCTCCCTAGCGGCGTCAGCGTGGTTTGCTACGCTGACGACACGCTGGTCCTAGCGCAGGGGAGGTCGCACCAGGCGGCGGCCGAAATAGCGACACGCGGGGTTGCGACAATCGTTGAGAGGATCCGGCAATTGGGACTCGAGGTGGCCCTGCACAAGTCCGAGGCCATGTGTTTTCATGGTCCTCGGGACGCGCCACCGTCGGGTTCCCAAATAACGGTAGGAGGGGTTCACATCGGCGTCGAGTCGACGATGAAGTACCTGGGACTCGTCCTCGACAGCCGGTGGAACTTCGTGGAGCATTTCCGACGTTTGGCTCCCAGACTGGAGCGGGCCGGGGCTGCCTTGAGGCGGCTCCTGCCCAATCTAGGGGGTCCAAACGCCTCCTGCCGGAGGCTATATGCGGGGGTCGTGCGGTCCATGGCCCTTTACGGGGCACCGGTGTGGGCGCGTTCCTTGAGGCGGCGACCAGTCCGCCGGTTGAACGCGTCCCAAAGGGTCATGGCCGTCCGGCTGATCCGAGGATACCGCACGGTCTCCGCTGAGGCGGCGAGCCTCCTTGCCGGATTGCCACCATGGGATCTGGAGGCAAAAGCCCTCGCCCACATATGGGAGTGGCGAGAGGAGGCAAAACGCCGGGGCGTAACTCCGCTGCCGCGAGAAATCACGGTACAGCGGACAGAGCTCCGGCGGGATCTCATGGCGACATGGAGAGTGCGATTGTCGCAACCCAGTGCTGGGCACGCCACAATTGCGGCGATAAGTCCCCTCTTTGAGGAGTGGCTGGAGAGGCGCCACGGCGCCCTCACCTTCCGCCTGACGCAGGTCCTCACCGGACACGGTTGTTTCGGGAGGTTCCTGTTCAGGATAAGGCGGGAGGAAACGCCAGGGTGTCACCACTGTGTGGATCGCCCGGAGGACACGGTGGAGCATACAGTGGAGGTCTGCCCGGCTTGGGCGGTGCACCGCCGCGTCCTCGTGGCGGCGATCGGCGGCGGCGATCTCTCGCGTCCGGCCCTGGTCCAGGCCATGGTACGGAGCGAGAGTGCATGGGAAGCCGTCACCTCCTTCTGCGAAGCAGTAATGCTCGCAAAGGAGGAGGCGGAGCGCGTGAGGGAGAGGCAATCTCTGCGCCCTCACGCCCCTAGTCGCCGCAGGAGACGCCCTGGACGTCGGGAGTCACCAGCCGACTCCCGGCCACCGTAGGCGCGGGCTTGCGGGCGGCGAGCAATGGGCAGCTCGCCGCCCGGCAAGGACCAGGCCCGAGTCGACGGCGCGTTGTGTTCCACGCGCGCCTCAAAGAGATGTCAGCACAAACTGACGGGGTCCGCTAGGGCCGATGCCTGCCAGGGCCGCGGGTTGTTCGAAAGAGATACCGTGGTCCCTGGCATAGGCAACTGAAGGAACACGGGTGGGTTTTAGTCAGTAAAAGTCTGACACGCCCTCCTGCTCCGCCCAGAGCGGGAGAAGTCATATGATGATTTCCCACCCAGAAAAAAAAAAAAAAAAAAAAAAAAAAAAAAAAAAAAAAAAAGGATATTGCTAATCCATTGCTTCGTATGTACGAAAAATTTGTCTGCTCAACAACTTAAATAACGCAATGGACGTAACAACATTCATTCGACACACACTAACAGTAGCAATGGCTTTCCATTGCAACTGTTAGTGTGTTACGCAATTACCCCTCCGACTTGTTTTAATTGACAGCCAGACCTTAAGTAGTCTGAGAATACTTTGAATTACAATACCAAGAATCGTAGCGCTAAAATTATTCAGAAATAATTAATTTGGTAGCAGACCTTGTTAGACAAGTTATTAATTATTGCGCAACATTGTTTGATGTTATCCAAAGCCTTTACATTGTTACACTCATTATACCTAAGGGGAAGGCGTTTCCAATCAAACCGAAGCCAATGCTTAATTAATAGGAATAACAAGCGCAGTCGTTTCCTACCATTAATTTTTGTTCCAACAACACGAGTTTTAAGGTAGATAGTAGACTATCACAGGTTCTTGCACTAAACGTCTACTGCTGGACATGTCGCCCCCAGACACCGGTTTCTCGCATCCAGCGGATTCCTGCGAGGGCGCAGGAATCCACTGGATGCGAGAAGCCCAGAAGGCGCTCCCACAAGGTGCAGGACCGATAACATCGGTCCTGCACCTTGACCTTCCAGCGCTAGGTCTTCCGGTACGCGATCGCCACTCCAGAACCTTTTGGCCCATCTGTTCTACGAGCCTACTGCCACTTTAGTTTGATAATTCTACGGGCTATGTCGGTTACCTTACTTCTCTTGAGGATCTCTTCATTTCTGATTCCACGACGAAAGGAAACTCTAGCCCTCTACTTTTTTAGGTAAGTAAGTGTTAATGAATTGCATGTCAAATGCTATACCGATTTTCTGAACACGGACAATATTGTAAGAATTTCATACAAAATGTTAGTAGGTATGCTGTAAGCAAACTCATCAAGTTGTAAGTTTTAACTACTTAGGTAATTTACAAGCATTGCCAGTATAAAGCAAACAATGTATGTAGTATACAATACGCCATAACTTGCATTTCTTTAGAGTCGGCGTTAACTTCAGAGCTGTAGTCGTTAAGTATGTGCACATTTACGAGTTAAAGTGCGTGTGAAGTGCATGCGTCTTTGTAGTCATTGCTTATAAGCAAGAAGAAGAAAGAAAAAAGTAAGTAGAGCAAAGAGATTCTAATTAGACGGAGCATTTATCAACAGAGATCGTACAAATCCTTCAGCACACAAGTATGAACTCCGTTAGATACGAACTGAAATAACATTGAAATAGAAAATACTCGTTCTCCGCTAGAGGTCTCGGCGAGAGCTCCGCAGAGCCCGTTCGTGACATCTTACTTGATTTGTGGATTCCAAAGGTTTTAATTGTACGAAATGTAATCTACAATTCATATAACTGGCGACATGCTTCGTCAATGTTGGTACACGGCCTCTCAAGGCCATTAATCTCCAGCTTTTAACGTTATCACAGCCTAACTGTTATTTACTTCGCGTTATTTACAAAAAAAAAACTATTGCAAAACGGCTTGCTGTTTTGTTTGGGATTTATTTTAAATGGATTTATTGGCTTCGTGGGATAAATTAAAAGTAAAAAATAAAATTTGTAGCAGTTTTGGTTTCGGGTGCTACATTGTAAGAACTGAATTGAATTTAAATGAGCACACACTTGATAGGACGCCACGTTTTGAGACAAACCAGGGAATTTGAATACTAATCTGAAAAGCGGAAACAAACGGCAACGTCGGAAAGACAAGGAAATAAAATAATTCTACGCAGAGTTTGAATATGAAAAGAAGTTGGCGGCATCTGGCAAAAATACTATTCTGACATGATTCCGAGACATAAAATCTCACTTTGGCTAATCGAATCCAAATTGCTTTTATACCTGAAGTAGCTTTAAAAGTATTAATTTCATAGAACGATTAGCAGTGCGTTAATAGCCGTGATCTAACGACCGATGGTCGCATCTCCCGAAGCCTTGTAACCATTAATAGGTACAGATGTTCCATTAGTAGATAAAGGCTGTGAACCAATCTCCAGCTAGATGAATAACCAGTCATCTCTTGAACACATGACCCAAAAACTTAACCATTCTAATGTAACCGATAAATCGCTCAGTAGCCAGTTTTAATACCAATAAAAGTACAAAAGTTTCCGGCTTTATTTCGCAGTCCGTTGCCCTAAATTTACATCACCGTAAATGAATGTAATGTGAACGACCGCAATAAAACTCAATGGAAACCTCAACCTTTTGTCATAATAGATCTCGGGGATACAGAAATAGAATTACCGAGAAGGGTATGTAGATACTGTGTAATTATTTGGTTAAGAAATCTATTTTTGCGTATTTCAATAGGCTGAAATCCTAATAAATAAATTGTGTTATGAAGATTGTGTAAACAGATGTGAAGAGAAGATTAATGAGGTGTTAGTGCTAAAAGCGGTGATGCGTATAAGCCCAACTAAGCCAGATGGATGTTGGTATCTATGAGTACTATTCTTACACACGCAGTTATTATTATAACATTAAACTGTTTGGAGCAGTGTCAAGAGCAGTAGGCTGAACTTGAACCTCAGTCTCAATCTGGCAACAAAATCTCTGATTTTCCTACTTTTTGACAAGTTTTTGGCATTGATTGTCGCTGCAATATTGCGACTTGCATTCGCACTTTTTTTTTTGTACGAGAGTTAGCCTTCGTGTTTGTTACCTTTGCTTCACAACAACTGTAATATAAAAGGTATACGCAGACTCTATGGTGGTCCTGCCATAGACTTCTGTTTGTTTAAAATTAGAATTTTATAACAACACAAACAAGCGCTTTTGTTAGATTGACTTTAGGCGCCTGTTTTCATCCATAAGTATCTTGCAGTCGGTTGTTAACCGTTAGCAGATTTTTTTAGGCTCCAAAATAATATTATTTTCATGAAACTACCAGACTAAAGTTAGGAATTAGTGTTAGTGTGTGACTAAAGTTAGAAAAACACCACAGGGTTATTTTTCAAAGACCAGCCAAATTTAAGGGTTTGGTACAGACCATCAGACTGAACCATTTTCTCCATTTTTTTTTTCTTCATCATTACGATGAACGCGTCGAAACATTACGCGAATAAAAATTCAACCGTCTCATACGGTTAGGTCGAGTAAGTATTGAAATTTTTTATGGGACAGTTGATGAATTTTTCGCGATTACGATATTGGTCCCATGGAGAAAGTTGTTCAGTTTGATGGTCTTTACCACACCCTTAAATTTGGCGGGTCTTTGAAAATAAACCTTGTATGTTAATCATTAATTGGCAAAATTAAATCATATATCTTGATGTAATAAGTTCATAGCAAGCACTATAACAGTTGTTGGTTGTTGTCCCATGTGTCTTGTTATACGAGTAACTTATAGCAGATCAATGTACAATTGTACATAGCTCAGAGATAGCAATTAATTTAATGTTTATAGTTGGAAGATATGTTCAAAGTAACTCTCACAAAGTTATCGGGAAATGTGGCTGTGAACAGGTAATTTTCTCTCGCAATACAAGATGACAATGACGAGAGGAAAGCACATGTAAGTATATAAACCATTTGTAAAATATGTACATATTCTATACAGGATCGACGTGCAACCTGTTACCATGGATTTATTACATGATTCGGAAAGCCCCAGCGGAAAAACTTTACGCCCGTTATTAAAAAAAAAAATTACTGGACCATACATTTTGACCGCGTACATGCATTGCATTTTTCTATAAAACAGCAGTTTTTTTTTTATATCCGATGAAAAATTTCTACCCTAGAACCATGTGCTGAATTCATGGTTATAGTTTACGTGTCGATGTCCCGCCACCGTAATAATTCCTGAAAGAATCCCTCAATGCCAGGATGTTGCTATCGACGTGGATATTATGTTTGTTTTTGTCGGTAGAACAATAAGAAACATCTGTGAATAGGTACTTATTGCTCATTGTTCAACTCTATAGTTCACGAGATAACGACCCTAAGGCCCTTTCTACACACGTTTTTCTTGCCGTGAAAAACTACGATTTATTCGACGTATGTAGGCACGGTCGTCAGCGTTGTATGGATCACTATGGAAGCTTGTTGACAGACACGTTTTTTCTTCGGTCCGGCTTATACGCCGCACCGCAAAGAAACCATGTCGTATACAAAGGGCCTAACGGGAGACTGCTGTAGCCAAACAAAAACAAAACGAACAACAATAAGAGCGATCTATAATAAATATCAGCATATTCACAGGAAATTGCTGCATAAACACTAAAAAAAAATCACATTAAAATTTACACCATCATCGCATTATCTCCTTATTATTCATTTTATCGTCGTAATCACGCCTCCCCTCTTCGCCTCTAATACCTAAATGCCAGGATACTGTTACGTTCTCTTTACTTTGTTATATAGGACAATAAATTAGGACGCAATTAAAGGGCCCCTCGGACATTGACTGATATACAACCTTTCTGCAACGTTCGCCAGATTGCGTCTACACCGACCGATCTCGAAAAAATGAGCCAGTCAGCCCCCCACACACAATTTATTAGCCCCCGTGCAAGAGAAATTAACTTTTTTCCTTTAAAAGGCTATTGTGAAATTATAATATCGTTAGTAAATCCTAAACAAAAACAATTAGGTCGCCTACCGAGGCTAACGCTACCTATTTCCTTTTTTTGAGTTTTAGGTCAAACTTCTTTATCTGTAATGCTTTTATAAAAATCTGTCTTTTGTCTGTTTGTTATAACTTGGGGATTTATTGTTCTTTTGCTGTTGGTTTCATTTATTACGGCCGATTTGAGGCCATATTTTTGTGTTGTAGGTCCTTGAAAAACTTTCTAAATGTTGAAAATTTTGCGGATTTCTTAGATTTTAAAAGTTTTTCATGTCTTCTTTGTTAACCCGATTGATGCCTTTGTCACAATTCGAATTGTTTGTAAAGTATCTGAGTCACAGTAGGTTAATAAGCTTTTGTCAAGGTGAAGTCCACTTCACCTTGACAAAAGCTTATTAACCTACTCCTTTCACCTTTTCCTCTTCAAAGAGGAAAAGGTGTGGGGGTTACCAGCTTACAGCAATAAGTTCCAACTTATTGCTGTAAGCTGGTAACCCCCACACCTTTTCCTCTTTGTGTGTAGGTTCAATCCTATTATTCCTGATTTCCGCTCCAATATCAGTTTCATGTCCCCAAAGAAACGTGCCGAAACTAGATACGTTAACAGATGTCCGGCTGAATCACATATCTATCTCTCAGTTACAGAAACAGTAACTAATTTTAACGATTTTAGGAATCTTGTTTGGTGTACATAGTTTCAGAAATGTAATTAGGCCTTTCAACAAAATACCACGAAAAACTAAATTAATATTTCTCATACAGTTCTCAAGGTTACGAATAAAGTTTCAAAACTTATGCCGTAAAATATCGTTCTTATAACCGAAATGTAATTGCAAAATGTAAGATTTTCAAACTGCATCGGCTCCAGAGCACACAAGAATATTGCTTCTGCGTGATTCGATTTCGTTCTATCCGCACAAAGTTGGCTAACCGCTGGCCTGCCGATATTACACCCATATCACAGGCCCGGGGAGTACGGGCACCAGATAACTGAGTTACAACCGGACAGTCCACTCGGGACTGGCGTGTATGAATTTCCGAAATTGATATCTAATCCAAGCTCTTAGACCGCGTCCTCCAAAAGCGATCGTCGCTCGAATACGCGTTCGTCGCGTTCTTTTGTGGTACTTTTTGTTCGGTGAACTTGAACGTGTGGTCGCGCCGATAGAGAGCGGTTTTTCGAACAAAAAGTAACATAATCATAGCATAATCAGCCTAGAATGTTCCCACTGCAGGGGCACTGACCTCTCTATGACAGGGAGTGGACATATGAATGCTAAAATCGCGAAATCGCGCGACGATCGTTTTTAAATAGAATGCGGCATAAGTAGGATACAAGCTAAAGGATCAATATCGTACGCTTATTTTAATAATTTGTTCCTAATTCCCTCTGTGCGTTAGAGAGTGTCCCGTTCAACCCGTGCCTAGGGTTCCCAGGTTCGGATTATTAGTAAACTGTAATAAAATATCTCTCGCCTAACGAGCTTGGCTTCGGAACGTAATGTTTCCCATTAAATTATTATGAGCAGGTAATTTGTTATAAAGTCGATAACGACACAGGCTTTTGCTGTCGGGAGCAAGGCATATATAAATAAGTAATTGAAAATCTGTCATTTTCGATACGATAACTGGTCGAATGGTTGTGAATAGGTATGCTGAGGCTATAAGTTTTATAGGGTTGGAACCAAATTATTGATGGGATTGTCCAGTGTAGCGCATATTTTTGGTAACCCATACATGTGTTGTGTAAGTTAGTCTTGTACCAACAAGACTGTTTTCAACACGATAGTTTTCGTGAACAAAGTTGACTTAAGATGATCAAATGAATAAATCAAAACCACCGGACCTTTGTTTCTATTGAACATTCGATATAACTAAAACATACAGTTTCTAGTTTACCGATTGTGTTACAAACAGTTCTGAATAAGTTGAATTTAGTTATTTATCATTTCGATGTTGAGTTATGCTTTGTTGTTTTACGTAGTTTTGCACGATTGTAGTATATACAGAGTGTAAAAAGATTACATAGCCGTTACTTTGCCTATTTTCTTTTTTTTTTTAAAGTTGCCCTAAACTCGGAATTTCTCCTGTATCGTGCGTGGGTGCGTTTACAAAAATTTAAACTCACATACACAAACAGCCAGACCCGGAACAACTACTTATAGGTCATACAAATATTTGTTCCGTGCGGGAATCGAGCTCGCGACACGCAGCGCAGTAGTCAATCGCTTAACCACTGCGCCAACCGTGCCGTTGCTAAAATAATTGCTGGGAAACGACTTTTATTTTTAATGTGAAAATTTTTCTGTTTGCGGTAGTGCGCAATATAACTATGTAACATACGCAAAGCATTGTTCTTATGGGTGCATGCAACGGTATAGGGGTCGAGGGGGTATTTAAAGTTGTGTTATAACATCAAGACCTTGTTTTCGTAAAAAAAACGTCAGTAAAAGTTGGAATATTGACTTTCAATATCTCCGTAACCAGAAGGTTTTCAGGTATGGTCCAGTACAAAAAAAAAAATACAATGACGGCGACCACAAGTGGTTCTCGGCATTGTTAAGTGTCTTTTTAAACTCTAACACCCGTTACAGTTCAAAATGCATCTAATCAGTAATAACATAACGATAAATAAAGACCTACTTTGCATACATCTCGAGAAAAACCTCTCTGAGACGGACTATAAAGTGGTCTAATAAAGTTTCCGTTTTGGCTTTTTAGGTCGACCGTCGACCTTACAAAAACCCAACCACCTTATTCTATTAAAAAAGATTTTTAAAATAAATTGAACTAATTACCTCAAAACCTATATCTACCGCAAATAAAACAAAAAGTTTCTTTTCGGTTTACATAATAATGCACAATTTTTATTGTCATCGTTTTCTGCAAAATTCTTTTGTAAAGAATCTGAAATCGTGAAAAGTGCTATAAGAAAATTGTAACCTATTACCTACTTCTGTGTGCTTAGTCACAAAGTGCTGATAAGGGAAGTTCCTAGTGCTGAATTTATTTTAACTAGGCTTCTTTCAAGAGAACATGAAAGCGAAAATTACCACACATTGCAAACGGACTGCATTGTGATCACAGGATGAACATGGAGATGAAGATGGGCAGTAAAATGGTTTTGTTATACCAGAGTATTGCTCTGCTTGTGGGTGTCGTACAAGCACCACTGCTTGTACGACACCCACAAGCAGAGCAATACTCTTTGCCCAACAACAAACTCTTGACGATTTAAACAAAAAAAAAACCACATCGAACCATCTACCACCACCATCCACCACCATCCCCCACCATGCCATCATCGAATTTAAATGAAAAATCCTGTTTGTTCCTCACTTACGAGTATTACCATAATTGGTACCTACAATGCTTTCAAATGTGAAACGTTTGTGTATCCAAGGGTATATTTTAATCCCATTACTTAACTACAGTACCCAGAATTCCCCTGTCTGTGGTATTACATTCGAACAGAAAATTGCTTTAAATGTATCTCACACAAAGAGATCCTCTTTTGAAAACCGACGAAAACAGTACCTAGATATCAAAATGATTACACTTTTTTTAGCGTAGTCGTTAAGGAATATAAACTAAAGAACAAAAGAAAAATTGTAGATAAATCATACAATTTGTGGATACATAAGTCTTTTGTGTATAAAAACATTTTCTTTGATCTTTCTGTTGCTCTTAGAAAATCTGTGAACAATATATTATCTACCCGTATACTACCGCCATTGTTTAGGATAAAGAATTAAGATACTCACGTAATCTACGTAGGTACTGTGAACAAGCCCTTCGGTACCAGGAGGAATAAAATCAAACTACGGTTTATCTCGTAATGTTCAATAATTAACCCTATAAAATATATAACTACGTATTTTACATCTTAATTACATCTTCTAAGCTTAAATCTGTTTTGTTTGTCTCGTCTTTTATACCAATCGCTTTTTTACAAACTCGCGGAGATTGTATGGTAGCACCAAATAGGCTATTACAGTCTTTGCTATTGGCAATTATAAAAAAAAAATTAAGAAACACACGGTGTAGCTGCAAAACCTTTAAAATAGACAGATAAATAGATAGAATACTCTTTATGTACACCTTATACAGATATAAATGTAGAAATTTTACAAGGGGTGACACAATGGGCGGTCTTATCGCTAAAAGCGATCTATAAGAGACGACCTTTGGATGGATTAAGGGAGAAAGACGAGACAATACTGCAGGTAGTCTGTGGTGTACCATTTACATAAATATACAATAAACACATAAAACATATACTTACCTATATACATAAATATATACGATAATAAACATACCACTAAGCAATAAGTATATCGATTATTTTCACTATATTGTATTCTATTGTTAATCTGTGAACAGCTATATGTTTTGTGTTTTTCTTTCTTTCTTTTTTTATAAAAAACGTTGCCCCACACTAGGAATTTCTCCTGTATCGTGGGTGTGTTTACAAACATTTAAACTCACATACACAAACAGCCAGACCCGGAACAACTACTTGTAGGTCATACAAATACTTGTTCCGTGCGGGAATCGAACCCGCGACACGCAGCGCAGCAGTCAATCGCTTAACCACTGCGCCAACCGTGCCGTGCCGTCGTTTCTTGTTTCTATGTTTTATATTGTAGATGTTTGCTGTTCCTCTTGAATAAAAATAAAATAAAACAAGTGCAAAGAACATACAAATAGAACAGAAAAGCATAAGCACAATAAGCGTTCCCACTGTTGGGACACAGACAGGCCTCCTCTCTGTGAGAGGGAGTGAGCTGTAATACACCACGCGGACTAAGTGCGGGTTGGTAGATGTCACATGTCTTTGAATTTTTGGCCCTATGACATGCCGGTTTGCCCACGATGAACGATGAACAGAATAGATTAATTAAAAACGATTTTTAATTAACTAAACTCTGAACAAAAAGTTGAAGCGACAACAGCTAGTGTGGCAAAAAAGTACAACATCGCTGTAGCTATATACCTATATAACAGTATTAATCTCATTCCTAGCTTACAGTTAAAATACCGATAGAAACTTTTTCCTTTGCCATTAATTTGTATTCGGTCCATGAAACTTTCAACAACTTCCTGAAATCTAACATTTAAAAGTAATCTGCTATAAATTATTGACTCGTTCAAAATTTGACTTTATATTTTCTGCTCTGCTACAAATCTATACTAATCTATATACTAATGATAAAGCTGAAGAGTTTGTTTGCTTGTTTGAACGCGTTAATCTCTGGAACTACCGATCGGATTGGAAAAAATATTTTTGCTTTTGGTAGCCCATTTCTTGAGGAAGGGTATTTAATAGGTTATTTAACATTACGCTTGGAGCTCTAGGAACCGATCAAAAAGAACAAAATCAGAAAGAATGCTAAGCGAAAACGAAGAAATAGCGTGGTAGACGATGCGATGCGACGGGGTGGGTCGGGGGAACAAGACATTTAACGCGGACAAAGTCGCGGCCAGAAGCTAGTTGCTAAAATAAAATAACAATATTTTTCATTTTTCTTCTTCCTGTTCACGCGCAATAAAGAAAGAAATTAATGTTTACGTGTGCGAGTAACACAAATGAAAATGTATGCCAGATGAACGTGTTTGTTCTTCTACCTTTGTGAGGACCCTTTTGCTAAAATGTATGTACCAGTAACATACTTTGTTTGAGTATTTTTAGTGTGTTTTCTGTGGGTAGTCTGGAAAATGTCTTTGGAAAAGTCTAGACAGGTTGATAGTACAAGATTCGTGATGCTCCAGAGTTTTATACCTGGCTTATTGCACTTAAAACTTTACATATAGTAAATAGTTAGTATCAGTGTCATTTTTTTCCCACTTCTCAAAAGGTTCACAATGTATGTATTTTTTTATGTATGTTCATATCTAGATATTTTCATCAATAGTGGACGGATATTGAGAATTCTTTTTTCATTTTGGTAGGGGAAGCTTGCGCGGTGGTGCCATATAAATGAAATTAACTTGTCTTGGATAGTTTTTGATTTAGGATATACGTATTAAATCCACTTGGTGTATGTTGATGATGTTATAAGACTTCCTGTCACTGTTGTTGACATAGCAAGTAGAGGTATACGAATTGATGTGGGTTAGATACCACAACAAAAAAGTGAAATATAAAAAATTACAAAAAAAAAACCGACTTCCAAAAACAAAACACCATAATGTGAAAAATCACTTTCATTTCGGAAGTCAGTGACTTTGGTTCTGTATTTTCGTTTTTGCCACCGACATCCTAAATGAAAGTTATTTTTTGATGTACAGACGCCAGCAGGTCAAGCTACCCGAAGCTGTCAAATTTTCCCAATCAACCTTAAACCTTAATGCTTCAGCGATAAAGTTGAAAGTCTATTAAAGAAATTTGACAGATTGTAGTTGAATGAGGAAAGTAGGTACAGACCTACTTTCCTCATTCATGACTTACTCAGATAGAAAATCAACATCCTATGAGCAATTCCGCTGATTAATGCCCATTCCTTCTCTATATAAGAAGAGGCCTTTTATGTGTAACGGGCGATATAAACGCCAATTGTTACAATTAATTAGTTGCCCGTTCAAAGAAATATGAATTTAGTTATTAGCAAGAAGACTTAAAAATAACTTAAGCTCTTTACAAATTAATTGTCAGCCGTCTTACAAACGAATAGGTATGGCCTAGAAACCAATTATGTAATATTGATAGTATCATAAATTTAATCCTACTAATATTTTAAATGCGAAATTTTGTAAGTATGGATGGATGTTTGGATGGATGTTTGTTAGTCTTTCACGCAAAAACTACTGAACGGATTTTGATGAAACTTTACAGCAATACAGCTTATACATCAGAATAACACATAGGATACTTTTTATCCCGATATTCCCACGGGATCGACACTTGTCCGGGTGAAACTGCGGGGCTCTGCTAGTGAAATCATAATGTTGTTATAGACTTTCTTCCTTCGGCAACGATAAATATTTGTCCAAAGACCCGGGGCTTTATTTATCGTATATTTTGGTGAAACGTTGAACTTGAACAAACCTAAGTAACCGTAGTAGCTTTGTTTCCAGTTTTGGAAAAATAAATGACTACAGTCCGGTTGCTATGGCAACACGTATTGTTGTGATTACCAATAGATGTTTTGAGAAATGATTAATTGGTCGATTAACTCCTACGAGAGCCTGAAGGCATTTTCACTAGTAAATAAATAATAACAAATAATGAAGAGATATCCTATGTCAGACTACAGCCCAAAATAGTCAGTAGGATATTATAGGAATAGTGTAATAGCACAAATTATTCTTAAGCAAAAAGTAGATAATTATTTATATATACTTTATTGTACACCACAAAAATACACAACAAAACAAATACAACAACAAGGTGGCCTTATATATCCTTATAATAGTAAGATGAACGAAATAATCATTGTCTTCAATGATGTCACAAGTTTGTAATTTAGCAACTTGGGTCCCTGAAAGTACCAGTAACGCCATCTGTTAGTGTTACGCAGAGAAATAATAAGGGAGGGTCGCTCTTAAACTGTGTACACATGCCTCCTCTGGAAAAGCGGGAAAGCTATCCTAGAGATTGTCTTTTACCACGCTAGGTGTCGCTGTTAACTAAACAAAATTCTTGCAGGTTTTATTTACAAATAGCGTTATTATACTTTTTTTGGATCCTACAAGTAACTACAAATAAATCTGCTAAAATTGAGTTATTTTTTCACAAGCAAGTTTATGAAAAACAAAAGAAAAGTGAAAAAATCCGGTGCATACCATGGAGTGCCGTAAATTGATAGAGAAAGATTAGGTAGTCCGGTGCACCCATAGACTCCCCAAGGGGGTAATCTACAGGTGCAAGCATTTATGACATGAACACGAATACCTATGCTTGAACTTTTACTGCTTAGCGTGACTTTAATTTGGGTTAATGCACTTTGTATAGTTACTATTTATTTAATTTGATTACTAAGTATTTCTTTTCTAATAATAACAATTCGTACTTAAAAGAAAATTCATTCGTCTGTAGGTAGACGAAACCTTTTGTTAAATTAAATTTATTTATTTCTTAGACAACAATGATCCATAACATGTTAGTTTTAGGTACAAAAAACGTAAAAGCTATGATAGTGTGTTTCAATTACCTATAACTAAACTATGTGCGTCCCGCGGTTTCCACCCGCATAAGTTTTGATCCCGTGGGAATATCGGCATAAAAAGTATCCCATATATGTTAATCCTGGTTATAAACCATCTGTGTGCCAAATTTCATCCAAATTCGTTCAGTAGTTTTTGCGTGAAAGGGTAACAAACACACATCCACTCATCCATCCATCCATCCATCCATACAAACTTTCACATTTATAATATTAGTAGGAAGTAGGATACTAAGCTATCAGAAAAACAATATTTACATTAATTCATCGGATGAAATGAATCACTCCTGCCTAACCAGCACCTGCATGAAGTGATTCATGTGTCAGCCGAAAGACGTCCACTCGACATAGACCACCGCCACTTCGACCCCGGGGTAATCGCATAACACACCAGCAGTATCAATCGCTTTCATTTTGACAGTTTAACAAATTTTATTCCACAATTTACGTTGTTACATTTTTCGACAGAGACACATTTTTCGAACATATGAAGCAATGGATTAGCAATATCCTTCAAAATGATTCAGATTGTGATTGATAGTGTGTTACGCAATTAGGATGCTCGTCTGTCACTCTATAAAATTGATAAATTATTGTATAAGTAAATTGGCGTCTTACATTGAAAATTATAATGGTTTTTTGTATAAACATTGCCCAAAGTTTCTCGTATTTTTATCACCAAGCAGACGGATGACGATCATAATGGAGGAATAATAAAAACAACGCAACAGAAAACAACGTAACACCCCTTTCATTTTATCGTCACCGTAGGTAATAATAATATTATTTGTATGCGCGTGGGAATCCCTAATTATATGCTATAAAGTTAAACACCCCCACATGTTTTATATTCGCACGTATTATATATATAAAGATAGGTAGGTATATCATCTAGACTAGACAACATATTGTTACTTTATATTATTATTGCTATGATATTCAGTGCGTTATAAAAACTTAATGAATTGTCTGGGTTATGAATGGCTTCATTTGTTGCCGTGAGTTTGGCTTCTATTCCCAGGCTAATCATAACGTTATCGAGTTATGTTTTCGAGTTAGAATTTTTTTAAGGCATTTGTAAGAATTGTGTTCCTAAAATTATATTCGTATCTTTATTTGTATTCCATAATGTTTAAACATCTTACAATGGCTTTAAGCTAAGGTACAATTACGGACCCTGTATAGAGCACAACAAAAGTTTGTGAGCATGGATGAATGGATGTTTGTTATTCTTTCACGCAAAAACTCCTGAACGGATTTTTATTAAACTTTACAGTAATATAATTTAACTTATACATCAGAATAACTTGTTTATGTTTTTTTTTGTGACTTGTTTTCTGTAGTTCGATTAAGGTGGATGAGCAAAGGTAGCCAGCTAGCTTCAGGTAACACACACTAAACGACTCATATTAACGAAGTTTTTGTGGCAGCTAAATTAAGACTGGGAACTTTGATTGCAGTTATTAAACCTTAAATATTGGCATAGGTAGAATTATTCTATCAAATATGAGGAAGCTGGAGTTATGCACATATTTTTCCGGCCGTTTTTGAAGCGCTCATTGGAAATAGAGTACTATTGCTTGTCGAAGATTTAATTCAGTCTCCCTATAGAGACAATAAATCTTAGAACCGTTGTCTAGCTACTTATTAAATAACATTTTTAAAAAGTTACGTAGATATCTGACGTAATAAACATCATCGTTAATCATGCTCGGGGATAAAGACAACAGCTAAGTAATGGATTGCCGTCATCTATCTAGATTGTATAGCTCGTATTTGAAATACCATTTCTAGACATTGAAGTCACAGTAATTAGTTAAGACGATACGTACAGTCAGCAACAATGTCGACAAGAATTCATTTGATTATCTACAATGTGTGTTCCATAATACTGTATCAATGTAGCTACGATAAAATTAAGTACCCAATATGTAATACTATGTTTTTCTTTGTCTACACGTTGATACTATAATTTGGAATTGTATTTAGAAATGTGTACTTTGTGATACATTATTCCTACAATAGTGTACAGACTAGAGGGGTAGTTGTGTAACACACTAACAGTAGGAATGGCTTCCATTTTGACAGTTCAACAACATTAATTCATTGCGTTATTTACGTGGTTGAGCAGATTTTTTTTTCGAACATATGAAGCAATGGATTAGCTATCATCTGCCTAGCCTTTTCCCAACTATGTTGGGGTCGGCTTCCAGTCTTACCGGATGCAGCTGAATACCAGTATTTTACATGGAGCGACTGCCTATCTGACCTCCACAACCCAGTTACTGGGTACAGTATACGATACCCCTTGGTAAGACTGGTTGTTAGACTTTCGGGCTACTGACGACCCGTAACGACTGTCATAGATCCACGAATGACAGCCGGGACCAACGGCTTAACGTGCTTTCCGAGGCACGGAGGGGTTTTTTTATGTGAAAATGGTCACCCATCCACGGACCAACCGCGGCAAGCGAAGCTTAACCTAATCGATCGACCCGAGCGGCTGTTATTGCTTAGCCACAAGCCCCTCCATCCATCCATCCAAGCAATTGATTAGCAATATCCTTCAAAATGATTCAGATTGAATTTGATAATGTGTTACGCAATTAGGCTGCTGTACGGGAAAAATAAAATGTTCTTTATATTAAAACTGTGCGAATGTTCATCAATCATCACTTCATCAGTTAACCAGTAGGTACGATGTTGTACCACAGTTGAATAATTACAACTGTCGAATTCCTAGACAACAGAAAAGAAAAATAATGGGATCATTTTAATGTAACGATGGTTTTATTCATAACATAAGATTCAACCTAGGCAGGCACTTTACTTTTTGTAAATTATTACATCACCACTGCTCTCAAAACGGTCAAAGAAAATATCGTGAGGAAACCGGCATATCTTAGAACCAAACAATTCTAAAATTATGATATCTACCAACCCGGGACCCGGTCCTACTCACAAAGAGGAAGCCTGTGTACTAGCAGTGGGAAGATTTAGGCTTACTATTGTTTTAACAACAACATCAGAATGATTCTTAGCAGAGAGACTTTCGCCCAGATCGTCTACAGATGTATGAACAAGTAAATACCTCCCTATTATTCAGCAGCTTAAAGTTTCATTGAAACAATGCAACAATGAATTCAAGTTAATTCCATTTTCAATAAAGTGCAATGTTAAACAAAGCACAGCTGTGAAGCGCATACAGCTTTGAATTCAAGTGGGTGCAGTTTTCAAGACTCCTTTTGAGGTAAACCAAGCATTCTCGAGTTGTGCTGGTTTCAGTGCATTCAATTCAGTTTGGAGAGCCCGAGTGCCTCGGACAATTGAAAGAAATACCTAAAATGTTTCGCGAAGTACTCGGTGACTCGGTCGTGTTGCGCTTGCTTTCTTAGTAAGAATGTGTCGGAAACAAAAGTGAACCAAATTGTGTGCAGTTGACATAAATTCGTTGAATAACTGCATGCATTTTTGTCTTCCGGATTATTCGCTACGACTGTTTGGTTGCACGTTTCTGGATTTTCTTCTTGTTTACAAAACACAAATTCTTCTTTTCATTGCTTTCGGTCTAAAACGCAGCTCATATTTTTATGACATAGTTTTCTTCAGCTTTTCACGGTGTTTTGCCAAAACCCACGAAACACATAAGCAAACTTCCTTTGCGATCTACTGGCGTGTTATCTAGAATGGCTGATCTTTGCAACGCCGACGTTCATTGATTGATTACTAGATTGATGAAGTATGGCTAACGTAGGTGTAGTGTTTACAGGGACAACCACAACTCGGGTACGGTAAATTACTATGTGACATAATGTTCGGTATGTATTAATTATCCCTGATGATGTCAAAGAGAAAGAAGCTTACAGACAGTGCGTGATAAAATTGCCTCATAGTGGTCTATTTAATAACATAACATAATCAGCCTATAATGTTCCTACTGTTGGGACACAGGCCTCCTCTCAGTGAAAGGGAGTGAGAATTTACCACTTCTTCGAACTTTTTGGTTCTAGGACATGCCGATTTCCTCACGATGTTTTGCTTCACCGTTTTGAAAGCAGTGGTGATAAAATAATTTACACAAAGTAAAGCGCCTGTCGGGGTTTGAATCAATATACGACCTACAACTCCTAAGTCGCGGACGTTACCAGTTGGCTATCACTATTAGCTCTTTAATAAGCTGGTGAATTCAGGAAATCCGTTAAAGTTTTAGACAGCTGTTTTGCCTTTGCCTAAACCGTGATAATTCTAAAACAGATCCTCGAATCTGTCAACATTAACGCAGAGTCTGTCACTCCTAATTTATCCTTATGTAAATGCTATAAGTGCCTCGACTATATATTCAGTGAGTTATGCGAGCGCCCCGGTTCGAAGTATGTGGCGTCAAAATTACGGTGAAGGCTACTTAATTAACTCCAGACCTTAGGCTGTGGTTGTACGTTGATAGCTCCTGAACGCGTAACACGGCCTTCGCGCTTATATATTCAGTTCCCGGCTGACATAATACCATGAAAATTAACCAAACGTACCCTTTTAAGTGTGTACACGTTATGTAGGTACGTTGAACTGTTGAACTTTTGAAGCCAGAATTACCGAAATATATCTGAGTTACTCACGTATTTTTTTTCTCATATTTCGACCACTCGAAACATAAGTTCAGCACATATGAATGCTTAAACTGTAATCTCCTGTACGTAATATGCAAATGGAATGGAAAACGAATAGGTAAGCAAAATAATAAATAACATTTTCATATTACGCAACCTTTCTCACAGCCGACGAGTATATCTATTGATTTAGTTAGTATGACCACGGAACCTGCAAGGACTGAGGTATAAAATATAAATACGGAGAATTAAAAAGAAAAAGCAATAACATTTGCAAAGGTATTTTTACACAAGGCTTTTTTACACGTACATTTTTTTATAAATAGACAAATGAAATGCGTTACACATTAAAGTGAAATACATTTTATAAATACCTTTTGAGCCACCTTGAGCAGACTATTGTGTAGAGTATCTCATTGTTCTGATGACGTAGCATTCTGGAAGATGGCGGACGATTTGACAGCGCTTAATATTCGCAAACAGCTGGTTTGGCTCTAGATTAAACTTGAACAAAGATGTCATATTGTCGCAATATTGTTTCGTTAATATACAATGTACTGTTGTACAACGATTTAAGTAGGTACTCCTATACAAGACGAACTTCGATGATACCCGAAACGATTATGCCCTTAAAATAAATGTAGTTCAACGTCTTTCAGAAGCACCGAAAAAACTTTTCGCGTTTCTGTTCTTTTTGTTTTGTTTCAGGCCACTGTTTTATACCTATAGTTTTGGATTTCGGTAATAATTTTGGTAGCATTCGCAGGACTTAACCCCATAAAAGGCCAGGCCCATATCTATCTCATTTATTTATTTTACAATCTTCAAACACTACATAGGTACTGCATCTTTCACTTAAACTTCTCACAGCGACAACATCTATCTATACTATTATAGTAATAAAGCTGAAGAGTTTGTTTGTTTGTTTGAACGTGCTAATCTTTGAAACTACCGGTCGGATTTGAAAAAATTCGCAAATATTTATAATACGAGGTAGGCGCGCAGGCGATGCGATGTGACGGGGTGGATCAGGGAACAAGAAATTTGACGCGGACAAAGTCGGGGGCAGAAGCTAGTAATATTATAAAACATAATACTTCAAAAATAAAGAAATGAAAAGCAATAGCCATTAATTTTGAGTGCAATTCCCGGCGCACGCGACCCCGCTCCACCTTTCGTGACCACACTGAAAACTTGGTTATCAACTTGCAATATAATAAATCGGACTAACCTATTTTGAGTGAAAAATGTACTGATTCAATCTACACCGTGAAACTATTCAAATAAGTAATTTTATACGAGTATGAAAATTTTCTGCATCCCGCCCTCGATATGTTTTTGCTACGTTGCAATTTTGCAGAATTGAATATGAATTTTTATCACAATGATTTGCTTTGATTTGTAGGTAGTTTTTATTTGAGAAATTCAATGTGGGGCTTGTTGAATTCGTTTTAGAACGTCGGCATCGTTAGTAATAACTTCATAACTTTACATTTTTCCAAAATACGATTAAAATTTACTGACGTTGATATTTTTAAAACTATTTAAAAATATATAAAAAAACCAACTATAATAGTTAATTGTCAGTAACACAGAAATTTCGCAGAGAAAACGCAATATAAAACAACAAAACCCTAAAATGGGCCAAAAATAAATGAATTTATTTAGTTAATTGAAGCTAAATGCATTAATTCACGCTTTCGAAACATTTCAGCCCGGTTGTTCCATTTCTTAATTAAAAGTTTTCATTTTTGTTGTCAATTACAGCATATATCAGAAAATAATCATATAATTTATTTATTTATAATTTTGGAGGTATGAGGAACAGGGTGTAAAATTCACTCATCCTCCATAGAAAAGGGAGGATCCTCCGACCAGACGGGTGTTGTGTCTGGCGGGCAACTGCCCGACGGTTGATGTCGGGAAGTTGTATATATGCTAGTTGCGCGGTAAACTCTGCTTGCGAGGTGCAGGATTTGCGCGACGTCAGTATGACGCGTTGTTCGCATGTGGCGTTATAGATACCGCTACAACATTATTATTGTGTGTATGCGGCTAGCCATACATTTGGGTCGAGTAGGTAGATATTGTAGTTTTACCTGGGGCAGTTGATAATTTTTTCGTGATTAAGATGTTGCTCCCATGGAGAAAGTTGGTCTGTCTGACGGTCTGTACTACACTATTACATGTGAACACGCGATTTTTTTCTAAAAAACTCTTTTATTTTCCGAAGGTCATGATAAATATTTCATTACTTGGGTGTAATATTTCTACTCTGCCCTAGTAACAGATGGTTAGGGATAAGCTTCTTTTATGTCTACATGTTAATACAATACACGTGCTGTATTTTCTTTTTTAAGGCTTTTGGTAAGTAAAGAAGAAGAACAGAAGAGGGTCTGTTAGAATAGAATACTCTTTATTATGTTATTATTATTATTATACACTATATAAATTACAGACATAAATATAGAAATTTTACAAAGGATGACACAATGGGCGGTCTTATCGCTAAGGGCGATTTTTTAAAGACACTCTTTTGACAACAACTATTAGCTCTTAGTTTAGTTTTTTTTTATAAATGTTTATAGTTTTAATCACTATTGTAAGAAGAGCTAAGCGAGCACGCAGTGAAATCAAAATATTTCGATGAGATGGTTTGTCGGTTTACTTTATTTTTTTTTAAGAATTCTTAAAATCACCGAGATTTACACCGGATTAACTTCAACTCAGGCTATAATGGTCCACTGCTCCACATAGGCCTTTCCCAGGCTGCGCCACAACACCCTCTACCGCTTTCTGCATCCAGCCAGCCACCACCTGAACGTCGTCGGTTCCATTTAGTGTTAGGTCCGCAATTACTTAGTATAATTAGCCTCTAATGTTCCTACTGCTGGGAAACAGGCCTTTTCTCTTCGAGATGAGTGGCCTGTAATCTACCGCGCTGGTCCAGTGTGGGTTGACAGATGGTAGATGTCACTTATCTTCGAATTTTCGGTACATTTCGGACATGCCGGTTTCCTCATAATGTTTTCCTTCGCTTTTTTGAGGGTGATATAATTATTTACACAAGACAACGCGCCTGCTCGTAAGTCGGGGCCGTTAGGTACCACTGGGATTACTTACTTACTTCAAAATACTGGACGATATTCAATACCTTCCGCAAATCTTTCAAAACCTGCCACTTGAGACAAATATGTTGGTTCTATTTTCAATTTCATTTTGGATGGCCACTCATAAATCCACGTTGTTTCCGATCTGATCCATACAAATGGCTGTACTTTGCCAGCCAGGCTATGCAGTGAGAGGAGAATATTCGTACTATTTTATCAATGTCGTATCGGTCCAAACTCATAAGAAATTGATGCAACTGTATATGTTAGATAAGTATTGTATAGTAAAATACATAGTAAAACTACCCAATTTACGACTTGGTAGTCGTAAGTTGTGTAGTTTAGCAGGATTTTGCATGTGACCGGCAGGCTAAGTAAGTATATTACATCCCTTGTCGTAACGTCTATTATACAATGTGGAGACAATAATATGACAACAAATGAAAACACTGGCAATACTAGCATAGGATTATTTTGGAACTACGAATATCAAATTAAACCTAACAACGAAATAACAAAAGTGATTTTTTCAAACAAACTTAATAGGAGTTATGGGTCGACTATGGGTTTTGCCAATCTTTGACTAGCTGTAGTGGCTAAATTTTATTTTTATTTTCGTTAGCCTCGATTGTGTCCCACAGTCCCACTGCTGAGGAAAGGCCTCCCCTTTTTCTTTCCAAACCTCCCTGTCTGCGCGATCTCTGGCCATGTTGGCCCTGCAAACGTTAACAGATGTGACAATCTACCCACCTTCGCCGTGGTCAGTTCAGTGAGTAACGATCTTTGCCCATCTCTATTGACTAGTGACTAAACTATTGGATATATTTGATTGAATATTGTATGCGGACTGGGAACATCATTAGACATACGCAGTTTAGTTCGTTCAATTATCTATTTTCTTGCCCGGAGTCCCGATTAGTACCGGAGTAGTTATAAGGTAAAATAAAAAATAGGCAATAGGCTCGCCCCCTATTACATGAGACCTAAAACTTAACTGGCGAAATGTGGATGTACTACTATAGGTGCACCTCTGCTTAACCCTTCAGCGAATACAGGCGTGATGTTATATTATGTGTTACCTACTTACATACCTAATTACTTAATACTTTATTTTTTTTAGCATTGGATTGGTGGGGACATTTTCTATTGGTTTGAACACTTTCACAATCATCTTTTTGTTTGACCTTTGTGAATGTACGAGTAACGTGTGGTTTCGGCTATTCAACAGTAATGCCAAGTTCAGTAGAAATTTCAACTAACCCAATTTGTTTAACTGCTTAAAGTCACGCACAGTTTACAAACGGTTATGGCATGTTTAACAATAAGTTCTCTATCACTCCCAAAGGTGGTCAGTTTACGCTTCACGAGTAAAATAAAGACTTGTTGTACACATTTGAGCTTTGGCGTAACTTTCTCAAAATTACTAGCAGTGCCTATGAAGTAAGATTTGTCGTTCCTTGTGTGCTGTCGGGTGAGGATGGAGAAAATTAAAATAACATAACGTGACGTCTGTATTCTCCGAAGGGTTAGGCAGAGATCTACCTTTAGTACACTTACATTTTGCCAGTTTTTTTTGAGTCCCAAGTAATAGGGACATAAAATCAGGAATGAAATTATCCGGCAAAGAATCGGAGTTACCGACATAGCGCGAAGAGTAAGCAAACTGAAGTGGCAGTGGGCTGGCCATTTTTGTCGAACGACCGATGGCCGGTGGAGCAGACGAGTCCTGGAGTGGAGACCGCGCATCGACAAGCGTAGTGTGGGACGCCCCCCAGCTAGATGGACGGACGACCTAAAGAAGGTTGCTGGGACGGACTGGATGCAGAAGGCGGCAGACAGGGTGTTGTGGCGCAGCCTGGGAGAGGCCTAGGTCCAGCAGTGGACTGCGATAGGCTGAGTTGATTGATTGAAGTAATAGGGAGCGAGCCTATCGCCATCAACGGCGCACAAATCCAAACTCCGGGCTGAGAAATTCCAGATGTAACAACCCAATAACATTTTGCCCGACCCGGGAATTGAACTCAGGTCCGCCTACCCAGCAGCAGCGCTTGCAACCACTATACCAACGAAATTGAAATATTTTACACGAATTGCTTTTATTGTTTGCCACAGCATAAGCCCGCGCAGAAGTTAATTTAATTCAAGATAATGTCTAACGGAAATCTTCTCTGATTTCACTTTCTAACAATAAGTACGCATCTTAGAAGCCTCTATAAAAGTCCCCTCCCCACTCCACCGACTTCTAATCCTACACCTTCACGGTGCACGCGCCGTGGTTGTGGAATTCACTTCCGCCTAACATTAGGGACTGCCAAACAGTTGCAGTATTTAGAAGAAGAGTGAAAGAACACTATCTTTCCACTTCGTCATAGTTGCGTGTGTATTTATTATTTAAAATTATATTATTATTTCCTTTATTTAAATGTAAACATATAAATTATATTTTTAAATATTAGAATATAAAAGATATCAAAACATTTAAAAATATAAAAAATAGTGGCCCACCGGTATCGGGAACAGGGTCCAAGCTACCGGCGGTCAGGGCTCCAGAGAGAGGAATCTCCTGACAATGCGAGCCGTGTCCAGAAGTACCGCTTTCTGAATCAAGCCCTTGATCCAGCTGCCCAACGAGAGCCTCCTCAGGTGTTGGTCGAGGCTCTTGGCTATTAAGCCATTGGCTGTCACGACTATCGGCACAATGACTGCTGAGTCCACATCCCACATGTCGACAACCTCGCGAGCCAAGTCAAGATACTTGATTTGTTTATCTTTCTCGGCTTTCACGAGGTTCTCATCATGCGGGACGGTTATGTCAACAATCATTGCGCGCCGCTCTGATCGATCCACCACCACTATATCAGGCTTATTGGCAACAATAGTCCTGTCAGTGATGATGGATCGATCCCAGTACAATGTGATATTTCCATTTTCGAGAACTGGGTCGGGCACATACCTGTAGTACGGCACCTCAGATTCGACAAGGCTGTATTTCAGAGCAAGTTGCTGATGGATTATCCTGGCTACAAGGTTGTGTCTATGCAAGTACTCTCCGTTAGCTAGACGAGAATATTAATATTATTATTATTAATAATTTAGTGATATTTATCGCCATGTAAATGCAGCCGCAATGTGGTATGTTGCTGCATCCAGTTAGACTGGAAGCCGACCCCAACAAAGTTCGGAGAAAGGCAGATGATGATTATTTGTTTTATTTTTATACGTGATTTGATTTTATGTATATCATTTTCTCTTTTACTCTTACACACGGTGTCTACATCTCTTTATCTACTTTCTTATCGCTGGTATACTGAAATAGATTTTTATAGAAATACGAGTAAGCATCACCTTTGCGCGGATTTTTCTGTTTTTTTCTTCTTGTATGTTTATATACTTATTTGTGGTCATAATGGTTAAATAAATAAGTAGTACAAATTCAAACAGGACATATTCTATCATGTCCTTGCAACTGTAATCGGGTATACGGGAATAGCACTCGACGAGTCGTTGAAAAGATAATGAAACCAATAAGTAATGTACCGTGTGTACTTGAATTCACATTAAAAATAAGAAAATCTTCAGTAAGTTCTTAAGTTCTCAAGTTCATGTAAGCTTATATTTTTTTCTTCGAAATATAATATTGCTTTCAACAGTTTCAACGCCTGCAGTATTGCTTAGGTATTTCTTTTAGACAAGAGGTTCGTTATTGGTATAAAGTTGCACGACATAATACATTTACCAAAAACAAACCTTCAAAATGTCGTTGTTTTATCTAACCCTCGCTACCAAGTGGAATTTTGTATTAGACACGGCAGTATGTTTACCTGATTAGCGTTTTTTTTGCTTCACGTAGAGTTCGTAACAAAAAAGAATTGAAATATTTTTATTTTCGTATGAAAGTCTGATAAATTAATAAAAGTCATAAAACAAAAGTTGTTATAACTTGTATAAGTGTTTATCATGTTAGTAATATAGTCCCGAGAGGCTGTTAAAGTTTTACCAATAACCCTGACAAAGGTTGTCCCTGTCAAGGTTGTCTGTAAAACCTTTTGTTGGAACCTTACACCATGCAGGCTGATAGAAAAATGACTCTGATCACTCAAGCCAATTTAGAATTAGTTTCAAAATTGAATATGCGGCGATTGTTTTCATAAAGCAACAGCTAAATGTTAGAGACCGTTCATAGTTATGTTACCTTTGATTTTGCATCACTGTCCAAATCACAATGATCTGTATTCTCATTTTAATAAGGCTGCAGTTGAACCTAACAGCAGCCTTCAGCTGCCACAGAAAAGTAGGTATGTCAAAATCATTTTAATCTTCATTCTCTTAACAATAGGGTTGCTGTTAGATTGCTGCTGTCAGAGGTAAAATAACTGAACGGACTGTAGGCGCGTTAAAGTGAGCACGTTCTCTTGAAATAAATAATAGAAAGAGACAGAGAAAGTTGCATGGAGGGGGCATAACGCTTTTTCGTTAAGTACGTAGTGATTTCTACCAGTTTACTTGTAATTCTGATCCAGCCTGTCCCTTGCCCCCGGCGACGCCATAAGCCGAGATCCGTACTTCACAGGGGGTGCCCTTGGCGGGTATTCGCTTAGGTTTTTTGAGCTCTGGCTGGAGGCCTTAATTTATTGAGGCATCCACAGGCAAGCCCGGTTAAGCAGACGACAACCTCCTACGATGGACAACGAGATGCCATTAAAAAAATGCAGTTTACTCCTACCACAAGCTGCGTTAAATAACTTCGTACCAAATAGCGAAATTCAGTATTACTTCTTATTTTCTTATGTAGCGCCGCCATTTGTAACTTGAATATAAATAGATTTCTCGAAACTTGAGAAGTACCCTCAGTAATTGTTTTATCTCATATTTTCAACGACTTTTATTGCGTTTTGCGTAAAAGAATGAAATATTATCAACTAAAGAAGTAATTGCCGGCCCCTGTGGGCTAAGTCTGGCAACTTTTATTCGTATTTTATGTGGGTCGCTATGCAATTTTAATGCAAGTTGAAGATTAAATTTTATTCTCACGCCATTTTGTTCCAGTTTTCCACTTTACTGGCCTGTACTGGGTTAACCGCGTGTTTGGTATTCACAGCAGAATACTCTTGTGACTTTTGACGTAGGTGCACATGTATTTGACTGTCACTCTACTTTTACAATGTTCAATGAACTTCAATGTCGTCTACTTTTACAATGTTTGTAAATATGTGAGCCCCATGTATGTATCACATAATTAATTTATCATTGCTTCATTTGGAAGGGGCGACTAGAATTATTTCTATTTTAGTGTAAATTTTGATATTCAAAAGTGCCTTTTATGTGCCTATTTGAATTAAATTCTTTGACTTTGACTTCACCTTGTTTTTGTTTAAGGGTCAGTAGGCACATGACGTGATGTTAATTTAGATAGACACGCCGGAATCCTGGAAGGCTATAGGCTACAAAACTATCCTTCCTACTAATTTGATTCTATATTTAACTGGTACTTACAAGATGTCGACCAATGTTTTCACACGTTATAGGTGATACAATGGATCAATCCCTAATTCAATTAAACAACAAAACCAATCAATTTTCATTTAGTTGGATGACTGGATGCATGATGAAGTTGTATGTTCGGTTGAATAGTTGGAAGGCGTGGGGCGGGTGCGGTGGCGCATGCAAAATGATTGGCCTACGGGGCCACGATTGGCCCCTGTTGTTTGATTTACCCGACCTGGTTGCCAGCACCCGTTCCGCATGGCTGGCTCACTGTTCTCGCTGTTTGCGTTGCTTATAATGTTAGTTTGCCCTCTTTTATTGTGATTCAATGCAAATGTGGCCAGTAGGTTCCTTGTTTTTGTTGACTCATTTGAGTTCGAGAATTCGGGCGTTTCGATATTTGGTTCAGTAATATAGATATAATGTAGGGCGGGTATAATTAAACAGGTTGAAAACGTATTGGGTTAACTCTAAGAAAAAATATTCATTATTTTTTTATAGGCTGTCCATATTTATTGGGTACCAATGTTTAATTTGATCAGTCTCTTTAATAAAAAGGATTTTAATTAACTGAAGAAAACCCTTTTTTGTATATTTTCACTTGCTGTTAAAAATAAACCCTCCACCACGCCATTTATAACGCTCAGATGGCAGGGGAAATTAAGAAATTTCCTTGTTCAATGAGAATTTATACAAAGTGTGGCTTGCTTCCCAAGTACGAGACATTAGACATTGACCTCAATGTCTTAAATTGTTAAATTAAAATATGTAAATAAATACCAATTTCCGTCCAAGTTGAAGGTACTAAGTTTGGTACCTTCAACAGCGGTTATCAGAAATGCGTGGTCATGTTTATATAGGATGTGGTACAGGCCATCAAAATTAACAACTTTATTCATAGGATCAACATTGTAATCGCGGAAAAATAAATCAGCTGTCCCCACTGATCTGTATTATACAAGTACACTGAACTAAATATACCATACGAAGTGACAGTTTCTTTTTGTACCGATTCAAAGCGCCCCCCGCTCGAGCGTCTCAGGAACTAAAATTGATACATTGCCGCAAATGACCGTCGTTTTGTTCTGGTACGTCTGATGATTTAGGTCTAAATCGTGGAATAAGACCTTTTTGTGTATTTTGTGTTCTAAATATCTCATTTAGAACATTTTTATCATGAACGTATGCACATCTTATAAAACTCGTTATCAAAAATATTAGTTCCACGGACTCTCACGTTGCTGTCAGCGCCAATATGGCGAAAATGAAATGTCTTCATTTTGTCATCGATAGTATGAAGTCCTATAATTAGCTATAGTATAATTAGCTATAGTTTCTATCAGAAATGACACAGAGTTCAAAATAGAACAAAATCTTTAGTCGTTCTAGAAAAAGGCTGCTGCTCTGTTATTTTTGTCACACTATTTACCAGCAGGGTAATTGCGTAACACTACCAGCAGCAATGGGTTTCATTTTGACAGTTCAACAACATACATTGCGTTGTTTACGTTGTTGATCAGACACATTTTTCGAACATATGAAGCAATAGGTAAGCAATATCCTTCAAAATGATTCAGATTGAGATTGATAGTGTGTTACGCAATTAGGGTGCAGTTCTTATTATATAATAAAAAAAATAATCATAATTCCTTAGTAACAATAATGTGTTGTAGGTATAACCATAAATGTTGCATGTGGTGTTAGTCTGTAAGTTGTTGTTGCATTAATAAATGTATAATGAAGCAATTTATTGTAAATGTATTGTGTATGTAAACAATTCTTGTTTAACCTAAATAAACAAATAACTAAAAACAACCGACTTCCAAAAAAAAAACACGACACAATGAAAACTAACATTAATTTAGGAAGTCGGTGTCGTTGGTGCCGCATTTTCGTTTTTTACCACCGATTTCCGAAATTAAAGTTATTTTTCACTTTGTAGTGTTTTTTTTTTGAAAGATTTTTTTTTTGTGAAAATGTTTTTATTTTTCACTTTTTAGTTGTACCTACCCAACACAAATTCATATATAGATACTTGAAAGATTCACAAGGATATATAAACTTTGACAGAAATCAGGGTGTACCGTGGCATACTGAACACATCTGCGTACCCCTTTAGAGGCTACAGGCGCGATATTATGTTACATACGTAAACAATGCATACATATGCAATAGCAGCAATCGCGGTTGATTTGCTGGCATTTATTGAGAGAGAGAAAACTCATCATCAGATCTTTATGAAATTTAACCATTTCGGAATATATTTCTTTCGAACAAAAAAAAGAAATTTGCAAATCCGTCTATATATGACGGAGTTATGCCCGAACTTACATTAAAAACAATATATAAACATCCGAATTGAGAAACTCCTGCTTTTTTTGAAGTCGGTTAAAAAAGAACAAGTTGGGGAAAAATATGTGTGGTGGTGTGGTTATCTTGAATGCTCAAAATAAGGTTTAAAAGAACGTAATCATAAAAGTGTCGAAACTGTAAACAAACCCTGTTCAGGTTAAATTCTTACGCAATCGCTACACATTAAGTATATTCATCAACTTTGTATCTCACCACTTTTTCCTAAATGTTGGAAAAAATTTCTAACAATTATTGTTAGAATAACATTATTAAATTGTAATTGAAAAATCATAGACGATAATTGAGGTTATAAAATTAACCTAAATTGTCAAATGAAGAACATCTTTAAGGTGATTTTAAATTAGAATTTCGGGTAATACTCAAATAATCCAATCAAAGCACTCAGTTTGTAAGTGACACATAAAATTGCAAGTCTTTGTTAGTCTACAAGATTGACAAAAATATTATCAATATATGGTCCCGCAAACTAAGCCATATTATACCTATTGAACAATACTGTAATACGGGCCGCACAATACACAATATTATTGACAATGTGTAGGTATTTATTATTGCGTGTGTGCGGCTAGCCTACCAACTAACAAGAAGAACCAACAGTCAATATAATATTGTTGAATTGGCAAGTCTATTGGCAATATAATTGCTTTCAGTTCATGTGGATCACGTTGCTTAGTTGCAGTAGGTAGGGGTGTAATGGGGCACGTGCGAACGGGCGGAATTAGCTCGCTACGGTATTGGTGTTGGCGTCAAAATCGGTGTCTGACATTGCGCGGAATATCCAGAAAAGAACAATTTAAAACCTATAGGTATTTTGGTGTTCCTGTACGTAAATTGTACTTTCCGAAGCTTGTATGAAAGCTAAAGGTTGTTTATTATATTAAGAAAATGTAGTGTGGCTTTTCGTTTAGTCAGAGATTGTTCAATGATCAAGTAGAAAAGTAGAAGATACGGAAAATTACAGAATTTCTCTTCTTACAGTAACATGGACAATTTCGCTGACGCGGGGTATTACTGGTTCGCGCCCGATTGCACCCCGTACAACACACAACCACTGTAAATTACTGTAGTATCTTATTTGTTCATATTGTACCATGTGCACGGATTCGTTAGCAAATAAAATCGACTGTCGTGATTGAGCGCACTCTGCAGCCCGCTTGATTGGAATTAGAGTGACGTGTTTGCTGAGCTAATAAAAGTACAGTTAGCAACGAAAGTTAACAACTCAAAACGGTGAGCGGGGTGAAATATCTTAGGGAACCAGCATGTTCTAGAACCAAAAAATCAAATCCATGTGACATCCACCAACCCGCACTGAGCCCGCGTAGTGGATAACGACCCACTCGGCACTCCCCTCATAGAGAGGAGACTAGTGCCCCAGCAGTGAGAACACTATAGGCTAATTGAAACATGAACCGTAGAAAACGTTTCAGAACTAAACTAGACAATAATTTAAAAGTACTTAACACTTAAATGACACCAATTCTTGACTGCCTGCATTAAATATTGAAATAAAGAGTAGTAGTATAGGGTTGCTGTTGTTATATATATAAAGTAAGTTGTTAGTTGTATATATAAAGTTGTGTCAATTTAGAAAATAAGGAATAGTAATAGTGTTTGTCTTTGCTGGCTGTACGTCAGAATGGTATTAAACTAACTGCTGTTGAAATGTGGTGTACGTGAGATTGTAATACACTACATTTACGTGACGTTGTGTACGTGAGATTTTAACTTGTGGAACAATGAAATTATTTTAAATTCGAAAAATGAAAAAAATCGTTTACTGCTCCAAAAATTCCACAAAGAGTAAGAAACAATTATTCGTTTTATCTACATTTCTGCAAGAATGGCTCTATACAGGGTGGCAGGGACATGGACGCGCAAACTGAAACCATGAATTCAGCCCATGATTCTGTATGATTCCCGTAGAAATTTTTCCTCGGTTATAAAAAAAAATACTTGTCCCATACATTTTGACCGCATAGGTACATACTTTTCTATGAAACAACTGATTTTTTTTTATAACCGCTCTCTCCCGAGAAATGTTGAATCCAACGATCCAATCCATGATTACAATTGGCGCATTGCGATAAAAATGTACCTATCCTGTATAATTTAACTGAAACTTTTATCGCCCAAACTTTTCAAATCTAATCAAATAAATGCAACATTGCCTTATTTTTCTCATTATCATAATTATCTCTGTCTTTGCGCTTAAACCACCAGCAATTCGCCTCATGACTACCTTCTTAAATATTCATATCCTGATACCTACAATATCCAAGGGAATATTTAATGAGCCAATCACTTTAACCGACGATACCGTCTGTTCGGTATGAAGCAAATAATCAAAACGCATATCATTACTCCGTGATTATCAACACACTTGCTTTACGAGTTCAGTTTAGCGATTCATAGAGGGATATCTCACTAGCACGGATTTCAGTATTTACTGTGAGCTCGAAAGCTAACTTTAAACCTTAATGCGCTTCCAACATTGGCTTTATAACGACTCAGCGCTGAATTGAGCTGACGATTAAATTGAAGATACAATGTACGCTTTTATATTTACTAACGTGACAATACTATTGTGGATGTGCACGTCCATGTCCATAAAATGTATGGAAATATGTGCACGTTATAACGTTATCTAAGAAATCGTTATCGGAGAGCGTCTTCATACAAGGTGGAGACGACAATAAATTAAATTTCGTATATCCAATGACGTTCCCAGTCTGTATACAAAATTGACATCAAATATATCCAATAATTTAGTTACTTTAGCTAGTCAAAGATTGGCAAAACCGGTAGTGTGTCTATATCGGCTGGCACACTGGCACTGGCGGCTGGCGGCACGTCTAGTTCATTTGAAAGAAAACACTTTTTTTATTTCAATGTTTATTTATTTGATAGTTCCAAAACGCTCCTAAGCATTAGTATTGCCATTGTTTTCATTTATTGTCGTATTGTTGTCTCCACATTGTATATTTCCATAAAAAGTATTGACGATTTTTATATGGAGAATGGCATACCTACTGTCACGCCATTTTCTTTTTAAAGAAATTTCTGGCTGGCTGACCTTGACACTTCACGTGACCAGAGGGCTGGGTCGTTCTTTGGCCACAGAATTTGCACTGCCATTCAACGTGGCAATGCTGCCAGCGATGCAGACGAGTACTTCAACGCCTAAATATCCTTTTGGTTTTGTATTTATTTATAAAGTTTTTTTTTTCCGGATGGGAAATCATCAAATGACCCCTCCCGCTCCGGGTGGAGCGGAAGGGAGTGTCAGACTCTTACTGACTAAAACCCACCCATGTTCCTTTTTTGCCCTTTATGTTCCGGGGTAGCGGTAACCCTTTCGGACAATCCCGCTGACCCGGCAAGCTTCGGCCCTAAGGGGCCCCTCAGATTATGCTGACAACTCTTTGAGGCGCGCGTGGAACACTTACGCGCCGTCCGGCACGGGCCTGGTCCTGATCGGACGGTGAGCTACCCATTGCTCTCCGCCCGCAGGCCCGCGCCTACGGTGGCCGGGAGTCGTCACGCGGCTCCCGACGCCCGGAGCGTCTCCCGCGGCGGCTGGGACGGGAGGCTCTCTCCCTCATCCGTCCCGCCACCTTTATTTATACAGTTAGTTAATCTTTTAATCTAGTACCTAGTGTAAATTGCAATAATAACACATTAGCAATATGTCAGTATTCATTAAGTCCATTAATCATGAATTAATTAACATTTCATACTTTAATTACCGCCACAATGTTCAATTGGTTATTTCAAACTGTTGACATTAATAATTAATTTGATGGAATTAATTTTGACTGGCATTTGTGATTAAATATTTAAGCTCATTTAAGTGATGGCTTGGGGTAAAGTGCGCAAATGTTGTAATAGGCTAGGATACCAGTAATCCCAAATAAAGATTCCAAAATTGCCAGGTAAATTATAAATTCTTGTCACAAAAACGGTGAAGGAAAACATCGTCAGGAAACCGGTAAGCCATAGAACCAAAAATTCGAAAACATGTCATGATGTAACATCTCTCAACCCGTACTAGGCCCGCGTGGTAGATTACTGCCCACCCTCTCGAAGAGAGGAGGACTGTGTCCCAGCAGTGGGAACATTATAGGCTGATTATGCTTATAAATACTCGTACCCGGTTAATGGCAATAGGCTCGCCCCTGTTACATGGGACTTAAACATAACTTGTGAAAAGTGGGTTTTCTACAGGGAAATCTCTGCCTAGCCCTTCGGGAAATACAGGCGTGATGTTATGTTATAAATACCTAATTGAATTCAAGTCTAAGCAATAGCTTGTCTCTATGAAGGCTCGACGCTACTCTAGTAATCTCCATGAATTTTATAGAAATTGTTCTACTACAGTCGTTTGTATCGTCTTGAGTACCCTCGAAAAACATATAAACTATCTCTAGAGAGAAAGTGGTATGGAACCCCATAACCTTTTCACGTTACGTGACGATTAGCACCAGTCAACTTCTACCGCAAGCCGCGATAAGGAACTCGTTCCAATAATAAAATAATACCATCCTATTAATATCCCACTGCCAAGGGCATATCATACAGAGAAGGCATTGATCACCACGCTGTGCTCAAGACAGGTTAACGATGAGTATAATTCTGGGAAAATTGGAAGATGTCTGTCTTAGATGTTTGTAAGTCGTTTCCCTGTTGGCTATTCAAGCCAACAGGCAAACGACTTAGATATATCGTATAGGTTACTTACGCGTAATTGATTAGTGTTTCATAGAAGCATATGGATGATTGATTGTTGACTAATTAGATTTTGATTGATATAATCGGCCACTTGAATGTGGACGATTATATCAATTTGATATTATTTCATTATATCATTCAAGTGGCGGATTTCTTGTCAAAGCTCGTTTTATTCTCTGCTTCACTCACATATCTGCTTACTCACGACGTAGACAGTCTGAGCAACATAATTTAATGGGGGGCCTGGAGTTCTAAAATACAGGCGTAGGCTTGGTTCAGACTCCAGATCTCCCACAAATTACACACTTTACCAAAATTTCTGTGTCTGACTGTACGTTGATATGTCATTTGTGGAGATAAATAAAGATTTTTATTATTATTTATTAATTTAAATATTGGAATCATCGACACGACGAAAATGAAGAAGTTGTAGAGTGTAGTAAGTCTTGTTATAGGGTAGCTTGGTATAAATAGTGTATCGAGGTGAAGACATCATAAAGCCCTGGCCAAACTAAAGCGAATGTCATTCATGGATCTTTGACAGTCGTTACGGGTCGTCAGAAGCCCGAAAGTCTGACAATCAGTCTTACCAAGGCGTATCGTATTACCCAGTAACTGGGTTGTGAAGATCAGATAGGCAGACGCTCTATGTAAAATACTGGTTATCAGCTGCAACCGGTTAGACTGGAAGCCGACCCCAACATAGTTGGGAAAAGGCTAGGCAGATGATGATGGAAGTCATAGTATCTACATAGTAACTGAGATTTTTTCACAGTGTAATATTTATTTCGTTAGGTATATTTTTAAACATCGTTTGTTTTGATGTGCTTCGTTTACGTTTCTGAAAAAAGAAATAGAAATGTAAATAATTGTCAAGTCTGTTTGTGCTGTCTGTTTGTTGCGATAAAATTGTATGAAATCAGTATTATTCTTGAACACCACATCTGAAAAGATGAGTCAGTTTATTAATTTAGTCCCTACCTACTAGAAAAAACAGTCAATGTCTTAAGTCTAGTCATCTTGGAGTGTTTCTAAAGTCAGCGATACTAACCTGAATGTCTTACAAAAAAATACACTACAGTGCGGCCGATGAGAGAATACGTTCTTGACACCTGTCAGTTTCATAGAAACGAATACGTGTTTTACGATTTTGATCTTTATTAGCTAGGTACTAGGATTCTCGCTATGACAGACTGACGCTAGAACATCATAACACTATGTGCCACTGTCGTTCAAGGCTATAACATAACACAACATCACGCCTGTTTTCTCTTAAAGGTTAGACAGAGGTGTACCTAATAGTACCCACACGCTCACTCACACACACTCACTCACTTTTTTTATTTTGTTAGTTGTATTTATATTTTACGAACTGTGTCCAAATAAACGTTATTCTTTCTTTGTTTCTATCACAAGGCTAAGTTTTAAGACTATGTACCAAGCCTTTAACACACAGAAAACATTGTATGTGTTCCAACTCTAGAGAACATAAAAATAAAATGTCTAGTAAAAAGTCTTATTAGTTGCCATTACAGTTCATTCAATCAGCGCTCTGTAGAAAACAGTCATATACATGTACTTGGAGCACAAAGTAGTAACAAATTGTGCACTCCCTGTACAGTCACGTACTAAATGAACAATGCAGGAAGCGATTTATTAATATTGTGGAGAGCTACGAGTAGCGTGGTGAACACTTAATTGCTCTAGATACGTAATAAAGCCTCTCAAGCTTCTTGAAGTAATGTGCATTGATCACAAAGATTTAAGCGTTTGATAGAGATAATAGGCCTATGCTTAAGGGGGATCCGTGGCCCACAAAATTCACAATTTCTTACGTTTTTTTGCTATGTCACGTTGTATATTGCGGAAATTATGAGAATATAATTACTAGATCCCTATAATTAGAAACACCAATTAGCTATTAAAGTTATATTGTTTGATGAAAATTAGATTAAGGGCCGTTTTTTTGATCCGTAATTAAACTCAACCAATTGTTAAAAATAGTGCATAACTAATGGTAAAATTTATGCAAAATGTGTTTAAAAAAAAATATCATTTTAAAAAATAACCATTAGTTACCATAAATAACCATTAGTTAGTTATAAACTATATAGATAAACTAACAATTGATCGAAAAACACATTTTGCAAATTTTTTACCATTATTTACTATTTTTAACAATCCACGGATCAAAAAACCGGCCTTTAGTATTTCTTGAAAATATGACGACGTATGATTTGCAACAAAAAACGTAAGAAACTTTGAAATTACGCAGCTACATTGAAGGAATCACTTTAAGCACTACATACGATCCGAATAACGAACCTACTGAAACCAGAAAGTCTTAAAACCAGTCCAAATTTAGGATATACTAAAGTTAGATTTCTCTTGCTAATTGGGTTGTGGAAAATGTTAGTTAGTCCACGTAACCTGATATTCAGCCGCATCGGGTTAGACATGAAGCCAGAACCCAAAATAACTATGAAAAGGCTAGAAAACGTGAAGATTCAGGTATAAAAACTTGTCCTTCAAACTAACTGCGAAACATATTGAATTTCTTTTCGAGTTAGTAGATATAAATAGAGCTGTATTTGGAATCAATGAAAGGAATGTACCAATTTGTAAAATAATAGTTAAGTATTTGATAGAATTTTATTTTAAAATCTATTATTTCAATTTTGAATAAACCCGGCAGACGTCGTCCTGCCCGAAAAAGCAGCGCCACCTACCGGGTCCAGTTGTGTATACAAACCTTGTCCTGACAATAACAAACACAAAAAAAAGAATTATCCAATTTGGTGCAGGCGATCGGAAGTTATGCGCGTACATACATTTCGGTTATTCATTTTTATTTATATAGATTGCATTGCATTTACATAGTATTGCATCACAGTTCTTTCTGCATACCTATTCACAATTATTCGATATGCTTCCGTATAGATCGAAGATCAATCAATGTTATCGAAGGAGTCATCTAACGCTGTTCACAAATACGAAACCCGAAAATTTTCAGTCATCAGTTTAAATTAAATAGACGATCGCTATTTGCCCGACAACTATTTGCTGCGGTGGGCAAATCAGGCATACGAACATGCGTCAATTTTTGACACGACAGCCTGCTGAATAATTGTTATTAGCTATTTATTTTAATGTACAGGGTGGGCAAATATTATAAATATTATATAAATTTTATTCTATGGAATATAAAAATTATTAAGTATTTTTATTTAAATAAAGTATTTAGGGCCGGCAATTCAATATGGAAAATAATCTCAGACAAATGTCCACCTCTAGCAGCATGGCAGATGTGAACCCTTTTTCATGACATTTTCACACATTTCCTGCGTCATTTCAGTGACTGTGTCTCAGATATTTTGTTTTAATTCCTGAAGGTTCATTGGCCTGTTAGCAAAGACATGTCCCTTTAGATAGCCCTACAAAAAAGTTAGAAGCTGTTAAATCCGGGGATCTTGGGGGTCAATCAATGTCACCGTTTCTCGAAATTAATCGACCCGGAAACGTTCTTTTCAATGTCTCGATTATGGCTGGTGCCGTATGACATGTGGTCCCGTCTTGTGGATATGTTTCCTAAGCCCAACTGATTCACTTGATGTAAGAAAATTAGCTTTATCTGTTACAATGCCATGCTGCTCAAAGGGAATTGCTCAGTTTGTTAGGGCAATTTCGCTTAACGTGAACATTAAGTATAATATTTAATGACTACGGTTTTTAATAGTTTATGCCTAAAAGAAATGAATTATAGTAATAAGGTTACGGGAAAGTGTAAAAATGGTTCATATTTAGCATGTCTTATGCTAAAACTTGTCGCTGAAAAAGTTACAATTATGAGTATTTATTTTCCAAAATAAATCATTTGCCTTTATAATAATGATATTCTCTTACTTTGAATGCAGTAGTTACATATCCTGAGGTCATTTATGGAAAAAATAAAACTAATATTTTTTGTTTTCAACATTCACAATACACGGAGGCAAAGCGAATGTTTTCGTTGTCTAGATTTGTCATTATTGACAGTTAGTGTTGCCAGGTAATAAAAAAAAAATCGATTTGACAACAATCGAATTAATATTATAATCGGATGTAAAATGATTTGATGGCCAAAAACGATGAGTGTTTAGTTTGTTTTTAATGTAATTAAAGGAAACTAAATATAAACCTTTTGAAAAATCACTTAATTACAGATTTTCAAGAAAATACATACTTTTTACTCAGATTTAGAAATCGATTATTTTCTTTAATAAAAGATTGAAATCACAATTGTTATTAATGTGGCAACACAGAATCAGCCTCCAACCATAAAATGGCGACGCTTTTTGAACTCAATCAGCTTAAATACTTATTAAACGACTTGTTTTTACATTTACTTTCCTGCAACGAGAATCAAAAAAATATTCATTTTAGTTTTAATTATATTTTTTCGTAAAAATACTTTTTACAGAACAACTTGTCCACGTTAAGCCAAGAATGAGCAATTCCCTTTAATCACTAAACAAGTTATTGTTAGCCGCGAAGGTAAGTGATTTCTACCAAAAAAAATTCTTACAGTTTCCGCAATACATGATTGGGTTGCGTAGAATGTTTTAATAATTAAAACACGTTGTTCAGTCGTAAAACGCTCCATAAAATAATGTTCATGAAACAACTATCATATTTGCCACCAAAACAAAATGGCGGCAAAAAAAGTTGTATACCTCCAAGTTGCCCACCCTGTATAAATAAGTTAGCATGACTGCACGTGGCTGTACTCGGCAGGGTAGCTACTTGCGTGTTTTCTTAAGAGTTGTCATTACGATGACGCCTATTACGTGCGGTTTAAACATAACTGGCAAAATGTGGGTGTACTATACACCCCTGCCTAACCCTTCGGGGATTACAGGCGTGATCTTCTTAACATATTGATAGCAATCTAAATGGACTCAGCCCAGAATTCGGCTACTTGTTGAGTACCATCACCAGCATCCATCGATTCCTGTAAAGTGCAGCTAACTGGACACGCAGAAGACGATATTAAGTGTCCCATCGTTTTTGGAACAGCAACACATTTACACTCCAAGGCGGAGTCGTCTATGAATCTCCACCTGAACCGGTTTTCCTTGCTTCGGCCAACCCAAGGTAACTCATGTCCAGTTGGGAGTTCTTCAGCGAGTGGAACGAATGGTTTGGGTAAGGAAGCACTGTCTCGCCACAGGCGTGATGTTAAATGGTTTCCTTCAAACTCCTTGCAAACAAGATTGACTTTATTTTCAAGTATAAATAAGTTAACATAATTGCACGTGGCAGTACTCGGCAGGGTACCGACTTGCGTGTTTTCTTAAGAGTTATCATTACGGCGACGTGGGCGAGCCGAGTGACGCAAATCACGATAACGGTTCACTTGCTTATTTTAACTATGTTCTTACTTGGATAAGTTTTACTTTTTTGTTCATTTAGTTGCCGTTTTTCCGACCTATATTGCCGACCTATATTTAATTTTAAACGAAGTAAATAATTGATAGAGATTGAGTTAGCAACTGTTCGTTGAAAAGTAGTTAATTCATTGAGTTTTTATGTCATTGAACAATCATTTATCTACGTCAGCAAACGCTGAAATAAAATATAGCGAAACTCACTGGACGAGTTCAGTGAGTCACTATTTTTCATTTTCACAATACGTCCTAAATACACGAATAGATAAAAAATATTAAGACAATATTTATTAATAACGTCATTTCAGCACCATCACCATCTTATGACAGAAGCCGAAACGGAAGACTGAGAGTTTGGAAAGGCCTATGCCCATGGGCTCTCCAAACTTCGCCACAACGGCGTAAAGAGAAAGAAAGAAAGAAAATAGGTTTATTTGTCACAGAAACACGTGCACACGTGCACGTGCATAACCTACCTTTGCAGTTTTAATGTATATTAGTAGTTTTAATGTCTCCCGTATCAATCCGTGCATTTTTATTGAATTAAACATAATTTTTCTGTACCATATTATATCCATAATATTAAAAATGCGAAAGAGACTTACTTTCGACTTAATTTTTAATATTAGTATGGACTGCTGGTCTGCCTGTCTCCCTTTCACACCTTCAATGTTTGCGACACACGTAGACCATGGCCAGGATTAAGACTAAGGATACTTTTATTCCGGTAATACGTTCCCGTGGGATAATTGCCGACATCCAACCGGGTGAAACCGTGGGCAAAAGCTAGTTTTACGTAAACTAGATCTGCAAGTAGCTATATAGGTACGTATTCTTGGAATACCAAGCCAACCAAGGACAACGATTCAGAGAAATTCTAATACCTACATGAATAATACATACTATGGATTATCTGACTTCAGGTTAAACCTACGCATCAGTTTTCACAAGCCTCCTTAGGCTCCGTTGAGCGTTTATGATCCACTAGCTTCAGCGCGCGACTTCGTTTTCGTGAAATATCTTGTTCCCCGCGTCGCATCGCATCGCCCGCCCGCGCTATTACTTCGTTTTCGCTTAGCGTTCTTTCTGACTTGTTCTGTTCTGAATAGTTTTTAACCTTTAAAAATTGTGCTATCGAATGCATAAATAATTTTTCAAACTGGTAGGTACTGGAAACTGGTAGTTTCTGATTTTAGCGTGTTCAAACAAAGTAACTCTTGAGTTTTATTATAAATATTACCCCCGCGGTTTCAGCCGCCGATTTATTCTTTATACTTTTCGGCTTCTAAGGGTCGTACCGTGATGTTTAATAACTGGTAGTTTCAGAGATTAACGCGTTCAAACAAAAAAAAAACAAAAATACTCTTCAGCTTTATTATATTAGTATAAAAAATATAGATTTCTCCCTTGAATACTCAAACCACACGGCACTAACCACATTGTATTGTAGACATTAAACGTCATTTTGTCGTAATCTCCAATACAATGCTATAGAATACCTAATGAAACTTAGTTAGGATGGATGGGTGGAAAGGGCGAACACTGAAACGTACTGTTTGAGTATTCGGCCTAAGGCGTAAGGTTCTCAGAAATCATACCTTCGCGTGAGTAAAACGGTAAACAATAACAAACACGTAGGTAACGCTAATCCATAGTCATAACCTGATGCAAATACCAAAAAATATATCTCTGTTTTGATAATAACTAAAACAAAACAGTAAATGTACGAGAAATCGAATGTACAGACGCCAGCACATCAAGCTACTACAATCTGTCAAATTGCTTTAATAGATTTTCAACTTTATCGCTAAAGCATTAAGGTTCAAGGTTGATTGGGAAAATGTGACAGCTTCGGGTAGCTTGACCTGCTTGCGTCTGTACACACAATCATAACTAATATTATAAATGCGAAGGCAAGTTTGTTTGTTTGTGTGTTTGTTACCTTTTCACGCCTAATTCCACTGAACCGATCATCATGAAATTTTGCATATACGTTGTCAGGGGTATAGAATAGGACATAAAGGAGGTAAAAAAACAATAACTTTCGACGGTCACAATTGCTTTAGTACGCTAGATGGCGCTACGTGTCTTTCGAATCATGATTGAAATATGACCCGACTTTCTGAGCAGTATACAAAACATACTAGGCTAGCATGAATTCACGATAGTATATCAATCATTAGTATTAAGCTTTTAATAGGATTTGGATGAAATTTGGCACACATATAATTTATTATAACCTGGATTAACAGATAGGATACTTTTTATCCCTGTAATACGTTTCCGTGGTATAATTTCCGACATCCACGTGGGCGAAGCCGCGGGCAAAAGCTAGTTGTACATAAATTATGTAATAACGATGAAAACACAGCTCCTGAATCTCGTAAGATTTGCTGTGGAATCATGTTTAATCACGGTTTTCTTAAGGTTTCGCACAGAATGGCAAGCGAGCTGAGATTTGCTAGGAATGGCGAATAGCAAATGAATGACGTAAATACAGGGTGGCATGGGCATCGGCACGCAACCGTTACCATGGATTCAGTACAATCATGATTTTAAACCCCCCAGTGTTGTCTCAAGTTCAAGTGCTGCGTTGTGTCAACTTATCGTCGGTTATGTAAAGAAATTAGCTGGTCCATACATTTTTACCGCGTAGATATTGCAGTTTTCTATAATAAAGCGGTTTTTTTTATTGATAATTTCCGAAAAGTTTCTACGCCAGGGGCGAAAAGTTTCTAATCATATGCTGAATTCATGATTTCAGTTGGCGGGTCAATGTCTCTGCCAACCTGTATATGCAGGCATAATCCTTTGACTCATAAGCTATTCTAAGGGGCGGTTGTTTCAAACGGTTGGTTAACGTAACACACGTACGTCAAATAATAACGATTACGTACTCGTTACTATTTGACGTACGGCAAGGCGATAATTTTGTAATTGTAATTTGAAACGAAGCTTTTTTTTATTTTGACGATAGTTAGCGCCATTTTTGACGTATACACGTGCGTCAAGTGGACGTGAAACAACCCGCCCTAAAGCATTTTAATTGGGACATCATTTACGTGCGTTTAATCGTAAGGGCATGGTTTGATTTTTAAAACTCTGTTCTGACTTGGAGAAATTGTAAATGAAATGCTTTCATCTGATTGCATTTAAGCTATTTTTTTTTCTTCAAGAAAGCAAAATTGAATAAGTCCTACCTACTTTCTTAATTAAAAATAATTTTAATTGACTTGACTTAAACACTCCTTTGAATGCGGTACTTCACGTGCGTTATTAAAATCGTGATATTGTAAAATAAAATTGCCATAAAACACGCACCACCACGTCATTGAAACAAATGAAGAAAAGAAACAACAAACGCCAGTATTTTTCTTGGCACGACTTCCTCGAACGAAGCGATCTCCTAATCAGATTATGTAGAGCGGTGTTATGTTGTGATAACATCACAGTCTGTTTATCATCGCGAGTGTGACCGGAGGCCGCGACGGAAGCGCAATGCCGCTCGCAGCAACAGGTAGCCGGTAGTCTTCACTATCACCTGCTTCTACACCCACCTGCTTTGTTTTTATGATTGTTAACGAACTTTCGTTTGTTTACATTCGCTTTCCAATTACCCCGAAGCATTTGTTTCTTGTTATGCTTTGATTCTTAAATATCAGAGTTCAAAATGGCACAGCTCTAAATATTGATTTTATCTTTGACATTTAAGATTCAATAATACCAAAATGTATTTAATTCTGTGCTTATTTTTCTGAATGATCCGCTAATATCCAATTTGTAAAACCAATACTTCATTCTAAATTAACGTGGAAATGACATCGTGTAATGTACTGTACATATACAAAGGTACATAAGTGTTTATTAATGTCTCATTACCGCGCAAAAGCCTATTTCCGCTTTGAAATTTGTATAATGAAACCAGAAACATAATCACGCTCAAACGTCGACTGGAATCACAGTTTATATATATATTGACTAGCGACTTGCCCGTGGTTCTCGCGGTTTTTACGACTTGACAAAACATCGGGATATTATTATTATACAGTGTGCCCTCCATAAGTTAGTTGACAGCTGTTGATTTCAGCTGTAATACCACATAGGAGAGCACTGTATGTAAGTTTAATAAGGAGAGGTTAACCTCTCGAATGTCTTATGTTACACAGTCCGACATAAGCAATTGTCTTTCTATTGTGTCTCTAATTACGACAATCAAAAAGTTAATGTATACACATAAAGCTTCCGGAATACATTTTCTAAATGATGGTAAAAACCGCATCAAAATCTATTGCAAAATTGAGAAGAACAACGCGGTCGTATAGACAGACACGAAAAACGACTTTAATTTATAATATTGTATAGATATAGAAGTAAAACAGAACTGACGTCATCCGTTCGATATGCAAGCAAACTTGGTCTTGATCTAATCCCGATCGCATTGGGGACCTCTTGACCTTTAATAAAGTTGGTATTTGCTGGACAAGGGATGGCGATATCGGTTTCTTGCGATCACATCGTCTGAAAGTATTACAAGGACAACTGCAAACATCAGTCGCCCACTGGCTTTATGTACGTGGAAAAATCTGTTACTCTCCAGTAAGAAAAGACGCACATCGCGTCACAAATCAGTATTAGATGTCGACGCGAATTGTAATGAATCACTTAGGTTTCACCCCTACCCGAAGTGTAGACTGTTTTATAGGTTAACAGCTCTTTATTATCATAACTGAGCGAAGCGTTTCCAAACTTCCAAAGAGCTCAAAACTTTCAAGTACTTTAAGGGCAAAAATACTTATAATGTGTCTCAGACTCAGTCGTCTAGCAACATTCTTAAGTGTTCTATTATTATACATACTTTATAATGACATTTTAAATAAAACATTCCGAGATCATATCTCACCAATATTAAAATTAACTTTGTGCTTCCCACAAACCTGTGTGTACCAGACGAACGTACAACATTCTCGGTAATATATCTCAATTTAATTAAGCCAGCATTGTTTAGAATGAAACAGACACCGAGCTGTTGAGGTGTTGTTTCTTCATCTCGTACATTTTTCTTTGAAACGAAAAGACAACTTGAGATTTCCCCCGGGATCGAGTTCGATGCTCACTGCAAATATTTGACCGAAGCGTCGTCGATCCTAACCATAACCTCTCAAACGTATGTGCAAGGACGCGGACGGTACATTACTAAAAATAACTTTACGTAATCCCAAGTGTCGTTTTATTTACTTTGTTTATTCGTAAAACGATAAACAGGTTAACATAATATTATTGTAAGACTGACTGGATACGGAACGTTGAATTAGTTGTAACAATGACCTACTTTCGGCTCGTACCGATGTTATCCACCTTTTGTAGCGTAATGGAATGCGTTGATAAAAATATTGTTTGAACATTTCGTATGAGCGATAGAACCGTGTGTAATTGAAGGGGAAATTGTGAAAATGTCGAAATTCGAGTACGAAACGACGAAACAAAATGTTTTGTGATATTGTACTACATTATTGATACCGCTTAGATACAATAAGCAATCGCATATCAAAATTGAAATACCTAGTGACATGATTTCCAAATATAAATAAGATTTGAAGTGATTTTAAATACTAAATAGAAAATTTAAAGTATGTCATTTATCTTTTTTTTTTTTCTGGTGGGAAATCATCAAATAACCCCTCCCGCTCTGGGTGGAGCGGAAGGGAGTGTCAGACTCTTACTGACTAAAACCCACCCATGTTCCTTCCTTCGCCCTTTATGTTCCGGGGTAGCGGTAACCCTTTCGGACAATCCCGCTGAATGTCATTTACCTTAAATGAATTTTGTATCAGTGTCATGAAGTTTAAAAGTATCTCATTTGACAGTTACCGTAAAAGTACTGGTTTTTTTTTTAACGAAACATAATGGATATATTATGATGTTTGGAGCATCGCCTTGTTTCTAAGTTAGTTCTCTTCGAGCTTCGCAACCAAAAGTTTGTCTTCAAGAAGTCTGTATTCATATTATGATTAGTACATAATTAAATAGTTTGGTAAATATTGTTATAGACCAAGTTTTTATGCGTCAAGAATTTAAATATAGGTATATGTATAATGAAAAACGTGTGTTCATTTCACTATTAAGTACCATGTAACTAAGGGCGGGTTGTTTCACGTCCAGTTTAAGTCAAAAATGGCACTAAGTACCGTCAAACCAAAACAAGCGTTGTTTCAAATTACAATTACAAAATTATGGCCTTGCCGTACGTCAAATAATAACGAGTACGTAATCGTTATTATTTGACGTACGTATGTTACGTTAACCAACCTTTTGAAACAACAGTCTCAAAACAGTCTCACCGTTATTTATAACACCGTTTTAATACATATAACTGCTGTGTAGTGTGAAGTTTACATGATTTAAACTACTTATTTAATTCAAGGAAAAGTTAACCTGCATTCTCGTAACATGATTTCATTACGCAAAGCAAACTTTAATACGATGCTAATTTAATTAAAATTCAATGTTCTACATAATAATTAATATTAGTCCGTCATTTAAACATAATACTAAGTCATAAATGAAATTACACAGCCAAGAGTCCTCACCGTAAACAAACAACCCCCCAAAATTAAATTAAGTCGTTTGGTCAAGGGACCTTAACTGAAGGTAAATAATATCGTTAAGACATTATACCTTATCACATTTCTGACGACTTCAAAAAGGAGGTTCGTCATTCGATGTAAGTACCAATAAGGCAATGTGAGTGCTATTTAATAGGACGATGCTTGGAGGCAATCTAAACTGGCACGAGTGTTAAATTATCTTTCACCCAATCAAATGAAACCAAATTCATTGAGCCTCTTATTTCAGTTGGCATACTTGTAAACGATTAAACCTCTCCTCTCTGGTCTAGTGGTTGCAAGCGCTACTGATGAGCTTGGGTCCTGGGTTCTATTCCCGGGACGGGTAAAGTGTTATTGGGTTTTGCCATCAGGAATTTCTCAGTAACAGCCCGAAGTCTGGTGTTATGCCTGGTTGATGGCATTAGACTTGCCCCCTATTACATGGGACTTAAACATAACTGGCGAAATTTGGGTGTACTTAATAGGTGCATCAGTGCCTAACCCTTCGGGGAATAAAGGCGTGATGTTATGTTATGTTTTAAACCTGAATTTTCTGTACCTCTAGGCTTTTGTTAACACTGAATAGGCAAAACCGTCCAGCCCTAACAAGAAAAAGAAATCCCCACACCTTAATTTACACCTTATTACAACTTCATCTGGACGTAATATCCCGCGAAATAATATTACGTGCCCACACTAATAAGTTCCAAAATGTCCGAATATCGATGTTTTTGATTTCAACAGGTAGACTATCGTGCCTACCCGTGCTTAAAACAGTACCTACTCATGACATAGTAATATCCATTACACCTATGAATACTTAATTGAGCAGTTGTGATTTGAAATAGCATGCAACATGGCTGTATAACATTATACTGAACAATTGTGCACAATGCATAGAATGATATGTAGGTACATCAGGTTTGATGAACAAGACATGATTCTGCGACACATGAATATATTAATAATATTATTATGGGGACGGGTTGTTGCCGATATAGTCTGAGAATTTATGATTGGGGACATGCATTGTACTGTGTAATTCCTGGATTAATAGACTCATCTCAGGTTTCCTGTACAGTACAATAGGTATCTATATCAATACATATTATATGTGTAAATTAAAGTTGATTTTCGTGTTTGTCGGTCCGCGTTGTTCAGAACAATGTTCAACTTAATGTAATTAAACAATAAGATATACAGTATTTAGAACTGAGTTAATGAACACGGTTACAACAATGGAATTTGAGAAAAAAGCAGAGGCGTGGTTACCCACTGACATAGAAGAGTTCGTTGAGAAATACGCTATTATAGAGTGCGCGTGAATCTTTCAGAAAAAGCGAGGTTTGGTTTATGGTCCAATACTTATAAACTACGCAACGGATTTTGATGCAGTTTTCACCATCATTTAGAGAATTTATTTCGGAAGGTGTCTTATACATTGATATTAACCATACATGTTATATAGATATCGATGTTTCGTCAAGTCGTAAAACCATGCAAAATAGAGGTAGGTCGCTAGTAGGTATATGAAATGTAGTACAAGACCTGCACCCTAATTGCGTAACACACTATCAAACACAATCTGAATCATTTTAAAGGATATTGCTAATCTATTGATTCATATGTTCGAAAAATTTGTCTACTCAACAACGTAAATAACGCAATGAATGCCGTTGAACTGTCGAAAAGAAAGTCATTGCTACTGTTAGTGCGTTACGCAACTACCCCGCAATTTTGAAGGTTAACGTTTTAATAGCTCCGTATGAAGCTATTTTAGAACTATGAATCGCTGAAAGTAATGTTAAATAAACAAAAATAATGTTTTATGTAAATTCTGTGTGGAATTTATAGCAATAAACGTGGACCTTGTATTTTATTACAGTTCATAACTTAGGTGTAACTGAAATGCAAGAAAACTTCCTCCGCGGTGCTTAATTAGTTTCATTTGACATTGTAATAACTTTACTACCTACTTTTTATTACGAAAGAACCTTAGTACTTTTTTTAGTAGGTATGTTATCTTTATTGTATGTAGAAATAACTAAATGACTAACTAACTCATCCTCTGCCTAGCCTTTTCCCAACAATGTTGGGGTCGGCTTCCAGCCTAACCGGATGCAGCTGAATACGTATAGTATTTTACATGGAGTGACTGCCTATCTGACCTCCACAACCAAATTACTGGGTAATACGATACCCCTTGGTAAGACTGGTTGTCAGACTTTCGGGCTTCTGACGATCCGTAACGACTGTCAAAGATCCACGAATGGCACCCGGGACCGATGGCTTATCGTGATTTCTGAGGCACGGAGGGGGTCTTGGTATGTAAAGACGGTTGCCCATCCACGGACCGACCACGGCAAACGTAGTTTAAACTGATCGATCGACCCGTGCGGCTGTTATTACCACAGAACAGATAAAAGAGGTTAGAAGGGCCTTGTGGGCGGGGCAGGCGCGCCGCACTTTTGAGCAAACGCTCAAAAGTCAACCGAAATTTGAATCACCGGTCAACAATCGCGCTCTGGTTGTGACAGCGTTCGGAGCTCCACGGAAAAAAAGATTTATGCCGTCTTGCGCTATTATAACATGTCGGAAAAGAAGTCAGGAGTGTAATGTGACCCGAGGAGGGATTTCTTTTCACCGGTTAGTCCGAAAACCTTAAAATACGAGTGATATTTGTAATTATTACAAAAGTATTATGTAGTTTGTAGACAAAAACGATAAAATCGCATTCAGATGCAAAATTATACATTGCTTGCAATACATGGGTGCGATCTTGTACGTCATGAGCGGTCGCGCAATGTATTGCGTTCACTGCGAACATCGCGTGCGTCGAGCCAAAATGCGCGTCGATAGTGTTGTACCAAATTGTAAACAATGTCGATATTAAGTAAGTGTATACGAATAATTATGTTCAGAAATATGTATTACAATTAAAATAACTTTGTTTTTATTAACACCAATTATTGTGTAATGTGAATTATTAATTTAATTTCTTAGTTGGTTTTTCGTCTAAAAGGTATGAGGTTAGTAATTTACAATGAAAAATATTTTTTTTAGTTTTCCAAGAGATAAAAAGGGACAAGAAAACTGTGGATTGAGGCAACTGGTAGAATTGAATGGATACCTACTAAATGTAGCACAATTTGTTCGCAACATTTTTCAGAAAATGATTATGTAATTAAAAAGTTGAAATTGAGTCTAAATTATTGTTCAATATTAAAATATTCTTGTATTTTTACTTGTGTCATTTATTTGCTCACTTACTTACTTTAGCCCATGTCTTTCTACGCTTGAATGACGTTAATCACGGACACAGACAGCCCAGAAGGCCAATTCTTGTAATTAAAAAAATTCAAAATCTAGTCGCAGTTTCATCTCAGCGACAAAAAAAATGTCAAAAAACTGGTCAGAAATGTAGGGAAATTAAAGGTGTTTTTGACAGATTGAAACTGAGTTAAGACTGTGAACGTTCTTAAAATAAAGAGAATTGCCCCTCTTAATTAATCCTTTCCAAATAAATACGTTACTCATCACAAGTATTTAATTTTGAACAAAATTGCCCTTGACGTCATTGGATTTCAATGAATATCTTAGGAGATATCATGGTTTTAAAATAACTCCGCTAGGCGGCCGGTCATTAGCTTCCTATAGTAATGTACTAAGTGATAATCGTAAGTAATACTCTTAAAGTAATGGAATATATGTATTATTTTAGTAGGATTTTTCCTAAAATTAATGCGAGTGAAACCGGCGGGTATAGCTATTATTCATAAATTAACATGATAAAGTTAATAAATACATTTTTCACAGAGTAATTCACAATAAATTAATTAGATTATATTATGTTAATTCGACTTAGCATTCGATATGGCCGTGAAATTTAAAATTTATTTTTAGTTTTTTTTGCAAATTGTAGCTTTGTTTTACATTTTATGTTATTCAAAATGTTATTTTTCTTTCTTTCTATTATTATGACGTAAAACAGAGCTGCAACTAGCATAAAACGAAAGAAAATTTAAATTTCGCGGCAGTATTGGATGTTCCCCCTTAATTTCACTTTGATTTAATTTAATTTATATGTAATTAGGAAGTCCACATTATTCGTACCGTACCCGCAACTTGCAAAAAAAATTGCAAAACTTTAATTACCAAAATTACAGTAATTTTATCGATATGATCAATCGACCTTTTGGTCGCCGTAAAATATTTGAGAAACAAAATTGCTTTTACACGTGTGTGAGTGTACGTCCAGAGCAGAATTTGCGGTAGTGTGACAACCAATAGCAAACACGCGATCTAAGTGCATGTGGTTTATTTGTGTGCGTAATGCGCGTACGTATTGATCTCTTGCTTGTAGTGGAGAGTGAGAGTGGGAGACATGCGGCGACATGCGTTCTAATACAAATCAGGAACTATTTCCTTTCTATCCTCTTTTATCTGTTCTGTGGTTATTACTTAGCCACAAGCCCCTAACTAACTATAGAAATAAATACAAAAACAAATGGACTTAATTATTTTACCTTATTTTATTGGATTCAAGTACGTCCAGTGTAATTTTACACGCTCTCGTGCCGATCCCTGAAAAGAAATACGATCGCTACGTAAATAGAAACACTTAAAGTAAGAAGTATCGTTTTACAGCGGCTCGTGTTTTATTTTATCTGCGAACGAACATAAGTTCTTGTATCTCGCACACAATGAAAGCTATTTTTACACTTTACTGGACCTTGTAAATTCAACGAAGGAATATTTTCTCCTCTTTTATGGGTACCTAGGTAACCGAAGTTGACTTCAACAGAATTTTTCAAAAAATTTAACGTGCAATGTATTTTAAGTGCGATTCTACCTACCTACCTTTTTTTTTCGGATGGGAAATCATCAAATGACCCCTCCCGCTCTGAGTGGAGCGGAAGGGAGTGTCAGACTCTTACTGACTAAAACCCACCCATGTTCCTTTGCCCTTTATGTTCCAGGGTAGCGGTAACCCTTTCGGACAATCCCGCTGACCTACCGGACAATCCCGCTGACCTTTCGGACAATCCCGCTGACCTTTCGGACAATCCCGCTGACTACTTACCTACCTTCTATTTCTTTTTTTATCTACCTGTTTAGTCCCACTGCTGAGCGTAGGTCTCTGCATAACTTACCATTGTTCCTTGTGTGTTGCCCTGTACCTTCTACTACCTTCGAAAAACTCGGTAGCTACCGACCTACCTATTCCTCTGGGTATAGTTTTCCAGTTTCCACTCATATTTTATGCAATGTTGTGAAGGGCACGAGGCTCTATGATTTTTCAATTCCAATTAAGTAGTGTTATTCAAACAATAATTGCTGGAAAAAAAGGTGAGATATAAAGTTGAAACCTTCTAAATACAGATGATTGAGTTAGTAATTTTCTTTAGTGATTGCGTAAGAATTTAACCTTAACAGAGGTTGTTTACACTTTCATCACATGCTTTTGGTACAGAGTATAATGGTTACTTATTGGATTTACTACTTCCAGCAGATCTCGCTTGGCAACAGCAATGCTTAGGGTTGCTAAGACTTTGCAATTTAATTTATTCTATACAAGTAGGTATAATAAGTTAGCTTCCAGTTTAGTGAATAACTTAATTAAAGTACGTAATATAAATTGACATTGCTTGAAAAATAGTACATAATTAAAATCGGTACCGAATCGTTTTTAAAATGATGAGTGAGATTTATAAAAGCCATGTCAGTTCAATTTTAATTTTCATTAAAGAGGTTTACTGTTGTCAGTATTCGATGTCCACTTTTTAATATAATATACGTTCAGTAGGTAACTACGTAATTTAGTGAAAACTTTTGTGTAAAGAAAACCTTTATATAATAATGATGAAAGTGCATCAGACATTTTCTTACTCATTGATGTTGCCAGCAGCTTAAAGGAGGAACAGATTAATGATAAACATGTTATAAGTATTAAAAAAAACTAAGTAGTTATTAACGAAAAGGAGGCCCCTGGTAAGCAATACAAAATACCTACCTATCGTCATCTGCCTAGCCTTTTCCCAAGTATGTTGCGGTCGGTTTCCAGTCTAACTAAAACTAGGTTTCAGCCTAGGTTATTTGTGTATGTAACATATTTTTTTGTCGTAACTTATCCGGAGGGGGTTAAACGGGACCTAAGTCTATAACTAACTATTTAATCCTTTGATCAAAAATACACTAGATTCAGGGGTAGCGACACAAAAACGGCCCGAAAAATAAGGGCAACGAGGCCTTGTGTTGTGTGATCAAAAATAGAATAATTACTACTTATCATCACTTTTTTCAACTTAATATCATGTTGTTATGTATTGGAATGTGCTAAGTGCCCGTTCACCTGCATCTCGGATGACCTAAATAATGCTACTGATGCCGCAATCAACGTGGCAACAACCAACGGGCTCAAACTACATAAAAAAAGAAAACAGCGAGGAAGAGTACCATCGACACGAAAAGAAGAAGGGTTCCGTACCCAAAGGGTGCCCACGGGACCTTATTACTAAGGCTCCGCTGTCCGACTGTCCGTCCGTCTGCCACAGAGCTGTATCTTTTGAATCATAATGGGTAGGGACATTTTCACAGAGTAGGTACTACTATGACCGCTATAGCAAAAAATAATAAAAATAAAATTAAGTTAACAATTTCCCCATATATTGTGCGGTGGCACGAAAGCCTTCGTGTGCGAGTCCGGAAAGCACGTGGCCGGTTTTTTAAGTTCTATTTTTTACTAAACATGTTTGTACATATTTAAAATTACTTTATTTTCAGGCTTCAAGCGTTTTTACATTATCTCGAATGACAGACAGTCCTAAGTTAATACTAATCTGAAGTTCGTGATATTTAAACCCTTTTTTTAATTGTTTTATTAAGAATATAAATGTACAATACTATCAATCGCGGCCACTTGAGCAAACGGTTTTTGTTCGTGAAATTGTATGTTTTTATTAATTTATTTATTCAGTAGTACACATATATTTTATACATTGAAGTTGGTGCCAACATAAACTCATTACAGTTTTACCGTGCACCAAAATCATCGACTACATCATTCGAACGAATCTAGTGTGTTGTTGATCGAATTTTTTATGTTATTAAATAAATGCCAAGAAACTTACTCTAGGATGCATATCCAGTAGGCTCTTAAATCCTACCCTTTCCTACGTCTTCCCTACAAAAACCGCGCCCCCCGGTCTACTTCTTGATATGCAATGGTCGCTGTAGCACCATGAACATGAGGCTACAGGAGCTAGTGCGAATCTTGGGGTTCATTCGATTAATCGAGTCTGGCCAAACCACGCTGGGATCGATGCAATCCATTCATTCATTCATTCTATTAAATAAATGCCAAGAAAATTGAGGGAGTTGTACGCTATACAATTCATCCAATACATAGAACCGCAAGTGCAAACGCTAGTGCTGTGCCAATTGGAAAAGATAAAAAACAAGATAGATCGCAACCGCTCCATCGTCTAGCACCATTTCACATTACTTTGTGTTGACTCTTATATCTTGCGCGATACAATAAGCGGCTTATATGCCCCACATAGTGTGTTATTCAATTCTTTAATTCCTGAGAAAAGTCTCATGGAAAATTACCTATATACCATTCCATTTTAATGAAATCGTACTTGGTCACTGTCAGGGTTTTTAAATACTTAGTTTGAAAGTTTGCTTGAAATTCTCATTTTCATTGAGATCAAAAAGAGCAAATACATATCCCAGCAGCAATGAGCGCATCCTCAATTGACAACTTCCTTGAAACTCTCTCTCCATATTTTCGCGTGTCTTTCATTTTTCAGAACGTGCATTGTTAATGTTCGTGTGTTTCCTTCTACCATTTGTTTCTTAGAAAACACACAGGTGAAGTATTTTGTCAATCATTACGGTGCGGAGTGCGCGGGTCGGAGCGAGTAGCCTGCCTCACGCTGCGGCAGTCGCGCGCCAGCCGCTACGTACGCCGGGACCCGCACAGCTCGTAGCACCGTAGCCTACGCCGTAGCGCTACGACGTCTAGAGCGTAGCGACCTTAACCGATGTAAAGTGAATAAAGTCGTACTTTGTGAGTTGTTGCATAGTTGCACTTTACAAAAATGAATATTTGGTCAAAGTTTCAAACTTAACTATAACTTCGTAGAATATTAGAATATTATTTTTAAACAACAAAGAAAGTATCGTAAAATGTTAAAATTGGACAGAAAAACTGTTTCTTCACTTTGAACTACTTCAGAAAATCTAGATAACTTTTATTCTAATATTTGATGAACAAAATTCCAAAAGTATAATTTTATTCTAATGCAATAAACCATAAAAATCTAATTACTCAGCATCTGGTCGAATAAATTACTCAGAAATCTGAAAAAAGAGCCACAGAAATCTATACAGAATCACCAACAATGAATTAGGATTTATTGAGAAGGTCGTTCGATAGTAATTATCCCAATACAATCGTGACCAGCAAGCTTTATCCATCCACTAATAATAATCGTTTAGATATCCGTTAAGCTTAGTAAGTATGATTCGAATGGAAGATAAAATATTAAACTTTCTATGAAAGTGCTGTTATCATAATCAAGTACATAAGTATATATTACCACACTTTTTATCACTAGTAAAACGGGTTAAGCCCAAAATTGTTAGTAGGTTATTACATTAAATAGTACAGAAGTTATTACAAGTTGTTACAGTCTGTTAAAATAATAAAATAATGAATTTTGCAAAAAAAAAAAAACCGACATTTTTAAACAAAATAAATAGCGTACAAATTGGCACGACATAAAGCATCCTTGATAATAAGGCACTTGACACGCGCGGGGTGATGGTTTTAACAATTCAACACACACTTTATGGTATTGTTACCAAATGATCATAAATTAAGTTCAATGTTCTTAGGGCTGATTTTTCCAACGCCAGATAATTTTATCCGAGGAACAATTTTGAATTTTTGACAGTTCTTCCATACAAAATATGTCAGACGTTAATTTAATTCCACAAATAAAATTATCTGTCGATTGAAAAATCAGCCCTTAAATACCAAAAAGAAGGTCCCACGGCTAGTGTTAATTGTAATTAATTATTTTAATTGTGTGTGTTTTAAACACGTAATACGAGTACGTGGTTTCAATTAATGTGATAACCTAATCGCTACACTGTATATCTACTGAAAAATTACTCAAACTCAAATATTTTATTGCACAGTAACAACCATCCAACCATACGCATAAGTTATTCATATGTACGCAAGATACAGTTCCGAATAGAAGTGGACACTTATCCTGTGATCCCCTGTCTGAAGTTTCAAGTGGAAATAATCCTGGCACGACATGAAAGCTAAGCTGGTGTCCTCGTTGCGAACTTCCTATAGTTAAGATGTGAAGTATCAAGCAAACAACTTCTAAGAAAGGCTTATGTATCCCTCTAAAGTAATATAACAAAAAATATATGCAATGTAGGTATTTACAGTCATATAGGATATTAAAGAAAAGTGGGGCTTGTGGCTAAGTAATAACAGACGGATTGATCGATCAGATTAAGCTACGCTGGCCGCGTTTGGTCCGTGGATGGGTGACCATATTTACATATCAAGACCCCTCCGTGCCTCCCAAAACACGTTAAGCCGTTGGTCCCGGATGTCATTCCTGGATCTTTGACAGTCGTTACGGGTCGTCAGAAGCTAAAAATTCTGACAACCAGTCTCACCAAAGGGTTTCATATTACTTACCCAGTAACTTGGTTGTGGAGGTCAGATAGACAGTCGCTCCATGTAAAATACTGGTACTCAGCTGCATCCGGTTAGACTGGAAGCAGACCCCAACATAGTTGGGAAAAGGGTAGGCAGACTGATGATGATAGGATATTAAAGAATAAAAGGTCTCCTTAGACCCGATTCTTTTTTAATTTATGAACCCACAAAATACGATATATTATTATCAAAGACAGTACCTAACCAATATAGGAAACTAAATAACAAAAGTTAATTTCTTGTAGAAATCCTTCTAGCAGACCTAAAATCTATATGTAGTTTAAATTTAGATGGTGCATAACCACATAATAAATTAAAGCTAACATAATATGCGATAGTAACAAATATCCTAAGTAAATGTATCTTTAGTAAAAACTTTGTGAGTAAGTACGTACTCGTACTATGGATTATCGAAGTCGATTGCAAAGGAGGTGATACCACAACACAGTTGAATGACGCAAGACGACATGTGACATCCCGATGTAGATCAACGTGAAGACGGCATGGCGGGGACTATCCGACATCACTCCACCTACCATCATGAGACGGAGCCTTCTATCGCCTCGGTGAGTTGCTAAACAATACAGTCACGAGCACTAATATGTTTATACGAGCGGCGCCCCGCGGTTTCGGATCTCGTGGGAATATCTGGATAAAAAGTTCTATCCTATGTATTAATCCTAGTTATAAACTATCTGTGTGCCAAATTTCATCCAAATCCGTTCAGTAGTTTTTGCGTGAAAGAGTAACAAACATCCATCCATCCATCCATCCTCACAAACTTTCGCGTTTATTATATTAGTAGGATATATATACACTAATGGCCGATTCCTTTAATTTACAGACCGTTATTGGTTAAAATTACAACTCTTGTATCTTTACCAATAATGAAGCAAAAACCTCATAGCTTTGCATAGTAGACCCTCCATATTAGCTCAACCGTCACTAATGAGACACAATTATTTTTTCTATTGTTACCGAACTTAATAAGCTTGCCAAGCAGTCTAGGGGATATGGAAGTAGCTATCACAGGTAAAATTAACTTACGAATCTATTTATATGCCCAGTTTGGCAATAAAATCGTTTTGCTACCATTGGTATGCAAAACGATTCGTTTTTGTTTACAGGAACCGAGCATAAGCAAAATTCAAAATGATTTTATCTTGGAATAACCAATATGAATACACCAATTTCATAATAGTATGGATTCCAAAATACTATGTTAATTACAACATAAAATCACAATGAATGCAGTAAGAGAAAATCACTTTTAAAGTTACATAGCTAAATAAAATAAACACACACGACACTTATTTTGAAATCTTAACCAGTCATTGTAATGTTAGTTTTTGTAGCCGTAAACTTCTAAAGCATCTTATTAGATACTTTTCCAGCATTTTATAAATATCATTTTTAGGAAGAAGTTTATTATCTGTCACCTAGGGCATTACAACAAACATAACGCACCTAACTTCTACCAAAATTGCATAGAGATAAAAAAGTTAAATAGATTACTATCCATCTATTTAGCAGTTAAACGGAAATCATTATACATCGTCTTAGTCAATAGGTATAGGTAGATACAGCTGAGTAATGTTATTACTTAAACCAAACTATTGAGAAAACATTTAAATAAACAAACAACTCGATTATTTACTTTCTTCTAAGTTATAAGTCAATCATAAAAAATTCAAAGGACATGTATCTTCTGCCTTACCCAAGCTTACCTTCTGCTTTTACTTAAGTACCAAGTCCATAGGAACGTGGAGTTGGTACATGAGTAAAAAGAGTACCGTTAACGAGAATTTATTTTTAATGAGAATATATTAACATAAACTTCGTTCAAAGAACATCAAACGTATAAAATTGAGTGCTTTTAGCGAGAATTACTTTAAAATAAGAAATATTAACATATTGCAGACTGTGTGTATTAGCTACAATTTTTTATTTGTTTCTGATATTATTTTTATGTCTATGTTCTATGTTCCCCTCCGTGCCTTTGGTCCCGGCTGTCATTCTTGGATCTTTGACAGTCGTTACGGATCGTCAGTTACCAAGAAGGAAAAGGCTAGGCAAATTGATTAGTCTTGTGTCTAGATTCACCAAATTGATTAGTCATCACTCCTCGTACTTACTGTCACATTGAATTTTACAACGTTCCCTGAAACCAAAATATCTCAATACAAATATTATTCTGAACACAGGCCAAGGGGCCTACTCCGAAGTTGTATCGGCCGAATGTTCGGCCGTTTCCTGCTACGAACTTACTATTTAGTTCGGTCAGTCCCGATCCTACAATCCTACACTCTTTCGAATATTGACTATGGTCCCGACCACAGAACAGATAAAATTTTATCTGTTCTGTGGTCCCGACCCAACTGAGCCGATCCGAACTTTTTTCGCATTTTTAAATAAATATTCGGTTCGGCCATGTGTCGGTCCGATCCGATCATTCGCACTTTGCACTTCGTAGTAGACCCCCAGGCCTCATCTTCCACCTCGGAAGGTGAGGCCTGGGGGTCTACAGTGGTCAACAGTGAAACAACATGGGCTAGTAAAAATTTCGTGCCCTAGTGTGGACTAGACCTAAGCAAGATCCAAGATAATCTACATACTACCTACATATACATATGTCACGTGATTCTCAGATTCCATTAATGTTTCAAACTAGATAACACTGTTAAACGAATTCCTAATCCCGGCTGTCGGCGCTCGAGCTTATTTCGATCTGCGTCTAGATTGTTTAAGGTTTGTATACATTAATCCCTAAATGTAGACTATTTGGAGTGTTTTATTATTAATTGGATTTGTTTCCTTAGGATTTTAAACGATCTTATTGTCAATCTGCTATCTAAATACTCGTATAGTAAAAACAAAACACTCCTTTTTTGGGCAGTCGCGTACAATCAGATCATGTGTCTCACCAGTATTATGGTTGGTTAGAACAAAATAATCAATGATGGCTTAGATTTTGGTTCAATCTCAACAGCCAACATGAGATTCCACCGTTAAGTATTTCCCAATCAGACTCCAAATTATTGACCAGCTTATGCCCGCGATTCTGTCTGAAAGCCAACTATATTATAAAATATATTAGATTCTTTTAAATCGGATGAGTAGTTTCGCCGTTTACCTCCTACGTCGAAATTAACAAACTTTACCTGTTTATAATATTAGTGTAGATTGGTAAATTAGGAGCAGTCGTCGCCCAGAGGTAACGACCTCGACTTACGAGATGTAGGTCGTGGGTTCGAACCCAGGCAGGCACTTTACTTTCTGTAAATAATTCTATCACCCTTGCTCTAAAGACGGTAAAGGAAAACATCGTGAGGAAACCGGCATTCTCTAGAACCAAAAATTCGAAGACATGTAACATCTACCAATCCGCACTGGGCCCGCGTGGTTGATTACGGCCCACTTCCTCTCAACGAGAGGAGGCCTGTGTCCCAGCAGTGGGAATATTATAGGCTGGCGATGACCAAGAGGTAATGGCCCCGACTTAGGAGACGGTCGTGCGTTCGAACCCAACCAGGCACTTTACTTTGAGTAAATAATTTCATAAACGCTGCTCTCAAAACGGTTAAGGGAAACATCGTGAGAAAAACGGCATGTCCTAGAACCAAAAATTCGAAGACATGCGACATCTGCCAACCTGCACTGGGCCCGCGTGGTATACTACAGCCGAAGACTACGAGTACAGAAGACTCCTCTCACGAAGAGAAGAGGTCTGTGCCCCAGCATTGGGGACATCATATGCTGATTATGGTACATCTGTGGCATTATCTTACGATAGAATTCACACCTTGAAAAGTTCGCTTATCTTTCACTTTCGCGACTTCTATCACTGTCAGCAAACTTAAGAAAGTTTAATTTAATTTTCTCAGTTCTTTTGTTATAAATAGAATTTATAATGACTCAGGTTATTCAAATCTGTCTGTTGATTGTAAAAACATTAGAAGTTGGCATTCTGCCTACGACTACCTACTTAAGGGGGATGCGCTAGATAGCCCGCGAAATTCAAATTTAATTAGTTTTTTTGCAATTTGCAGGTAAGTGTCGGGTTGTTCGTTTGTTCAACAAAATATGATTCGCGAGCGTAACAAGTACGTATTTACAGAAGACATACTTGTTAAAGTTGTCAAAAAACAAAAGGTCCAATTTGACATTTGAGAATGCGTTCTTGACACCTGTCAGTTTCATACAAACGAATACGTGTTTTGCGAATTTGATCTTTATTAACTTCTAGAACTATCAATGTCAAAACGGGCCTTTTATTTTTTTACAACTTTACACTAAGTTCATATAATCCTATTGATTTATATTTCATGAAATAGTAATTTAATTTTAGTTGCCTAGTTAAAATTAGAGAGTTTTATTCGTGATTTTAATGATTATACTTCTGTAAAGTCATATTTGTTACGCTCGCGAATCATATTTTAATCAACATTCAACATGACACTGACCTGCAAATTGATAAAAAACCTAAGAAAATTTTAATTTCGCGGTCCCCTGTCATTCCCCCCTAAGTTCTATTTTTGCTATTAAAATCAAGCCTACAATCTACGCGATGGAATGGCGTACTAGAATGAAAGTGCAAGTTGACCTTAAACCTGTTAAGGTCGATTCATACTAAGGTAGTAACAACGCTCTTCTCTTTCAATGATATTACTATGATACGAGTACAATTCATTCATAACTTTCAAAGCGTCGGATCGTCGACGTGGTGTGAGAGACCATTTTATTCAAGAAAAACTTTTTAGTTAAAATATCTCATCTTGGTAGCGATGTAGGTAAGGTCAGGGAAATTAGTTGTTAAGCATATTGACTACTTACAAACTTAAATTGTTCGTACAAAGTATATTCAAATAAAGAAAGCAAAGAAACTAAAAATGCGCTTATGTGCATTACAGCAAAAAAAAATACACCTTAAAACTATAAAAATAGAACACAATGATTATAATGCCAAAAGGGCCTTTTTTTCTGGTTGGGAAATCATCATACCTATGACTTCTCCCGCTCTGAGCGGAGCGGGAGGGCGTGTCAGACTTTTACTGACTAAAACCCACCTTGTGTTCCTTCAGTTGCCTATGCTAGGGGCCACGGTATCTCTTTCGAACAACACGCGGCCCTGGCAGGCATCGGCCCTAGCGGACCCCGTCAGTTCGTGCTGACATCTCTTTGAGGCGCGCATGGAACACAACGCGGCGTCTGCCCGGGTCTGGTCCTTGCCGGGCGGCGAGCTGCCCATTGCTCGCCGCCCGAAAGCCCGCGCCTACGGTGGCCGGGAGTCGGCTGGTGACTCCCGACGTCCAGGGCGTCTCCTGCGGCGACTAGGGGCGTGAGGGCGCGGCGATTGCCACTCCCTCACTCGCTCCGCCTCCTCCTTTGCGAGCATTACTGCTTCGCAGAAGGAGGTGACGGCTTCCCATACACTCTCGCTCCGTATCATGGCCTAGACCAGGCCTGGACGCGAGAGATCGCCGCCGCCGATCGCCGCCACGAGGACGCGGCGGTGCTCCGCCCAAGACGGGCAGGCCTCCACCGTATGCTCCACCGTGTCCTCCGGGTGATCCACACAGTGGTGACACCGCCTGGTCGCCGCCTCAAGGAACGCACCCACACCGGTGCCCCGTAAAGGGCCATAGACCCCCTAGATTGGGCAGGAGCAGCCTCAAGGCAGCCCCGGCCCGATCCAGTCTGGGAGCCAAACGTCAGAATTGCTCCACGACATTCCACCGGCTGTCGAGTCCCAGGTACTTCATCGTCAACTCGACACTGATGTGAACCCCTCCTACCGTTTTTTGGGAACCCGACGGTGGCGCGTCCCGAGGACCATGAAAACACATGGCCTCGGACTTGAGCAGGGCCACCTCGAGTCCCAATTGCCGGATCCTCTCGACGATTGTCGCAACCCTGCGTGTCGCTATTTCGGCCGCTACCTGGTGCGACCTCCCTTGCGCCAGGAGCAGCGTGTCATCAGCGTAGCAAACCACGCTGACGCCGCTAGGGAGGTCGGCGCGCAGCACCCAGTCGTACCCGATATCCCACAGATGTGGCCCTAGAACCGATCCCTGTGGGACACCGCACGACATCTTACGCCGGTTCCACTCTCATGCCAAAAAGGCGTCGTCGGTTCAGCAACAACAATAACAACATTCTTTGACAGCTGTAAATGACGTGGGGTGTAAAATTTGCTTAACAATAAGTATCCTTAACTGTACATAGAACCAATAGCGCGAAGCTTAGAACTAAAATCAGTGTGGAATGAATGAAGTAAGGCGACCCCCATAAAATACTTCAATAAACTAATTAAAAACAGAATGATCATAAAAAAGTTACTACAGTCGAAAATTATTATACTTAAAATAATATATCGCTGCGTCAGTATTAAAAACATCATATAAAACCTCATTTGTTGGGTCCCTGCAGACTCATATAATACAATACCTCTTAGCGCCAAGCCAACAGCCATAAACTTTTTACAATGAAGAAATAAAAAATCGCGAGTTTTTATTGTTATCTCTAAAATTTGACATCAGGAGTAAATAGAATCGTCGCCTAGCTTAGATAGCTCGTCGGCTCGTCGCATTTCCGAGTTTATGCAATATAAACTGCGCTTCTAAGCTTCAGTACTGTTTAGAAAAAAGAGGACTGAAAAAGATTTCAATACTTTATTGTGGAACGAGGCCTCATCTGTCTTCTAACGCTTATTGAAAGTGCACTGCAGTATCTTCTGAGGTTTCAAAGCAATATACTGGGACCGTACGAAATATTGGGGTAGGAAATTGTACATGAAAAATCGAATTTCATTAGGTATGTGTGTGTTCTTTACAGTCGAACCAATGCCTAAGCTGCACTGTATTGTATTCAGAATTTGGATTATATATCAAACTAGCTTCTGCCCGCGACTTCGTCCGCGTGAAATTTCTTTCCCAAGTCGTCGCATCGCCTCGCCTGCCCGCGCTATTACTTCGTTTTCGCTTAGCGTTCTTTCTTATTTTCTTACTTTTTTTCTTTTGCTCGGCTCCTAAGAGTCATAGCGTGATAGTATAATATTCTATAGTCTTCCTCAAGAATTGGACTATCAAATACAAAAATATTTTTTCCATCCGACTGGCAGTTCCAGAGGTTAGTGCGTTCAAACAAAACAATCTCTTCAGCTTTTTCAAATTCACAATTCAAATTCATTTGTTTAACTTACTTACGTACATATACACTTACACATACAAATAACATGGTATGAAATTCAAACTAACAGAAAACTTAGACAGATTTAGCAGCGGGTCCCAAACTAGGCACAGCCGCACAGACTGTGCAGCTGTGTCTAGTGTGGGACCCGCTATCTTGGTGAACTAAACAATAAACAACGTTAATAATTTAATGTGTTCTGCTAGCGCAAGAAAGATAAGAAGAAGAGAACACATTTATCAGAAGTTGAATGGCAGTTAAATGAGAATTATTTTCATTAATTAATTACTTATGAATCTATACAGGGGACATCTACGCGCAAACTGTAACCAATTCAGCACATGATTCTAGACCCCCTAGCATAGAAATTATTCGACGTTTATCAAAAAAAGATTCAGCTACATCATAGAAAACTGAAATACCTACGCGGTTAAAATGTAGGTCTTCAGAATCGTACTCAATCCATGGTAACAGGATGCGCGTCGCTGTCCCTGCCACCCTGTATTTATCAGAAGTTGTATCGGAGTTAAATGAGATGTCCTTATGTTCTTATCAATGAATTACATACGTATCTAAAGTCTGTCGCATAAAACTGCATACATAACGAGAGGATTAAGGTCCGTTAACCAGAACACTGCTTCAGCACTAATTTCGATTCAAAACCGATGGATTGCATACTAAATTCTGATCAAACGTATTTTTAATTCCAGGTTCATTTTTGACCATTATTTTAGAATAGGTACATAGGATTGGACACCAAAGTGGATTAGTCAATACCTTATGTATACCATAGCTATTTAAAGGTACCTAAAATACCAAAACATTATTTTTGATTTATTTTACTATCACCTTATTAGCGAACACCAGTAAAAACAATATCGTGATTAACAGTAGATTTTTCGAAATCAAAACTGCGGAGTGATTACGTAACACACTAACAGTATTGCTAATGTTACGACTTTCATTTTGACAGTTCAACAACATTCATTGCGTTATTTACGTTGCTAAGCAGACAAATTGTACGAACATATGAAGTAATGGATTAGCAATCCTTCAAAAGGATTCAGATTGTGATTGATAGTGTGTTACGAAATTAGGGTGCTGGTACACCACAGCACCAAACATAAGCTTTAATGACCTCTGAGTAAATACTTAACGCTATTGTTTCTTCGTGGGGTCAGGAGCGGTCCTTAAAAGAGAATCAATGGTCGAGGCAGTCACGTTGTTTCTTCATAATTCAGTAACGGTCGGTTACCGGCTTCGCGGCTAATTAACACATTTCTTCTGTTTATACATACTTATACTTATACATAGCTTATAGCAGTGTTCATAATCTCAGATAATTTACATTCTATCGCCACTTAATCTATTATCTACTTTAGTGGAATGTATTCTAAGTTGATTTTTCAGTGACTATTTGGAACAAAAAGGTCCAAGAAGTTTTTGGTTGCAATGGAATTTGAACTTTGTTAAGTATGACATTCAGTTTGTTGTTCCATAACTTGTCTCTTATCTCAAATTCTTATTTCAAATATACATAAAAGCTTTTCTTTTAAAAACCATACTAATACCTAGTACAGGGAAAAAGTTTAACTTCTTAAATCCCTAAAAAGTTCCTTCAAGATTAGCCCAAAATCCAGACAGGCGGAAGATTTAGCTGGTTTGGTAGCAATATCCTTATCCTAAAAAGATTCATAACATCATGACACGCGATATTTCATATTTTCATAATATCGGTGATTCCTAGTAATGTTCATTTTACTGTAAATAACTTCCTACTGACAGAATGTGACTAGAAAATAAATAGTATACGGTCATGGTTTCGATATCATCATTCTCCTGCCCTCATCCCAATTTATTAGGGGATGGCGATGGGATGGATTTTTTTTCTTTCATATTTCTCTATTAGTCGTCATCTATGTAGTCACCCCATGTTGTCGTGGTTTCGATATACGACAGCGATATCGCGTTTTCCTATTTTCCTTCGGTTCAGGAAACAGCGGCGCACTTCTGAAAGTCCTTCATAAATAAAATATTGTCCCAACATTTCAAAGTGTCACCTGGTAAAAACCGCAAATCCGGTGGAAACATTTGTTACGGAACAGCAAAGTTGGGTTGGCATTTTGACAGTTTTACCAACTCCCTGGCAGTTTTAAACCTCAAGATCTACAATTGGGTCTTTTAAAACGGTTTTATTCAGAAATCTGCAATTTTATAAGAATATGCACTAATAATAATTGGTATGGTCTTACCTTCCAACTGCTGTAAAACGATAAGCGAGAAATTATCGTTTAGTACAATATACTAAAATGTATACAAGATACACAGACATTTACATATCCTAAATAATAAATAGTTAATGGCCTCCCGATCGTTTTCGGTCACGGCCAATCTCCAACCATTAGCCAGATAAGATACGCAGGAGATATTATAGTGCACAAGTTTGTGCGCAGACACAAGTGCACTCGGGACGGTACGTGGCCGGTGAGAGATCAGGCGCAGGACCAAAGGCTTTACGTGCTTTCCGAGGCACGGGGTTATTAAACCGCCAACTTCCAAACTCTGGGCTGTTACCAAGAAATTTCTAATGGAAAAAACCCAATAACACTTTGTCCGACCTGGGAATCGAACCCAGAACCCCACGCTCAGCATTCGCGCTTGCAACCACGAGACCAACGAGGCAGTCACATAATAGATACATAAATACACACACACTAAATATACATATAAGCAAAGAAAAAAAATGAAGACTATAGATAATTACAGTTACAAGAACAAGATCACAACGACAAGTAATGTTCCTTTACGAGTCTTTTAAACGCAAGTTTATTTGATAATTATTTGTTACGAGTAGATTGTACTGTCTCGTCCCAAGGAATGATACCGCTGTAATTAGTAACTTCCTAATGCTTCTATTTCTTGACTAGAGGTAATTACGATGGTGCAGAATGGCTCGCAAAAGTTGGAGACTCCCATGGGACTCCAGTTTGTGCCCGTATGCTGGAGCGCAAAAACTGTTGCCATAAATTAAAATCGCCGTCCGTTCCATTCTAAGCCCACGTACGAGTACGTACGCACGGACGTAAAAATATCGCGGGGGGATTTTATCGCGCAGTGGATTTTGAACTCTCGGTATTGGGCTAAGCCTGAGACTAGAGATGCCGGATGTATTCCACCAGTTTCTATGACAAATCTTGTACTGTTCAAGCAGTACGGTTATGGAATGACTTGCCCGTGTCGGTACGGCGTGCTCAATCTTTGTCCACTTTCAAAATTATGATAAAAAAGCGCTTCCTTCCTTCCTTAGACATCATTTTTTTTTTCTATGCTCTTTTTTCATGTTTATTATTATATGTATGTATATATTTATTTAGATTAGTAAAATATACTGTATGTATATATGTATTGTATTAATAATGTAAATGGTACACCACAGACTACCTACTATATTTGTCTGTCCTTAATTTTAATCTATCCAAAGGTTGTCTTTAAAAGATCGCTCTTAGCGATAAGACCGCCCTTTGTGTCGCCCTTTTTAAAATTTTATATATATTATGTTCTGTAATTTGTATGGTATACATAATAAAGAGTATTCTATTCTAATCATTGATATTTCAATAGAGCGCATCCCAGCGCGACCAAAAAACAAACTGTTGGATTTTCAACTCTCCGCGCTAAGCAGTGAGTTGAAAAACGCGCCCGTGCAAACTCGGGCTTAAAATCTAAAAAAATTACGATGTGACAATCCATGGAAGCTGGTAAAACCCGGCCGCGCCATGACTTTGGCCTCTCACTATCCGCCGATCGTTTGACTATGCAATTCCCTTTGTAAGGCATGACTCAACTGAATTTTAATTATATCCCTTTGGCAAGTAGGCTCGCCTTCCTGTAAGCCAATTATGTCTTTATGAATTTGTGTCCTTTGTGTAAGATATTCGAGTTAGGAATTCGAACTGTGCGGATACCCCTAAAGTTTTATTGTCACAATAAAATTAAAGTTTACAGTTTTATGACAGTTTTATCAGAATTAATAAACAATGAAGGTTGTTTTTTATGCTTGTTATAAAATGTAATGAAATGGTAGTTTATCTAACAACTAGCTGTTTCCCGCGACTTAGACTACGATCCAGAATGCAAAATAGCATATGTACTTCTTTAGGTCATGGCCTACCCATGTACCAAATTTCATCCAAATACGTTTAGCCATTTTAGCGTGAAAGCGTAATAAAAAAACAAAAAAAAAACAAATATTTTCTTTTTATAATATTAGAATAGAAGATATTTACTAACCACTGACTAGGTTGTTAGCAGTAAAAGGACGGGAAATTTTGCACTAGTTGTCTTTGGGTAAACGAGATTCGTCTACTAAGCAAGTAAAATGCTAGGATAAAAAAGATCTACATGGTAAGCCGTATAAGGCCGCCCAACAACCCAGCCCTAGAGTAAGACAAATGTTCCACAATCAGAATCCACATGTTTTAGTGCGGTACATCATATGTCTTAGTCGGCAGCACAAACCACGCATAAAGCCACTCTTGATGCAAACCATTTATTATCCTCCTCGCTAAAATATTGCGTCTTGTACGTCTTTTAAGTGGTTCCAAAAAGAACCTAATTTTAGTCCCAACCTTCTTGGATCACGGCTTCATGAATTACATTTCTATTTCTTTAAAAGGGTTTGTTATAATAAGTCGATCTTGAAATATTATTTCAACGTTGTCGTCCATTAATCATGGCTGGCAACAATCACTAAAAAAGGCATACTTTGAATAAATACGCGCCTTATTTACAGTTTGTGTTACTTATCTGCCTGTCAAAACCATGCCACACGCGACCCGACCATCGTTTGCGTAAGAAAAACAATTCTGTTTTGTAACTATGTAGTTCATGTTGGTAGGTAGGGTGTAAGCATGTTACTTCTAAGAAAAATCTAGCAGGTTGAGTATGAAGTAAAGCTATATATTATTTATAAATAAATTGCAACAGAAGCTTTGATTTTTTCTCACCAGGACCCCTCCATGCCTCAGAAAACACGTTAAGCTGTAGGTCGCGGCTGTCATTCGTGGATCTTTGACTGTCGTTACGGGTCGTCAGAAGCCCGAAAGTCTAACAACCAGGTGGATTGTGGAGGTCAGATAGACAGTCGCTCCATGTAAACTACTGGTATTCAGCTGCATCCGGTTAGACTGGAAGCCAACCCCAACATAGTTGAGAAAAGGCTAGGCAGATGATGATGATGAAGCTTTGCTTTTTCTTTTAACGTATGACACGTAATAACCTGTCCATTAATGCACAACAAAGGAGACACCACGTGCTCTTTGGTGACGTCATTGTATACGTTTTTTAATGAAAATTCACCTGCACATAATTAACTCAGAACCCCTGAACCCTATCGCCGCCCTCTCGGCCAAGGGCTTTGAGAGAGTTCAACCGAACGAAACGAATATAGTACATCTATTTTAAGCCCCAGGCTACGGCATTAGGCATACTTTATAATAAACTGGATAGCAAAATACACGCGATAATTAAGTGACATGTCACGCCGGCATCACGCGAATATTAAACACAGTGAACATTTAGTTTCTAGGATGACAATAAACTTTCAGGGGTGATACACTCGTCATGGAAACGGAATAGCGACGTTTGAAAAAAAACAAAATGGCCAACCCAAACATATTACAAGATCATCGATAACCGATCGGGTAAATAATTATGTTTTGCAAGCATTTATTTGAAATAAACCAATTACAGGCACTTTTAAATTACGAAGGGGTTGGTCAGTCAGAAAGATGAAGCTAATTGTCCATTCCAAAGCGTAGTAGGTACCTATGGAAAAGAACGGGCAAAAAGCTCCACACTAAGTGCACACTTCTTTCCATGTGGTAGGCAGAAACTACAGAACGCGCCTGTAATTTATTTTAATTTCTTTTAGTTGTTGTGTAATGTGTAAAACTAGTCTGATACATACTTATTATAACTAGCACAACTCTGTTGACTCGGGATACCTACTACAACTTTTCCTAGGTAAAAAATAGACAACGTATATTTATTTCACTTTTCCACACAATTTCTATTTTGGGGCATTTCACGTGAAGCGGACAGGAAAAAAATTGTCAGGTTTTGGATTTTGTTCATAATTGGGTCAGTTGTACTACCATGGGACCTGAATAAACGTACGTCATTTTTTTTTTTTGCCTAGTCACGGATTTATGCGACTTCAGAGAATTATCATAATTTGAGGAACTGATTTTTCGATAGTTATTAATGAAGTTAACCAGTTTGATTGAGCAATAAGTAAACAGTGTTTATTTGAGAATATTAATTGTTTTTCTTAGAAATTGATTTCAATAAGTTTTTATTTATTTTTTTCTTATAGTAAACCGGAAGTTAACATTAAAAATCAGTTTTTTTTTCAACTTCGCATTTTTTTATTTTTTTTATTTTTATCTGCAAACTGCAGTTTATTGTTGTTCCAAAGAAGAGATACAACTGCAAAGACTATTTTTGCAACCGCGATTTGAGAACGCTGTCACCATTCCAGGGACTAAAAAGTTCCACGCCTTTGTACCAACGTCTGAGGGCATAATTGTAAAACGTACAAGTTATACCACGAGCTGTAAAATAGCTAAAATTACGAAATAAATAATACATTTTTTTCAGCACTTCAATGTTTTATTTTACCCTTCCGAGCAATAATCAAAACTAAATTGAGTTTACTTGATTGATTATTATAACTTAATCATGATAATTACATATAATAAATGTATTTAATTTTCTTTTTCATTATGGTTATATAACCATCTTTCATCAGTTACGATATAAACCGTACGAAGCGAGTCACACTAAGGAATCGCCGAGTACTATGCGACATACGGCACCTTCGTACTTTAGTTCATCTATCTTCTAAACGAATCGAGATACCATTCTGAAATTTTTCACATGATATTTCTATGTTACAAGGTATGTTTTCAGGTAAAAATAAAAAATAAAAAAAAATGTTGAAGTTGAAAAAACACTGATTTTTAATGTTAACTTCCGGTTTACTATAAGAAAAAAAAAACTTATGGAAATCAATTTCTAAGAAAAACAATTAATATTCTCAAATAAACACTGTTTACTTATTGCTCAATCCATCTGGTTAACTTCATTAATAGCTATCGAAAAATCAGTTCCTCAAATTATGATAATTCTTTGAAGTCGCATAAATCCGTAACTAGGCGAAAAAAAAAACGTACGTTTATTCAGGTCCCGTGGAAGTACAATTGACCCAATTATGAACAAAATCCAAAACCTGACAATTTTTTTCCTGTCCGCTTCACTTGAAATGCCCCTTTTACCATCTCTAACTGTTGGATTTCAATAAATCTCTTCTAAACATACACTTGTGCGGAAATGTATCCGTATATTTCTGCGTTATATGGCCCCTGGTTGAAGAGTCGGACGGTCGAGCAAAATATTTATACCTTTCATGCTATATTTGTAAGCCGGTATATTTTTACAACACCCAATTTATTTGGACGTGGACCGATGTGTAACAAGACCACTTTTTAAAACTGTTTCATTTCGCTGATGTCAAATCTTGCGATATTATTCGAAAATATGTAGCTCAAATCAAAGAACTAAATGGTTATTTTGTCAATATTTATAATGGGACTGTTATAATTTCATTATTTACTATGTTAACTGTAACGATTACAAATGATATAATGATACAAAAAAATATGCACAGGCTAAACTTCTTATACTGAATTAACTAACAGATTATTAAAATTTTACAACATCCTAACCTAACTCAAACTATTAACTAACTATAATATGTTGTAAATATCAGATCTAAATAAGGTATTTTATATATTTGAACTTTCGGATATCGTGAAATAGAGTATAGAGTTATAAATCGACCTGCCTTGACCTTAAGTAAAACTGATGCCATATATTTTTTGCGCCATATAAAAGAAATAAAAACCATACACCATGGCACTGGTTACAAGCTAGCTATAAAAATAAAAGGGAATAGATTTCAGCGGTTGTAATTAACTGGGTTATTTGTTTGAAAAAACGTATTTCCTTTTTAACCGTACGAGTAGCTGTTGATTGTAAAACTCGATCGCGTTACTTGATTAATTATGGAATTGATCATTCGCGTGTCCGTAGCCCGAGTGCTTTTTCGACTGGTTTATATCCTGTAATGAATGACGGGCATGTGTTCCTGTCAGCTGTAGATATCAATAGCTATCGTATCGTTATACAATGATTAAATAATGTACGAAACTTCAAAACATCGGATATTATTTTTCTCATGAACGAGTCGATGGAAATTGGTTCCAAGAATTGCAATACAGTTTGCATATACGTCGATAAATACTGATAAATAGACTCGTCTATTTTCGGAATAGCATAGAAATCAAGATTACATTCCGAGGGTTGAAAAATGACACTAGACCTGCGACTGACGACCGATCGAAGTCCCCTGGCTACTAATTACACTAAGCTTCCATTCGTATTTACTTCTGCCGAATTCTCTTCTCGATTTATCGCACCCGACCGAAACACTGCGTCATTACGTTTTTTCGCTCGATTTCGTAAATTTGGTCGTGCCCACACACCAAATTGATTACAATATGTACATGTGGCCTAGCGTGAAACCGTCTAATAGAATCTATGTTCCTTTTGTGTCTGCCAATAAAGAAAGGACTGTTTTGTTTGCTATTTGCTTTGTACATTTATTATTAAATGTTGAACTAGATCGAAAAAGTTTAGCTTAGATATAAATCAGTTGGTGAAACTATGGGGAAACTTTCAAGTTTGCCCATAGTTTTATTGAAATTTGAAGTCGATTTTATGTGAGTTTGAAAGTTTTTACGAGCATGGGTAGTAAAGTGAGTCATTATATGAACTGACAGCTATTTGGCCACTCGCCCAGTATGCGGGGAACAGTGTTAATTATTTCATAGCATGAACGTCTCTTGATTCGAATGGAAAATACTTAAGTGAAGTGAAGTTATGTCTTGAAAAGTTAATGGCATCTTTTTGTTCATATACAAAAATGTGCCTGTATGATAGACAACATCAATTGTTGTCTTAGGGCTTGAGTTAGAATATAATTTTGGCACTGAAAAATACTATACTATATACCATATCATAATCAGTTAATAACGTTCCCACTGCTGGGACACAGACCTCCTCTCTGTGAGAGGGAGAAAAACACACTGAACTTTAATTGACTTCTAGGCAGGGTTAGGTTCAGGTAGGGGAAGGTGGGGTAAAATGGGATACTTAAGTAAAAAAAAATCATGTATACGAAATCAACAATATTTTTAATAAACTTTTCATTTAGAAACAATAGTTATATGCTTATTTATTATTTTAATTTGTACTTTTAGGCTTAATCAACTAATTTTCTTAATTATGAGGAACTAATCACCAAGTGTCAAATTTCCCATTTTGCCCCATGGTCGGGGCAAAACAGGAAACGCTAAGGGGCAAAATGAAGATACATTTTAGTCAGGCAAACATTGTGCACAAATGTGTGCCTCGTCATCATCTTCGTCTACTCCGGCGCAGGAATTGTGTGCCCAACCCGCACAAGAGCTACACGCAACCCAACCCTCGTCTGACTGCGAATACAAATAACCACAATATATGCAAGCACAGTCATCTTCGTCTTCTTCCGATGAACTAGTAAATGTGGCTTCCTTTTGCTTATGTTTCTTTGCCTTTTTTTATTATTTGGTTTGGTTATTTTTTTTTTGTCATTTTTCTTCTTTGGTGCAGTCTTCTTCTTATTTTCCTTTGCATTCTTTTCCATAGTCAGGTCATTTTTGTACGGGGAATCCGTAAGTATAGCCGTTTTCCCACGTTTTCTCTTTTGTCTTTCCTTAGTTCTTAATTCTTTGGGAATTGCCATAATATTTTCAGGTGTAACTGCAAATGAACTATTTTCTTTTAAAATTTGCCTTTCAGGAGTTTTATCTTTAGCCCTTGAAGTGGATGCGAGAGGTTCAAATGGCTGTGTAGAAACTGAAACCATGGAGGTGGACATAGCTTGTTGATTTAAGTTGTCTTGGACAGCGGGTGTGATTGGTTCAGGAATGTTCTCATCGAGGTTTAATATACTAGACATATTTAATTGGACTGCTCGTGAAATTTGCCTTTCAGGACTTTTATGACTAGCCATTGAAGTCGACACAGAAGAGTTGGTAGGCATAGCATGTTCATGTAAGTTATTGGGGTTTGATACGGGAGGATTCAATTGAGCTGCATGTGAAATTCTTGAAGTTGAAGGTTCGCAGTATGGTGTTACTACGTCTACTGCATTTTGCGTATTTAGGCCTTCAATAACAAGGGTCTCAGTGTTGGTGGTTTCCGCAGCTATAAAATCTGCTTCTGTGAAAACATTCCTGTCAACAGGCCATATGCCACATTTTTTAAAACCATTTATAGCAGTGCTCATGGTTGATGCTTGTATAAAAGCTTTCCCAAAAAGGTTTGCAACTTGGTAGGAAGCTACTTACGAACCATAATGACTGTAAAAAAAGAAAAAGGACTTAATATAATAATTATAAATCCAGTAAACGAATTAGATACCGACCTAAGAGAAGTAAAAATGTCTTCTACCGCCAGCGTAAATATTAAAATATTAAATTAAATTGCCTCTGTGAGAGGGGGCATAATGGGATACCGTCCCATTATGCCTCGTTCATTTTGCCCCAAACATTACTTTTTTTAAATTGATCGGCCATTTCTAACCTCAATAGAAATTATCAAAAACAAATTAGAATTTCAACAGGTTAATACCACTCCCACTGATTTAAGGTATAAAAGTTAATGCAGATCATGTACTTACCTCACTACACCAGAGAATATTATATGAAAACAAATAACAATACACTCAAAAACTGTTTGCCACGCACACAAGCTAAATTCCCGTTGTGCCCCGAGCCTCATTTTGCCCCACCCTCCCCTACGGTTAGGTAGGTAGTTTTAGATAGGTAATTAGGTACTTAATCTAAGTTAGCTCCTAGCCAGCTACCTACCAATTCTTCATTTGTCTGTTTAATAATAAACCAAAATTTTCCTAAATTTAGTTGTTGTTAAAATACTACCTACCTCTTTAAGCTTAGTAAAGTTCAAAATCTCTGACATAAACTTGTATTAGGTACTTATTAATAGAAATATTAGTTTATAATTCAGAATCATCCATTACGAAATGTAACATGTTGATAAACAGTTTGCATTATTAAACAGATGTGTTTGGAGCTCATACATACATAATCAGCATATAATGTTCCCACTGCTGGGACACAGGCCTCCTCTCAGTAAGTAGTCAGGGCCCAGTGCGTGTATACATGGTTATCACATGTCAATGAATTTTTGGTTCTAGGACGTGCCGGTTTCATCACGATGTTTTCCTTCACCGTTTTGAGAGCTATGGTGATGATATAATTTACACAAAGTAAAGTGCCTGTCTGGGTTTGAACCTACGACCAAAAACTCGTAAGTCGTACCCGTTACCACTGGGCCATCACTGCTCCTCATACATGAATTAATGTTACAGCGGATTATATTCGCGGTTCTACTAAAAGATGATAAGCCTTTTACGTTTAAATATTACCATACGTCACTTGTAATTCCCAAAACGGTTGGCAAACGTGTAATCCCGGTTCGATTCAATAATGGTGTTTAAAAGGGATCGCCGATTTTGATGTGCATACTTTTTATATTTACATTTATATCTTGCGGCTTGCTGTATTATAATACCCACGCGTGTTTTCCGAGACACGGAGGGATCACACCACCAACTTCCAGACTCGGGCTGTTACTAAGAAATTCCTAATGGAAAAACCCAATAACGCTTTGCCCGATCTGGGAATCGAACACAGGACCCTACGCTCAGTAGTCGCACTTGCAACCACGAGACCAACGGGGCAGTTAAACTATAAGTACGGCATACTAAATCACATCTTCTTTTCCCCCAGCTGATAACGGAGATCAACGTGCAGTTGGCATTGTTCCGCGACCTGCTGATCCACATCGGTCAGCCACACGACTCGCCCGAGCTGCGCGAGCGCGTGCGTCGACTGCGTCGCGCATGCGTAGAAGCCACCAAGACCACCAGCGCACTAGTTCTACCTAATTGTAAAAAGTTAGTATAATTTTTGTGTCTTACTTTTACTTAATAAAAACCTTAAATTCAAATGGACATTGAAAGGGAGCGCAGGGCACTGGCGATTAAAAATAACATGCTGGCACGCAGGTTTGCTCGTTGCAGCGAGCATGTTAAAATCTCACTTTTTAAAGCATACTGCCAAACTTTTTACACGAGCAGCCTGTGGACTTGTTATACGCAGGGATCGCTCAGTGCCTTGCGCGTCCAATATAATAATGGTTTCAGGATGTTGCTGGGGCTGCCCCGCTTCTGTAGTGCATCTGGCATGTTTGCGGAAGCTCGCGTGGATGGCTTTCACGCCATCATACGCAAAAGAACCGCCTCCTTACTGCGCAGAGTGCGGGGCAGCACTAACAGCATCCTGAACGTAGTCGCAGACAAAGCTGACTCGAAATTGATGCAGGCTTTCATGCGGGTTTTAGTCAGACAGTGTTAAATGTCTCACTACATGGTGCTGTATAAATATAAATAGTTGTGTATATTTCATGTTACTAACATAGGCTAAGTACTTTGTTACTAATCGATATGGACGTCGTCTGAAATAAATGCTATTATTATTATTATTATTATTAATTCAACAACACAGACAACGCACTGCCTAAATCACTGGGTCTAGAAGCATACAATATTGCACAAGACTTCTATAGTATACCTAAGAAAAGTGAGCACCAAGAAAATAGTTTTGAATATTCATCCCCAAAAGGGTTAAATACTACCAGGCACACGGCTTCTAGATTAATAAACGCAGACTATCGTAAACAGCTGTGGACCTCAGTCCTTCCGAAGTACACGTAGGTCACTCCACACGGTGTTTTGTCAAACTGAGTCAGTATGGGAAAATTTTAAACTATAGAAACTACAGGAAAATTTATTTTAAAATATTTGTTCATTCCAAAGGGTTTCCTGGAGCTCCGGTGGTCTAAAAATTTTCCCATACACATTAAATTAAGTGCATCATATAGATTTTCCTGTATATACCACAAAATTACCTACATGTCATACAACTTCACAGGAAGCTTAAATTCAATAGTATTTGAATATAGGCCCCGTTTTATCAGAACGTTATTTTGTTTTACTTTATTAAAGAAATAGCGTGCCATCTGCAACATGCAAACAGGCAAAAGGCAAGCTTAAGCTAAGCATTAAGGTTTCTTTCATGCCGCTGATAAAATTATAACAGCTTAACAACCACTTATGCTTGCTTTTAATATAACAATAATAATCAGCCTGTATTTTCCACTACAGGGCAAAGGCCTCACATTCCTTTTTCCATTCAACCCGATCCTGAGCCGATATGGACCAATCCCTCATATCAAGTACCATGCGTCAAGTACCTCGCTGCTTTTATCTATTAAAAATTACGCATTATCAATACAAGTCTCAAAGGAATACCCTTATCAAAAGAATAAAGTAGATTTTGTATCATCGAACGATGCATGGTTATACCCTTCATTCAATTTCCATTTTCATGAGTAGAAATATAAAACTTAGATATATTGAAAACACTTAGTTCACAGCTCACCGAGATATGAAGCGGATCCTGTTTCATTGCACATACCAAGAAATCGATCACGTAGAAGATCGAGTAGAAATTTATATCTCAATTTGAGAAGGGTTTAGTTGTTTATTTATTTGCGGGCACTGTCTCTGACAGAACGGCTCCTTTAAATCAATATTGAACGACAGTTTAACCTCGGAATCTTTAACGTATTAAACTACAAAAAGATTACCAAGTGATGCGAGCGCTTGAATCGAATCCCCTTTGTGGCCCCGAATCTGTGTCTGCCGTTAGATTAATGTGCCATTCCAACTAGATAAATGGCTGCCCGTTTAGCACAAAACAATACATATCGTATTATTCTCTGCAGCTCATAAAATAACAATTTTCTGTACCTACATTTTGCCGCTGTTTATGTGACAGCGTATTCAGTCGAAATTTTGTCTTTAAAATTGTAACTCTTTTGTTCCTGCTCGCTCAGGGATTTCCTGAAACGGCACGGTTTGGCCCCCTGGAGTTTCACCATTCAATTATTCTGCTTTATGTTATACAAAACATCCACCTTAATGGATAAATTGTGTTGTAAGCCTTTGTACTCTGTAGACTGTAGTACATGCTGACACCCGGCCATTTGCATTTCAAAAGACGAGCCAATTCGCCGTCTCTGATGTCAAATCCGAAAGAGAAGTAATTACGTCACGAAAACTTTTTGCATTTCACTACATAAATAGAAGAGCATCTGAACTACTAGAGAGATTGATGGAAAATGAATATGTTTACGAGTTTTATCCTGATTCGATTTAATTCATTCACTGTGCGGTCTAATAAAAGACCCGCCGGGATTAATAACTTCGTATCAATGAGTTTCATTCTTAGAATTTACGAATTAGACGAGTTGAATTTATTTTTACTGAAGTTGTTGTAATATCGAATGATCTATACATACAAATAAATAAAATTGAAGCATCTGTTTGTAATGTCAAAATAGCAGAGTTTTACTAAATGCGTATGAAAATATAAACTTGTTCCAAAAAATATTTATTTTTTATTTTTGTCTGTCTGTTTGTTCCGGCTAATCTCCGAACTGGCTGGGCCGATTTTGGCCGACAGGACTTTCACTGGCAGACAGCTGATGTAATAACGAGTAACTTAGGCTACTTTTATTGTAGAAAAGGAATTAGGTATCCCGCAAAAAAATAAAACCCATGAAACCCAATTACTTTTCTAGCTAGTTGGAAAAAAATAGTAACTTTGAACTCTTTGAAGCGTCCTTCAATAATATTCATACCTGTTCATTGCGTTTCCGTTGCGTAATATTTATTACTAGTAGAATTTATTGGAGGTTCGCTTATGTTAGTAAATCATTGTTTGTCCTTAACAATAACTTACCTCCGTAGCTGTATTTTTGTAGATAATCCTAAAACAGCTACACAGTCTAGAATAACAAGCTCTCTCTACAACTTAACAACTGCTTAGTCTGCCAAGTTTTACTTGTTCCAAAATTCCAGTGGCTATCCTAATCCAGCGCAGCATCTTGGACACACAAAAAGTGTTGTAGAAGTGCATAGTTTAAATAAATTAACTGTGCAAGAAATTAATAGTTAATTGTGTGCCCGAACCACTTTCTAGTGGTTCCTTTTACTTATGTAAAAAATATCTTCTCCTACATGTGACATTAAGTACCGAAACGTTTGACCACAAAAGCAACTTAATTTAAAGCCATTCAACTTTTCTTTTATTTTCCATTATTTTGTCTATTTTGCGAGTAATTCCCGCGCAGTCTGTACTCTGTATGTGCCTGTGTGCCCAGTGTGTCCTACTTCGTTGTAATTTCGTATCATTTTGTCCACATTTCTACTGCTAGGTATCGATACCTATTTCAAGCTCGATAGGTTTTTGGTGCGACACATAGTTTGAATTGTTTGAATATGACAATGGGCTCGCCGCCTATTACACACTACACAGGTCCGAATACCGTTTCTGCGCGACGGACACGGGCATAACCCGTTGAGAATTCACGCGTCATCTTTGCACAGTGAATATTTCCATCCTTTCGATCCATAAAACCTCATCGAGTCCCATTTCTATATCTCTATCATGCTTCAGACCTCTACGGATTATTACATCAAAGCGAGAAGCTATTTAATCTAACTTTTGAATGAACTGAAACTAAACCCGGTGGCGCAATCTTAATTACTTTCGATTGCTCTCTACAAACAATTTTCTGCGCCGTTGCCGTTGGTCGCGCGGTCGCAAGTGCGACTGCTGAGCCCGGTCCTGGGTTCGATTCCCGGGTCGGGTAAAGTGATATTGAATTTTTCTATTAGGAATTTCTTAGTAACAGCCTGGAGTTTGGAAGTTGGCGGTGTGATACCCCAGTGTCTCGGAAAGCATGTAAAGCCCTTGGCCCTCGTTGGTCTCTGCGCCTGATCTCTCCCGGGTTATGTCGGATTGCCGTCCCATCGGACTATGAGACTTGAGGGAAGAGAGAGTGCACACACATTATAATATCTCCCGCGCCGAAGGCTGGTCTCCGCTGAGATTGGTCGCCATGGCCGACATGCGATCTGTAGGACTATTTTACAAACAATGTGTTTATGTAGGTGTATTTATGGATTTATTCACGTGGAATAGCCATCCGGATGCACGTTAGTTTCGCGCTTTGCGGCGCGTGTAAATCATTTTGGGGAAGCTCCTAAACATCTTTATGTGGCGAATGTGAAGAGCTATTTGTTATGCAGGTCAACGAGCGACGGCTGCGCGGAACAGCCCCAGCTGGTGCTGCTGTACTTCATGGCACAACTCCTGCTGCGGGAGCTCGCCAAGTGTCACCGACTTGTGCAGCTCGTGCCAATGGATATGACCTCTTTTTATGGTATGTTAAGCTATAAAGCTAACCCTCCTTTAAACGTATTTGAACAAATAGCTATAGCGCGAATTATTTTTATGCTATGTATCGTTAACGTTACTTAATTTGGGTACGTATTGCAATATCTAAAATTAAAAGAACTAACGCAAAATAACCTACGTTCAAAATCCCTAAAATCTAATACCTAATGATTGTTTCACTTATACTCAAAATACCGAAAGCTTAAAATGTCAAATGGATATGTTACTGAAGTTCTTAAAGCTAAAACTTGAAATTCATATGTACAAAGTTCCTTAAATTGATTTACCTAACCGTTATGTGCTTCTGTACCCGCACGCATAAATCTTGTTTAAATTGAAACAGCTAGGTTAGGTTAAGTTAGAACTGTATCCACACAACGCACGAGCCAAGCGAGCGAAGCGAGCGGTGCCGCGGCAGCGGCCGGCAAGTGCCAGAAACATATTTTTGAATGATAGATATTTAGTCCAATCAGTATTTTAAACTTAGGTAATTCGTAGGTAGGTTAGTTGCTTAGGTATTTAAAAACAATAGGTATTTAGATTTTAGGGATTTTGAACGCAGGTTATTTTACGTTAGTTCTTTTAATTTTAGATATTGCAATGCGTACCCGTTAATTTTTAAATGGAAATGTACGAGTACATTATTATTAGGTAATTAAAATGATTGTAGACAAATAAAATTTTACGAAAAAGTAATATTTTATTTTCGATTCAAAATTCGTAAGTTACGTTAACGATGCGTTCCCTCAAAATGATGCTGCTGATAACTTTAATCATTTTAACTTTATAGACATTTGATTTCATTCACATTTGATTTTTGTTTTTTATGTACAAAAAAGCAGTAAATAAATATTACTTCGAAAAGATTCACTGTAGGTTGTACCTGTTGATAACCCAACTACTGGGTAGCCAGTAGCAGTTATTTTATTTATTTACTTGTGGATATGAAATAACTTATGTATATTACCCTAGCCTGGCGTGGGCATGAAAAGTCCTTCTAAGAAACCACAGAAAAATAAATTACTTACAGACACACATGTATCTTCATCTAAGTGTGGTCGAATATACCAAACTATTATTTCCCGCGGGTGTCGTAACAACTGAATAAAGGATTACACTGGTATTAGAAGAACGGCCGGCAACAACCACTTATGCATTAATAACAACATTCTGAACCCATTCCAGCTGGATTGGGTTCATCAACTACAATTGGCAGCTGCCAATTGTAGTCATTACTGCAATATCTCCCAAGAAAGATTATCGTGGTGGTAAAAGAGGCAATTTAGAAGAAGACATTTGTCACGATGACACTAAGCCCTGGCCAATAATTACCAAGCTTGACAAGCCATCCTTTAGTATTATCTTCTAGTCTATTAAGATGCCAAAGAAAAGTTTTGTCTAGGATGGCCTAAGTATTCGTCTGACGCCTAACGACCACGCTGAAAACCCATGCACAATAATAACTTTTCTTCTAAAACGGTTAATTAATTATTCAGAAAAGTTAGAATATTTTTTTTGTTGATCCACAAAATTTTATAATACTGCTCAGACTTCTAATTATGCTAGAACAAAAAAGATATTAGCATATCAAATGAAAACAAAGTTTAAACATTTCTAAAACATTGTTGGTATTCCCGAATTATGAATTCATTTCTAACAAAAGTTTTTTCCTTCGAGATGGTTCAGAAAGGAAACGAATTCGTAGAGTATATTGGAAGCAGGTGTTTATCTTCCCTCGCTTAGAGGCAACCGAGGGTAATGGGGTGGCAGACAATAAGTGATTCACCTGTCGATTAGATGAAACGACCCATCTCGGTTGCTCTTAGAGATTTGGCTAACGGTATTGGAAAACCGTGTATTGAGTATTGGTTTTTAATTCACCTCAATAAGTCTGTTTAGACCCTATTACCTCACACTTTGGTGCGGTTTTTGTACAAATTTATCACCATTAAAGTTCTTATCTTAACGACCAGCCACTTAACACTCTTAATTGAAAACTTTTTCTTGGAAACGAAAACCACACTTACTTTCTATTGCGGCTAGATTGAACAACAAAAGTACCGTTTTAATAGCGTGCCGCCACGAACAATTAGTGGCAATTAATCACTGCTAAAGACACCAACCGCAGTGTTCGACTTGGCCAGAATTTCGGGGAATAATGTTCGTTATTTTTCCCGGTTTGAGCAGCATTACCGGTTCTAAGAGTAACAAGATCCAAGATATTTACGACACAATACCTGTGAACATTAACAAAGGACGGCGGTGCCGGTGTGGTGATGCTCGATTGAAACTGTGTCGGTACTAGTACCTAGCTGCAATTGAATTGAAACTCAGCTTTACAGACGTTCGTATAAGTTTAATCTCCCCTTTTGAAAGCCTATTCAGTTAGAATCCGAAGATAACACGGAGTTGGATGTCGTTCGGATTTCGATTCCAATTTTTATTTGAGCTAGATGTGAGCTTAGTTTTCAACTCTATTGTTGTTATAGTTGGGATGCTGAGGCAATAGAATTCCATGCGAGTTAATTTTTTTACATTTGTATAACAAACAAAATGTAACATTTTAGGGGCTGTTAACCTATGTAAGTGGTAAAAACAACTTTATTTTTTGTATCAATAAAGCTGTTTTTTTTTCATTGAAAGCCAAAAGCAGGTTTAGTGTGTACACAATATTTAAAATTGGATTGCATGGATTTGGAATAGAAAGCCAGAGCTTTTATGAAATCACATTTATAACACTTACCTACAATCAGAGGGTTTTCTATGTATAATGGTGGGTGGAATGTGGTTGTGACCGCTAGATCTGAAACTATACAGCGATGCAGCCACATATTATACCCACGTTACGTACCTGTGAGCTGAAATTGTGCAAGAACCGCTCTTGCACAATTTCAGCTCACAGGTACAGTAGGGGGTAATTAATCCACTATCACCTTAAGGACTGTATTGCTGTGAACGCGCGGCAAAGGCCGTACCTACGTCTGTGTACATAAGTGATGTATCAACACAGAACCCTCACCTCAGAATTCGCACACTGGCTGGCGTCGAACGAAACAAAAACATACCGTCGCTTTTGCACACAGGCTACGTAATTACGTATGACCTTGGTTGGTTCAAACCATTGCTAAAATTGAGACCTCAAGTTAGTTACATCAAGTACCGATAGCTGGTAGTCTTACGTATTGGATTATTGAACGCATAGGTCCAGACCTATGCGTTCAACTCTTTGAGTAACCACACACATTTGAGATTGGAACCCAGGTTCCAATCTCGAGTTGGGATTTTTATTTTTCTTTTCCAACAATAATCTTTATCGGTTTTTTTTATTCGTTTTTTATAGATTAATAAACGAGAATAACAATATAATAATTATTTATTATTTTATTATTATATTGTTATTGTAATACGGGGTTAAAAATAAAAATGATTTTTAAGTGATTTCAAAATGTTTATTCGTTATAATTTTTTAAACTAGAAATAAATAAACTTCTAGTCAAAACAGTTTATTTTCTCATAAAGAACAATTTGTTGAAGTAAAGCAAGTAATTAATCAGTGAACTACGACCCTTAGACTTAAAATATTGTACCTTAGTAATATAATAATATTGTGCTTTAAATTAGTAATGTGTGTGGTTACTCAAAGAAATCACAACTAGCAAATCTACCCACGTAAATAAAAAAAGTGCCAACTCCCTGTCACAATACAATTAAAACACTCAGTACCTAGTACTACTTTTTGTTTACTGCAAGTGCGTTCGTTTTAACTTTAGTTGCCTATCTCAAACGTCAAAGTTAACAAATCGTATTTATTAGGACTTATTGCGGTTATAGCTTAAGTATTCATTTTCATTATGAAAAGAAGATTGAAACTAAACCTCAAAATAATCCTTATTACGGATATGACACAATATTATTTTAATATTACTAAAATCAATTTGTAATTTATAACTTAATACTTACATACCCCATTATTATCAATGCTATCAAGTAAATGCTGGCGCAAGGATCCAACAATATTGAAACATATATCTGTTCCTCTTAAATGTTCCTATATTTCCATGCAATGCAACTTTAACTGCTCATCAGATCTCTCATTCCGTGCTTCCCATCGCTATATCATCGCTGTATCGCAAAATGTAAACGTTCTTGTTATGTTTTTCAATCAAATATGGGCGAAACGAAAACCAGCTCAAAAAACTGGTTTTCGTTTGCACGACGAACGGTTTGTAAAGACGTGTCGAATAATTCGGCAAAATATCTCGTTGACCAAACCACTTGTTTCATATTCACTAACTAGCTGGGGCCTTCCACTTTGCTTTCGACTGGCAAGGCTACCCTTTTCCTTATATCTTTTGACCCTCCGACTTACAGTAGGTATTTCTCTAAAACAAAAAAGAGCACGGCGAACAGTGCGTAATGACGTATCAAATTCTTCAGCAAATCGTCTAGTAATATGAAACCATTTGTTTCATATTCACCAACCATAAAGCGTCGCTGAGACTGGTTAATAAGTGGCGGCCTACCACTTACACGACTCTTAAAACTTCCCTCTTCGTCAAATCTCCTTACGCAACGCCTCGCAGTATCTCTTAAAAAAAAAATACTTATTACACATTTTGAAGCGTCACTTATGAGAACAAATAAAATCAATAACAACAAAATTACTTACACAAAATCCGGTTTTATTGGATATTTCAGATATATTAAACCCAATGTTATGCAAGGCTACAATGTTCGCCCTGGCTTCAATATTGATATTTGCTTGCATTTTCAATAAAAATCTTCAAACTCAACACCCCTAATATCAATAACACAAACGCTCGTAACCAAGTTCACCAACCAACAACGTCATACCATTATAACTACAGTCAGAAAAAATATTTTATTTCAAATCTACCCTCACCTTTTATGTGACTAGTTTAAAATATTCGCCGTCTTTTTCTCATTACCATAATCAGAAAGAGACTGCGTGCCGCGATAGGCCTATGATAATAATAATAATAATAAATCCCTGGACATTTCACACAGCACCATTTGTCCCAAGCTAAGCAACCTAATGCTTGTGTTATGGTAACAAGATGGCTGATAAACTACTTATATACAATTTTTTTTTTGTAAATACATACATATTATAGATAGAAAAACACCCAGACTCGGAACAAATACATGTAGGTCATACAAATATTTGTTCCGTGCGGGAATCGAACCCGCGACACGCAGCGCAGCAGTCAATCGCTTAACCACTGCGCCAACCGTGCCGTCAAAATGATGATGATCATATATCGCGCTTTTTCTGTTTGGTTCGTGATGAAAGAGTGCAATATACGGGTGTGTATGTGTGTTTGAAATGCCTAAATAGAAGAAGGTCTCAAGTGCGACGAGTTACGTTGCGATAGTTTTGTAATTCTGACGTTGGAGTTCTGACCCCTACTGTACATAACCGCCCTAACCCGTTTGTGATATCGCTCAAAAACCAAAAACATATCACATTGATCATTTATTTTAGCTTCAAAGACCCTGATTAAAACATAAGTTATGTACACCACTTTTTATATGAATTCCTTTGAAAATCGGAACGGCACTCTTGAAATAAAAATAATAACACCCGGGTTCACATTTATTAATTTAAAAAAAAATAACAACAATTCAATTCAACAACGTCTCGGCTTAAAATAACAATAATATAAATCAAAAAATTCGACCGCATGTCTGTCAGCGGGAAGCCTGGCAGCATTGTCACGTTGTATGGCGATGCTGATTCTTTGGCCAAAAAATAGGCCAGCCCTCTTGTCACACGAAGAGCCGATAGTAATTTGAAGTTGAGAATTTGAAACTCTATAATGCTAAAGTAGAGTTTAACAAATTCTTAACTTCAATGCATTTAGCATTAGATAGGTACTCAAGCTAAAAGCCGGCCAAATTAAAAATCACCTAAAGTCATTCTAAAGTAGAGTTCGACAAGTTCTCAACCACAAATATCAATTCCGAAACTGGGTATAAGAAGTGGACAATGAAAAACCTACTTATTTTTAGCTATGCAATGCTTTTAGCTACCACAATAAAAGCTGTCCAGAAGAAGAGCTAAAATAAAACAATACATTATATATTGTACCGTAATATAATTGCATCATGAACTCTGACCTATCCAGGAATTGTTACAAGATCTACAGCCGATTGTTTTCCGCAGAGAATCGGGCGGGTCCGTCAAACTTCGGCAACGTCATCAGTCAAATCCTGCTCTGCAAGCAGATCACTCCTGACTTCAACCAGGAGGAACTATGCAGCATCGTAAAGGATACGCAGGAGATCACCAGAATAGTAAATGATATACAGGAGTATTTACCGCAGCATGAAAATTTGAATCACTTAGGTAAGATAATCTGTATGACCATTTTTGTTTATAAAAAGGTGTTGGACTGTTGGTACCACTTCTAGTATATAGTTTGAAATTCTCAAGTAATTATTTGTCGGACCTCAGATTTTTTAAGTACTTAATTTCATCTTATAGAGTATGCCCGGTAGTGAGAGTACAGTAGGCGGGCCGCGTGACCAGAGGCCAGTTTATACTAGTTGTATGACCACTGACGTAGGACATACCGTACATATTTAGATAGCCATGTTTTGTCAAGTATGGTGATTTTAACAATATTTTCAGTCGCCAAGAGCCCAAATAAAAAAAAAACAACTCTTAAAGCAGAACTTTATGAGGCCGCTTAAATTTTATACAACCTCTTTACAACAATGCGAACAACCCCGTATTAATTTGTTATTACAGTGAATTCAGTGCCACTGCTTTCAGGATTTTAATTTATAATAATATTCAGATCAGACGTGAAATACACTGCATTTATATTTCGCGGAGCGTCGGTCTACGGCCATTAACGTTGAAGCGATTGTGCTTTTAATTCCGAACGTAAATGCCGGAAGGAGTTTCAGTCTCTGCGGCGTGGCCATTGTTCCTCACACCTCCCGTCGACACAATACTAAAGCACATTGCTGCTAGCAAAACTAGGAACACAGAACCCTACTTAGCTAAAAAGATTACTGGCACCGCAACACCTCTGCGTCTTGTCATTGACATTAAGAACACTCTGTAACCAAGTGCGGGAAAAATACTCTTTTATACTCCACTGCGCTGTTAAATATCTACTTACGGAATAAAGCTGTTGCTTCCAACGTAATCTATGTAGTTACAGACTATTAACGCTCATGAAAGCCCTTTCCGTTGAAGTTATGCGCACAACTGGGAAATAACACGCGTAGTCGCGCACTCATCGCACCGCTAAATCCGAGTTTGTCTAAGGTGCGTTTTGGTAAGAAAATAATTTCAAGTTAGGGCACATTCCCCGCTCATTATAAGAGTCATCAAGTTTTAGGATCTTTTTATTATGCCCACAAGAATGATTTTACACGAACAAGTGGAAAAGTAACATGATTAAACGAAATATAAGAACGTACTATAAGATTTTACTGACACGACCGCAGCAAATGTATTACGTGACATCCAAACTATCTGGAACACTCTACACAAATAGTGATTTAATATTTCATACGTTATACATTCACAAGCGACCGTAAGTAACTGTCGGCGTCTTTTGCAGAGAGCAACATCGCGCTGAAGGGTGACGACGTCAACGGCCTGTGGAGGAGCAAGCGGAGAGGATCCTTGTACAAAGGCATGGGAGTACTTTGTTGTGTGTCGCGGCCCAACTACCTCTGAGGGTGACAGGTCTCGCCCACGCGGCGGCTCACCCCCGAACCCATCACCTCCACGGGATGCTAAGACGGCTACCAACCAGTGACTCAAGTGACAGTGAATGACGCTACAAACTGTGCGCAGAATGGGTCCATTACATTGTTTAATTAGTAACTGATTAGCGAATTGATATGTTCACAGTGTTTGATTTGAAATTGTATTATTATCACATACATGTAGTTCAATTATAATTAAGTATAATAGACATTTAAGTACTGCATACATTCATGCATAGAGTTAATTATTATGAATTGCCTGGAATGGGATCAATTGCGTTTAAGTAGTATATAATATAAATAATTAGTATTGTTTTGCACCATAGGTCATTGCATTGATGGCTGTGTCGTGTTTATAATTTCCATTTTGTATAGGTTAACTTTTTTACGCGGTTTCTATCTATCTATAATAAATTCTGCGGGCTAATTGCGTAATGCACTATCAGTAGCAATGGCTTTCATTTTGACAGTTCAACAACATTCATTGCGTTATTTTCGTTGTTGAGCAGACAAATTTTTCCAACCTATGAAGCAAAGGATTAGCAATATCCTTCAAAATGATTCAAATTTTGATTGAAAGTGTGTTAGGTACGCAATTAGGATGCCGATTTAGGTTCTATCTTTTGTTTTGTAGTATCTTCTTTATGTATTTGGAATGTTTCCATCCCTCACTACATTATTTATAATCTAGAGAACTATTTCGTATGCTGTTAGACATTCAAAATAGCCTAATGTTTCAGTAAGTACACTCTAGTCGGGTCACAACTTACCATGTCGTCTTTGTCCTACGAGTTTGTGACTTTTATGTTTTCTAGTCATTTATATTTAAAGAGTAATATGCTGAATTCTCTATCATCATTTATTATACATTTTTCTTAATTTGGTAGATTTTAGTGCATTTCTAGTTTTAGCTAGACATTCACACCTATATTTCCCGAAGGGGAAGCAGAGATGTACCCAAAGTACACCCACTTCTTGCTTTTATAAGTCCCAAGGGACAAGAATTTCTAGTTTTATCTATCAAAATACCAAATATTAGCTCACATTAGAATACTTCAAGTACTATAATGTTTTATTTTAATTGATGGCCTAGTCATTGTCGCGTAAATTAATCTTGAATATTCTAGTCAATTATTGTAATACCATAAAATTGCTAAGTTAATTAAATTAAGCATGCTACACAGAATTAACAATTAACTAATAGATAAATAACGTAATACTTTTTAAAGGTAATTACAAGTTTTAAGCCGAGGTCACATCATAAAAAACATCACGGTTCATTTTACTCGTTTTAATTTTCATTAATAAAAAAGGATACTTAGTATTAAAGAACTTGCTGTATTTTGCTGTCTTTGTTTAAATTTAAATTTTCTATATCATGGCGTTATGGAAAAAAAAGAATAATAAATATATAAGCATTGAATATCTTTGGTACATGTTCTTACTACTATATTCATCACGTATCGTGAATCAATAACACATGGGTACCGCATCGCAAAATCCTCGGTAACGCACCACGCATAATATTCTCAAAAATACCGATGTTTTTCTACTTCCTGCATGTCACGCCCGCCTGCTACGCATATAAACCATAGACGATGCAAACGCACAATGATGCGGATTTTTTATGATGTGTGCTCGGGTTAATTCAAACTTTTTGTACATAAATATTTTTATTTTTGAAATATGTCAGTCAAATTCTCATGCAATCTTAGTTACGATCTAAGTTTAAAACTCCACTTACCTAATTATTAAGAATTTAATAGCTTATTAAGTTACGCATGTATCTCAATCATTATTGTATTAGTAAAATGTTGCCTAAATATATCTATATTTAAAGAATAGTTATTGAATAAGATATAAAACAATAAGTATGTTTAACAAGTGGATATTAGTTGTTATATCTACATCTGAAATATTTATTTTAATGTAGTGCACTGCAAACACAGGTACCTAATGAATAAATAGATTAAGTAAATTAGTAGAAATCACGCAATTAGAGACACGATATCATTAATTTTATCAATAGGCACACAACACGTAGAGAAAAAGTATTCGTTTTTTTTTCTGTACTTCATCTGTAGCCTAACGGTTCAATTTGTGTAATACACTAATAAATATAATCCACTTACTAAAGTGAAGACTGTGATATACTCGTAATATATTAAATTATTATTATAGAAGAAAATAATTATGCATTAGTAAAAACGTAATTGAATTACAACGCAGTTTTAATTACTTTGTGACCCGAATTTAAATTGTAGGAGTTAATTTTGGATGCACAACTCGTTATAAGGCTTTACGTAGTCGCGTGAGCCGTGAGCCTCCTGCACGGTCGGACGTATTAACTCAGCTCTGTGCTGCTACAGATCTTTTAAACTCTACTAAAGCATATTTTATTTTTCAACATAAAAGCTAATGTATGCGTCACCTGTCTGTGCCAGAGAATATGAATAAATAAAATGTGTTTGACCATAATATCATCAATTACTGAAAGGTATCTTGGACTATGTGTCTGTGAAGAAGCATTAGTATTCTGTATTGTCAATGACAATTCCGATCATATTAAAAGAATTAAATGATTAGCATTGCCATTCTTCCTCTTTTTCAATCGGCCCCTCATTACTGAGGATCGTTGTCACTGGACCCCTTTTAAGCGGACAATTTACCTCCATCGACTCCGGTCCAAAGTCGTCATCGTCACTTGCTGAAATTCGCTTGAGAACGTAGCTTCTTTTACTTGGTCAGACTATCGTGTTGGAGACCGGCCTCGTGCTCAAGAGAGCATGAGGCCGGTATCCTAGTTTCCTTCGGAATTGCCAACAATAACCTGCTTTCAAGGCTGCGATCTTCCCTTCACATTACGTGGCTGCAATTGGTCAAAATAAACTGTAGTCACAATAACTGCGTAGCCATTAACAATACTGTATTGCCGCCAACAAAGACAAAAACAAGGACAAATGAAATTACCCACATGGTCTAAAAAACCTAACTACTATTAAAGTCCAGCTATTGCACAAAACAGGGTTAAAACTGTACAATCTCAACTTTAAATCAGAGCAAACTATTCTAAACAGCACATATTTGATGTGGGATATCTGGCCTTTGAGTAACTTTGCCAAAAAGTGAACAGGACCACAACAAATAGATAATCGCCATATTTCATCCCGCACGCCAAAACGGCTTCAACAATATAACCAAAACCCGCATGAGGGAAGTTTTGCGGCAAATAATCTAGTTACAAAATAAACATGCTTGTTTTAAACAACGTCATTATAAAGGATCGCCTGGAAATAACTCCTCGTTTCTCGTGAATAAGCACCCTCGTATTAGCCTTGTTTAAATTGGCAGGAAATAAACATCTTAACTTGTGACTTTGCTCTTTAACTCGGTAACATTTTAAAGGAAGAAATTACAAGGGAGAAAAGGTTAGCACTGAGCTTCCACTTACCGTACCTAATTTGAGATAAGTCAAATTATAATAGATGTGTATAAAATAAAAGCAGTGAAATGTGAAATTATAATCAGCATAACTGTATTTTCGCTACAGCATTTATTTATAGATTGCATTCTTGACACCTGTCAGTTTCATACAAACGAATACGTGTTATGCGAATCTGATCTTTATTAGCATTCTCTCGACGGCTGGACTGTAGGAATTAAGTTATGCTTTTTACTACTAACACTAGATTTTAGGAGCATTGGTGGCCCAGTGATAACGGCAACCACATACGAGTTATAGATCATAGGTTCGTAACCAAGCAGGCACTTCACCATGTTTGAATTATTTTATCACCACTGCTCTTAAAACGGTGAAAGAAAATATCGTGAGAAAACCGGGTTGTCGTAAATCTAAAAATTGGAAGACATGTGACATTCACAAACCCGCTCTGTGCCCGGTTTGTGGATTATGGCCCACTCCCTCCCACAGAAAGAGGAGACCTGTGTCCCAGCAGTGTGAACATTGAAGGCAGATTATGTACTAGGTTTTAAACTTTAGCATTTTCTTTTTTTGGGATAACGACGTAAGCTGCATTTTCGTCTCAATATTTATAATTACAGTATCTACTTACCTATACGTACGGTACGCTAAGGTTGTCGGTAAAGAATGGAATATTTCTTTACTATAATAATTAGTTATCTGCCACCAGTAGTCATTTAATAAAAAGGAATATTCTGATTCGCGGGGCATATTGTAGAATGATCGAGCTATTTCAGGGGTATCTTGTCCAAAAATAGCTTACAAAAATCACTAATTTCAGGTCGGTAGAACTTCTGTACATACAAATATATTTTATTATAATAATTAAGGAACGAAAAGTTTATTTAATCGACGGAAACCTCTCTCATATAACGTCTTCTATGTTTCATCCATGTTAGGTTGGCACGGCAGTGATTCTACCCAAGGGGGCTGCTAGTGGATTTAAGTTTTTCTCATCTTCACGCATGTGAGCAATTTCTGCAACAGAAAAATTTAAATTAGAATAGGTAATCCCACTAATATGAAATATTATAAATGTGAAAGTTTGTGTGTTTGTTACTCAAAGACGCAAAAACGGCTGAACGTATTTGGATGAAATTTAACACACAGATAGTTTATAACCTGGACATTGAAAACTTTTTATCCCGGTGTCTGGACCCAATTCTGAAGTCCACGCAGACGAAGTAGCGGGCAGAAGCTAGTAATTTTAAATACGCAAAAAATGGTATGTGTTCTTGCGTGCATATATTATTGTAATATAAGTAGGTATCATTGGTAAGCCTTTGATCATTCATAAATGACATCTTTTGCGTCGTTCATCAAAGTAACAGTAGGTTTTATTCGCTGAACCTCATTAATTATTACTGAATGACATGTGAAAAGAGTCAACTTGTAGAGGTGAACACGCAATGTGCAGTACCTACGTAGATATACCTGTATGCATCACATCGACGATCTGTATGATAAATTCTTTCAATTTATCAAATATAAATAAAAAATAATAAAAAAAAAAAATAAAAAAAAAAAAAATTAATAATTACACACAAAAACATAAGGACAAGAACAACACGTCAGCCTAGTCAAATAACCCGCCCCTAACTGTACCCGGCGCAAAAGTGCCCAAAACGCTTGCTGCATTGCCACGTTGGATGGCAATGGCTAACTTTTGCACCAAGAACGAGCCGGAGCGGGAGTCACCCGTTTTGTCACGGAGCTTGATATATAAAATAATAAATATATATATATAAATATATATATATATATATGTAAATATATATATATATCAAAGAAAGAAAACTACGGTAATTATCATAACCAGAAAAGACAACTCACTTCACCTGAAGGTCGATAATTAAAAATAATTAAAAACGTTCAAAATTTAGTCACAACTCACGATCTCATCTCAGCGACAATCAATGTCAAATACTTGTCAAAAATGTAGGGAAATTAGAGATATTTTTGTTGTTTGTTTTTTGATGTTTTTGTTGTTAAAATGGGAACGTACTTAAAATTACGAGAATTGCCCCTCTGTTTTCATGATGAGATTTTTACAGAATAGACGGCCGTTGTAATACTCACTGTTATGGATTCCCTTGAACCGTCTTTTCGGAAGGTTATCGTTAACTACAAAACCTTTATAGCGAAATCTTTTGTCTTCCCGATTCGATGTTGGGGCAGCCAATGAGAGAACTTTTGAAATCCTGAGTAAAAAATTGAGAACTTAATAAGATTTTTTTTTATTTTTATTTATTAGCCTATACTGTCCCACTGCTGGGCAAAGGCCTCCCCCAAATCCTTCCAGGAACTCTTTTCCCGCGCCACATCGAACCAGCCCTCTTGGTACGCGTCCAGATCGTCTCGCCATCTCTTTCTGGGCCGGCCTCGGCGGCGCCGTCCATCTTCAGGCACCCATTAAGATTACGAGAGAAAATTCAAAAATTTGCTTTCTTAAGCAGGTGATTTTCACTGAACTAAAAAAAGCATAATTACGATACGTCGTGTCGACACCGGGCAGGGTGGCAGGGACATCGACGCGCAAATTGTAACCATGAATTCAGCACATGATGCTAAACCCCCTAAAGTAAAATTTTTCTTCGATTATCAAAAAAAAAAATTGCTATTTCATGGAAAAGTGCAATACTTACCCTATGCGGTCAAAATGTATGGAACAGCAATTTTTTTTTTCAGAGTTATTCAAAATCATGTACTGAACCCATGGTAACAGATTGCACGTCGATTTTCCCGCCACCCTGTTTAAATTCGAATCCTAGACAGCTACAAAGAACAATTTATAATTTAATAATAATTAATTTAATTATTTTATAAAAATTAACACACCAACTTACAAATCATTCAGTGAATTTTTATTCTTGCTGTTTTTAACTGCTTGGGGATTCAGAACTATGTATACTTTTGAGTAATCTTCCAGACCAGTAACTTCAACATTTTTATTTTTATTTCCGTAATATTTTTTAACATCATCCATAGTCACAGTAGGTGTTAAGCGGTTAGGGATAAGTCTCTTTTTTTTCGGTTTCAATTGTTGTTCCTGATCATTAGAAGGTGGAGAAAATATTTTCTCTAAAATCTGTTTTTGAACATTATTTTTGCTTCTCTGAGTATTGTCGTAATTTTCACTGCGGATTAAAAAACTTGTTGGGCCATAGTTTTGTTTTCCCTTGCGATTTGTTGTACGGTCTTTTTTGTTGTTAGCTTTCGCAACTGTTTCTATTAAATCAATAATTCTTTCTTTTGCCAAGAGTTTATTATCTGAATCGTCAGATTTGTCCGACGACTGACCATAGTTCTTTTTCCCCTTACGATAAGACAGACGGTTGTTATTTGTTTTTTGATTCGCAACTGTTTCTATCAAATCAACTATTCTGTCTTTTCTTAACTTCACTAAAGGATTACTATCAGAATCATCAGAATCGTCTAAGTCAGTCGAAGAATCATCCGAATCAGAATCGGAATCAGAATCAGAAGAAACTACGCGTAGTCGCAGTTTGCGTTGTTTACTGGGTCCCGTCTTGAGTCGCTGTTTGACAAGTCCTAAAACTCTACTTAAATCTAAAGCTTGAGTTGGAGAGCTTTCAACTATATTTGATAAGCCTGTTACTGCAATTAAGGCTGTAAATACGTAAATAATACATGTGCATAAATAGGTGTTTGAATGAAATAGGTGACAGATATGCTGGGACACAGGCTTCCTCTTTCTGTGAGAGGGGAGTGGGCCATTATCCACCACGCGGGCCCAGTGCGGGTTGGTAATGTCACGTCTTCGAATTTTTAGGTTTAGGACATTCCGCTTTCCTCACGATGTTTTCCTTCACCGTTTATGTAGAAAGATATTATTTTAATAATCATATTTGATAGCACATTCCCCATATTCCAGCAAATGTAACACTTACCTATTAACAGTATCACGAAGCTCGACATTATCAGCGGCGCTCAGTCGAAAACCTCGTGAAAAAATACATTTCATTTGTTATCAAACAAGTGCACTATATATTATTTTACACGGCAATTTCCAATTTTCATTTCTCTTATCGTAAATCACAAAATGAAATTCAGACCGCATTGTTTCACACGCGATTGAAATATACCTAATGCTTAACTCTTGAGGAGGTAGTTATTGATAACATCTAAATGATTAACTACTTTCTAAAAGCATTTCCTCATATTGGTACTGTAAGAAGAAGATTACTTTAACTAAGAGAGCACAGAGTTACGTTGACTTGGTTTTACGGCGAGTCCGGTTCTGAAAAGGCTCGCATTCACTTAAATTATTTTCTTTCATTTCAGGGAACAGTCTGCATTGCAGACATTCTATTTTAAATAAGAAAAACTATATTGTTCACTCGAGAACGGTACTAAATAAAAGTTATGTGCTTGAGTGAGTTGGTAGGAATTAAAATTCAAGAGGAGATTGCTCAGCTTGCAGCTAAAATAGAAGAGAGATGAAATTTTTTTTTTGTTTAGATTGTGTCAAGAATACGAGGATGGAGAATAAATAATGCTTCACAGATATATCACGCATTGTGAGTCGTAAATGTAACTCAAGGAGATTTACAGGGATTGTATTTTGACGTAAGGGGTGATTGTACTTTGTTAGGATTTTGTATGCAAAATGAAACAAGGGAAAGGAGCGAAACGTGGCGCGTCGCGTGTTTGTATAATGGGTTTTAGGTAATTTGACCTAACGGGCCTTTGGCATGGAAAACTTGGTTAAAATTAATTATACATACATACGAATATTCGTAAACGTCTTGATTTAAAAGTGCCTAGAATATATTATCATAAATTTGTATTTCAAGTAATAGTTGAACCATCTCACCCTAATATAATTCTAATAATATGAGGACTAATCATAAATATATAAATAATCAGTCAGCGTTTTACTGCCAGGTTTCTTGATCTTATTTCTGTGTTCCGCCATATGCGTATGCATTTGCTTTTGTCTTCTTTTATTCCTAGCGTGGTTAATCAAGTATATCATGATAACTCACTCATATAGCGAGTACATAAATTCATTAACCTACACGTCGTTCCTCATCTAGGACCCCTTTAAGCGTAAAGAAATGGTCGTCTGTTGATATATTGTTTAAAAAGGCAGCTTAATAGTTGCCCAATTCCGTTATTCATTCGCATCTTTAGGACTATTGTTCTTCAGAATTGGTACCTGCATAGTCTCCAGCCGCGTGTGGGGCGCCTCGCTCTGTGTACAGGCTTTGTCCATGTGTTTGGCGACGCACGTGACGGCATCGTTTTTGTTGTTCATACTGTATCAATGAGCTAACCAATTGGGGGCTGTTTGTTTGAGACTGGGATTTCATGGATTGTCCTTGCTCTTCACGTGTGTTGTACTGGGTAACTAAAGGCTTAGTTTATGTTGTGGTGTTTTGACGTTGTTGGTTCTTGCATTAGAACTATCGGGTGGCTCTTGTAATGTTCGTCGTCGGTCATGACCCAGCCATCATGATGCTGGTCCTTGTAGAGGATGTGTATGTTGCCAGGTTCTGGTTCATCGGTAGGTGAATACACCAGTGTGATGCTGGTATCCGTGTGCACAATTAGCAGATAGAACTCGGACGCGGCGATTAGGACATCCTCTCCTCCCCAGAACGTCTTGATAAATTGTGTGTTTATGTATTTTGTTATCCTTTGTTCCTGAAAGAGACCGCTGTTAGGGAGAAATTCCTGTATATTATTTAGAAGTGCTAGGCGAATTCTGTCGTCATCTCGATGCTCCAAAACATATGAAGCTAGGTCTAGACGGACAGACAAGTACTCGAAAGTTAAACCCATATTTATTTAGTGGGCTATCGGTTCGCCCTGAACAGAGAGTTCGCGTCTTTTGTAATCGGCACAATTAAGCCAATACATTGTAATAGCTTTTGTTTTTATGGTGTTACAAGAGTTTCTCGACACATGTGAGCTTCGCTCATTGTTTATCTTTAGAAATACGTTATGCAAACTTAAGAGTGCTGAAGTGTGTTTAGCATTAATATGTTAAGAATGAAGTCATTCTATTATATACGTAGAGTAGTCCTTTGAAACCCTTGACGATTATACCTTCGTAGGTATAATCGTCAAGGGTTTCAAAGGACTACCACTACCACCCGCCTACTTAGGACCTTGTCAGATAATGCGATTACTTGCATAGAAATGAAGAGGGAGAACGCCGCGAGGGCATTAACTCAATGGGCGAGGGTCTGTACGCAGACCCAAATACAAAAATATTGATTACTTCTCAAACATTGTGTCATACATAAACTGAGGCAGCCCCAGTAAATTACAATAGTACTTGTGTCGGAGCTACCCCGCTCTTCCCTTAAGTGTTATCCTAACAATGAAAATGAAGTCAAAGAGCGGAATAAAAATACCCCTGCGGCCTCGTTTCAAACCCTGAGTTTTTATCAATAGGATTCTGGTTTATGACCAACAGAAACTCTCATCATCATCAGCGTAGCCCAACACAGTTGGGAAAACCCAACTATATCGGGGTTGGCTTCCAGTCTAACCGGATGCAGCTGAATACCAGTATTTTACATGGAGCGACTGCCTATCTGAGCTCCACAACCCAGTTACTGGGTAATACGATACCCCTTGATAAGGCTGGTAGTCAGACTTTCGGACTTCTGACGAACCGTAACGACTGTCAAAGATCCACGAATGCCAGCCGGGACCAACGGCTTACAGTGCTTTCCGAGGCACGGAGGGGTCTCGGTATGTAAAGATGACCACCCATCCAGAGACCAACCGCGGCAAGCGTAGCTTAACCTGATCGATCGACTTGTGCAGCTGTTATTATTTAGCCACGGGCCCCCGGAAACAAAACAAAATTAAATCGAAGAACCTTCAAAAAACAAGCATTATTACGTTCTTTATTTTTCAGGTTGACATTGGGTTTGATCATGATAATGCTTAATTGTTGTCCGCTAATATCACACACGCATTTAGATATTGTCAGTATGAACTATACGTTTCTAATTGACTGATATTTTATTGAATGTTCGTCGATACACCTAGTAAAATTTGAATTTTTTTTAAATCCTTAGCAGTAGGGTTTCTAGAAAACGCTAAATGCGCTTAATGCACTGCTTGAACAAATGCATTGTTTTTGACGCGCGTGCTTTTACTTTGCATTGCCGCACTAGCGCGGGAGAGAACGCGCACGCGCCCTTTGTGTTTTTATTTATTTATTTAATGTTATTTATTTATTTACTTATTTATTTATTACTGGCGTCTACCTACTGCTGCCTACATAGGCAAGTTGTAGTTGCCGCGTGCGCAACGTTGCCGGACAGTAAACTAATAATATATTGTCAAGGGTTTTTTAGTTTTCAAAATGCATTTTTTGTATAATTATTTATTTATTATTTTAACAGACATATATCATCTTGTAATTACCGCTGTACTATTTAATGTGATAGCCATCGCCACTCTGTAGGTACGCTAGACAGAGTTTCACTCCTTTTTATGCCTATAAATATTATGGATATATAAAGGCTGTAAATAAATAAGATGAATAAGCATTATATTATAATTTGCAAATCTCAACTAAATAACCAAACGTCACTTAAAATAAGTAGTGTATGTGTAGAAATTCCTTTAATTTTCTTTTGCACTGGACAAATATGTCTGAAATCTGCAGCCACTCCACTAAAACTCCCCCTTCGCAGGTTCTACAGGTTGACAGGTCTACTATAATAATACAAGTTATTGGAATCTAGGGTTCCTGAGTATTCTCCTATAAAGGTAAGGAGCACAACTTTCACAAGTCAGAATCATAGTAGTAATAAGTATTTACCCAATAAAGTCAGATCGCAGCAAATGATGACTTCATAATACTTAGCGCAAACTTCGTTCAAAACCGTCGGGAGCCGGCAAAGTTTGCTGCGCCACTTCCTCGCCTTCGCTATGCTTTCTGGAATATACGGCTTCTTTGACAAACAGAAAATTACTTCAAGGAATTAATTAAGATAAAATTTAATGCGGTACTAATTTGCTTATATTTGCTTATAGAAACAGAGTGAAGTTTATAGTAGCTATTTTAGTAGTACTAAGAAACCCGTAGCGAACTACGTATGTTAGCACATTATTAACACATCACTGGGAACGACATCGACATTGAATTTATCACTGAATAAGAAAACTCACGATCAAGTCACCTCTCAATCTAAACAAAAAAAAAACAAAATCGTTTGAGCGGTTTGGGGGCTACGATGTCGCAGACAGACACACAGATACGCAGACACACACCTCTGTTTCCGTCGGGAGTTAAGAAATGTGATAGTCTTGGAATAAGGAAATGAACGTAGAGGACCTTTTTGATGAGTTATTAATATAAACATAAAAAATAACAAACACCGCTACCTCGGCAGCGCAGATTATTAAAATTACGTGGAATAAATCTAAATCTCAAAAAAGTATTTATTTATTTACGTTTCTTGCAATATGCAGGTCAAGTTGTATGTTGATTAAAATATAATTCGCTACCATAGAAAAAACAGCGTTTTACAGAATTATAATTATTATAATCAGCAATACAACTCCTTACGTTAGCATTGGCCTTCAAATGTCATGATTTCATGAAATAGTCATTCAACAGGGTAATATGAACTTAGAGAGATAAATTGATGATTTTTACGATTATAATTATATAAATAAACGTTTATTACGGCCGCGAATCATGATCGACATACAACCTTGCGAAAAACGTAAAAAAAAAACAAATTTCGCAGATTACTCTGGCGCTTTCGCCTTAATGCATTTCCTTAAAGCTTTTAGCAGTGACAGCTCAAAAGCGATCCCCTAATAAATAAAACATTACGAGACAGTACATTAGTTTGAATCACGTCACATAAGTATTATTATAATTGGTAATGGAAGGGAACAATTCATATTGTATCAAACTATCAATATAATTGTTATTAAAGGGCTCGTGTGTATTAAACTACATAAATAACTAAGCGGTGTCTAACCATAGTATAATATTTCTCATGCAAACAAATCGTTTCAGGCGTGTTCAATGCCATTACAAAACATTATTTTGAATAATTTAACGATATAGAAATTATGATAGCCGTACTTAGTACGTAATAGTTGGCGATAGTTTGATAGTGTTTCACACTTATTGTTGGATTTATATATACTTTTATTCAGAATAAAAATGTACTTTACAAATAAAAACGTATACCTAATTAATTAATAAAAAGTAACAATCCAATATCCCGAATAACTTAACTAAAACTATTAACAAGCTAAAATATGGCGTCGAAAAATTCATCCGAATCACTGTCGACAGGCAATTTAGGCACCCTTTTTATATAGGTTTTACCTTTCGTGATAGCGAATTGATTTACCTGCTATTTCGGCTTGAATAATTTTAAAGTAAGAATTTTCGATAAACTCAAAGAAAAACAAAATAGCATCATCTTCAAGTAAAGCAACGAAGCTATAATTAACTCCCGACATTCCCTCGCTAAACCTAAACCTAATCAGCTCATTAGTTATTAGATTTCTTAAGCTGAAAGATTTCATGTTCAGCTCATTAAAGGAGCCGTTTCTCTTGATTATGCGCTGTAATTATCCTACTACTTACTTAAAAGCTAACATAAGTACCTACCTGTATAAAGTAGGTTACACACCTCATGCAAACACAACTTGCTGAATTTCCTATTCGATTCGCGTCACAAGGTATGTACGAGTACAAGACTGACGAAATGACGCGACTCGCAACCAGCCAATCGTGGACTGATATGAGTCCTTCAACCGCTTATTAAACTCCATGTTCTGTATTCATTCTAACTGCGGAATACAGGGGATTGTTTTCTAGTTAAACATGGGTTTTACCTACCTTTACCTAACGTAACATCACACCTGTACTTCCCGAAAGGATAGGCAACACAATACACAACAAACAGTGATATCAAATGTCAATTGTCATTTTGGTAGACTATTTTGAAACCGATTTAGGTTTTAACCGATTTAGGTAACTGTGGAACTAACACGAACGCGCGGAGTAATAGTAACGTTTAAAAATTGAAATACTTGTTTCACACATAATTTTATCTTCTTTTTAAGACCTTGTATCTATGAGTGATACTAAATGTGCTGGTAGCATAAATTTAATCCAAAATATGAACTTAAGGATTGTTGTATTTCAATTCATTGGCGACCCGCACATCAACAAAAAATCTAAAGTAGGTAAACCCATGAAATCCAAACCGTTTTTGTAACAAATGGTTCCAAACGATTACGGCTAATTATAGTACCGTTTGGACTCGCAACTGATTGATTGATTGAGGGATTAATTGATTGAAAGCAATGCTTAATCTAGTGTTACTTATTGCCAAAGGTTTGGTAGCGATGTTTGTAAAATTGTTAGGAAAGGGGCGTTAATTTAACCAACTGCAACTGCTGCTAAGAAGGTCCGGACTTTTTTGACTATTTATAAAAGGTGTACAGACAACGCACAGCCTTAACCGCCGGGTCGTCGGTAGAATCATTAAATTTTGCACAAGAGTTCGTTACAATAACGAAAGTGAGCATTAAGAAAAGATTATTGAAAATACGTCTCTTGAGGAAGTTAAAAAGGAATGAAAATTTGTATGAAAATACGTCATTTTTGGCGGTGTGAAATCCTATCGGAAACACAGCTTGTTGTGTTAATAAAATCTAAAATGTCTTTGTATAAAAACAATAGCAAGAATCATACATTTAGTATATACCAGCGTATACTAAATCTATGGGAAGACCTACAAGCTCGTTACAAGCATTTATTAGTACAAATACGGTACGGTACGGTACGGTAAAAGCACTTTATAAATACCTTATCGTAGGTCCAGCACGTCATAGTGAGTCCAACAACCAACATCGCATTTTTCACAAACAAAATTATAAACGCCAATGACGGAAGCGACACAATTTTAATAAAACACGTAACGTAATGGCTTCGCAACGTGATTATCGCCTACTAAAGCACGTCACACGGCTACGACTTTATTGAGTTCCATTTTGTGAAGCGTGGCACCGTTGGCTCACCTAATTTGTTCGGAAATAGTTTAATCAAGCGTTGCGTCGGATTTGCAGTAATTAAAGAAGGCGACATCGGGCCTCTGCCGTATATTGCTTCCTCAGATTAGCACCAAGCTTCCAGTTAATTTCCTGCCTACAATTCCGGGGTCGTTCAATCTCGAAACATCCTTTCAAATCTTGGAGATGGTTTGCGAATCATTTTAAAGATCACAGCACGTCTTCGTACGTTTCACAGTTGATTCTAACTTTAATTTAATCAAAGAAATCCTGAAATGGTCACATGATGAACAGACACAGGTCAAGCTACCCGAAACTCAAACTGTCAAATTTTCCTATTACAATCTGTCAAATTTTCCAAATCGACCTTGACTGTTTTAGTAATAAAGTTGAAAATATATTCAAGAAATTTGACAGATTGTAGTAGCTTGATTGTGCTGGCGTCTGTACCTACATTAATTTTCCTGGTTTTTGTTGACTTAAATATTCGGGAAATGTTGCCTCTGTTCACCACACTGTGTGCCCGCTTAAAATATTTAATCATATTCTAGAAAATAATTAATTTTAAACGCATAATATTTGAACGCAGCTTGTTGATAAAGTTTATCGTTCGTTGGTTAACCGCAAAAGGTCGACACTATGTATCGTAACACTATTCGTGCTGGTTCAACGGTCTGTAAACTTAGACAAAGGTTTAAACTCGAAACCGCCTCATAAAAGAAAAGAAAGCAAAATATTCTATTCTGCACAAACGAAACGCACAATTACAAATAAAAAATAATAAAAAAGATATAAGATACACATAGTCAAAAGACTTGTACTCAAGCATAAAAAGATTGACACTTACACACACACACACTTGTTGTTGTTCATACTAACTGAAACCTTGCACTTGATGCAAAATGTAGCTCTGGCGCGCGAAAAAACTTCGGCGTGAAAGTATGAACTGTAAGTCAAAACTTTTAAACTAAAAGTACTTACTTATCTTGAAGGAAAAGTTGCATTCGAAAGTTAGAGCTACACTAAATACCTATATATTTTCAACCACCTCTATTTTTGCAGTAAATACTTATTTATTTTTAATTTTTATAAAGCAACAAGTAACAAGAGAGGCATTGAAGAAATTCCTTTAAAACATTTCCAGCACAATATCTACTCGTACAAAAGAAAATCAATATAGATATAATAATCCGATAGTATGTTTGTTTCTGAGACGCCAATTAACTATACGATTGTTATTGTTTTCCTCTAAACTATTCCATTCCTTTCTCATTGTGGTATTTACCTACAAATTATGATAGTAAGAACAATATCTATTTGAGGTATTTCGATTTGAAATGATTGCGTAAGCAGATCTCCGCAAAATGGTCACGAGTAAATCCTGCTAAAGACGTGGAGAGTTGTAAATGTCGTCGTAATGACGACCCTGTGCGTACTTCCCTTTAAATATAATTTAGACATGAATAAACATTGAAGGCGGGTTCATTTCCATTCAAATATTTGTCCGGAGCTAACTAATCGGCGCCGGTATCTGACAATACGAATATTTATGTACCTTCGTAAACAAATAGACAAACGTAGCTTTTCATTATTGTACAAAACTATTTGCACATATTTGGTATTTTTCTCCTCTTTATGCCGCTGTAGAAGCACACAAACTTTATCTAACATGACATAAGCTATTAATCATCTCTGAAAGTTCTAGAAGTCAAACAAGATAGCCGCAGACTCGTGGACGCTGGACCAACAACCGGTCAGATATTAATGCACTTTAGCCATCTTTGTACCTAAGCTTAGAGATAACGCCCGAAAGGTTTGCTCACATAAGGGACTATTCACCGTTCGGTTTTCGTCTGCGCCCGCAATGGCCTGCATGCCTTTGCAGGTTAGCAATTTTTGAACACGTACAGACGTACAATGATGCTCACGATGCGGTTTTTGCCCGCAACATTTGAGATTGCACTGCGGTTGCGGTTAGGAGCTGCATGCGGGTGCCATTCAGTTATATTAGCTATCTTACCCCATTGATAATGTAAGCTCTAATTATCGAACTTAGGACACGGTAAACACCGTAAGTATTTGGCTAAGCAAGGATGTTGAAAGAAATGATTTTCATATGCGATACACAACATTAGCCAATTTCATGACAGTATTAATGACACTGTTAGCCTACCATCAAAGTGTCAACATAAAAGGATATCGTCGCAATGTGTTCGCAATAAATAAGAGTTTTAAAGCGTTACGATTTTATTAATATATTGCAAGGTTTAATGCATTATTAACCATTTTTAATTGTGCACACAGCCTCACTCCAAAATGACAGGGCATTTATTATACATTCGACTCGTTTTAACTTGTGTATCTACCCGGGGATTAAAAGATGAGCCAGCAATAAGTCCGGGGCAATAACACTGTGTTGCTTCTATAAAGTTAAGTTGTTTCGAAAACATCGAAGAATTTAATTAGAGAAAAATTTGAACGTGCATGATCGTACTTTTTAATTGGTAAAAAGAGTTTGTAATTAATAAAAAAACTGATAGAACAAAGATTGAAACAAAAATAAATTAAACTTTTCTTACGTCAATAATGTATCTAATAATTTTATAAAATAATTATGTAGTCATCAGCGTTACAAACAAATTAATTAAATCCTGCATCTCAGAAACAGTAGGTATTGGCTGTTAATTAGCAAAGAAAACTGATATTAATTAACATAAACCTTCCATAAACCAAGGAAAATAATTAACTAAGTACTTATAAAGTCTACACGCGGGAGCTGTGGTGGGCCAGTGGTTACGGCCCTGACTTACGTGTCTTAGGTCGTGAATTCGATCCCAGGCAGATGAATAACTTTGTGTAATTTATTTCATAATCATTGCTCTATAAACGGTAAAGGATAACACCGGTGGGGAAACCGGCATGTCCCAGAACCAAAAATGTGACAATTGGGTCAACAAGGTGGATCCACTCCCTCTCACAGAACCTGTGTCCCAGCAGTGAGAACGTTTTAGGCTGATTATGATTATGATAAGGAATTATATAAATAAAGTAGATACTTTATACATATAATTCCTTAGAAGAAATACAGATATATTTCTTCTTATTTTATTAGATCGATCATACAAGCAAAATTATTTCTAAATCCTTAAGTGAAATTCCAGTCTTCTTTCGTTTTCTCGGTGAAGTAAATACATTTTAAATTATAGTATTTCACGAAGATTGAAACTTATTTAAACTAAAGCGTCGTGTAATCAGATCACGACTCGCTCTCGCCAATAACTGAAAATTCAATATCGGAATCTATCAACGCCATTTGATACCCAGTAGATGGCCAGCTATTTTAGAGCAATCTAGAATACTAGATTTTGAATTTCCGTTTTGTAGCGGACTGTACTAACTGACTTAATATAAATAATATGTAAGTAAGTATATTTCACTGTAAATAAACACTTCAAGGCTAAATAGTGAAACATTTGTACTTTGTCTCAGATACTTTTACTAACATTCTTATCCTTTAACTACCTTATTAAAAGCACTATCATGTGATCACTGAGGGGTATAAAAATACATCTATTTCTTATACCTCTTTGGAATGAGAACAGAAGAAAAGAAACAACCTCCTTAGATTTACCCTATATAATAACCGCTATCTGTTATAAACACGGACAAAAACGTTGTAACCTTTAAGGAGGTTTTCGAGCGAAACCCGTCAAAACTAGTCAAAATCAAAATCAAATGTCATTTATTCAAATTAGGCTGAGAATCTAGAAAAATAGTGAACTCGTTGATACATAATATTGCCCACTAGGATCGGTAGCCAAGAAAGTATGCTCTGGGAGGATGGTGGTATGGGAGGAGGAGTTGGGATGATGGATTAGGATTGAATTATATGATAAAGAATTAAGGGAGTATTACGTACTAAGGGGAATTCTAAAATATATACTAGTCGATTGGAATATAAATATGCTGAGGGAGATGACGAATCCAACAAAATGTGGATATTTTCTATGGAGACTGGTGTGACAAATTGTTTGTATGTTCTAATTTTATTCGTGTTTATTAATTCTTCATATAATTTATTGAGAGTTATAAATGAAGGCTGCACTACGTTTGGTTTGGCAAAAATAATACTTGTCAAACAATCGTTAATTTCATCTTCTAAGCTTGTAACTAGTTCTAGAATTTGTAAGGAGATAGAGTAGAGATATCTTCGCGTAGTTTGATATCCAAGACGATATTCTCAGTTTTATTGATGAAGTCGTTGAGACGATCAATGTTTTTATTGATAATTTGTTCGTCAAAAGAGATTTTAAATATTGTCTCGTTAAAGTTTTGATAGTTGATGAAGTTATCTGAATTTGTTTATTCATGAGACTTGTTATATCGAGTTCCTACTTTTCGAGTTTATCGATGCATTCGTCGTATCTTTTTGCGTGCTTTGCGTCAGGCGTACCAATAAGCTAATTTAAAACGGAACCAAGACCATCTAATAATTCCCTTTTGGACCGTGAGTTTTTGCCTAGGTAGAACTTAAGCTCAAAGAGACGGTTCTCGATTTTACGAAGACTTACTTTGACAAAAAAATTGGTTAATTGTGTGATGGAAAGATTAATGAATTGAGATGGAGTCAATTGAATTTGTGCGATAAGCGAAGGAGAGATTCGTGAGATATAAAAAGGGGTTCAAGTTCTCTATAAATAATTATTTTTTTCTTTATTTGATTCGTGAGGATTTGACCTTCTTCTTTATAGAATAGGCCCGCGTGCGAGGTAAAAATTTGGGAGATATTTAGATGGGCAACGGCTCCTGTGGTCGCCCTTGCAACAGAGGGGAGAGACAATTTAATAAGCTTAGACCTAATAACGTCTTTAATAATAATGTATATTTTGTAAAGGATTAAACATACAACCTTAATAATAGAACAAATTAAATAATTGAAGATATAGTTAGGATCACTAAAAATTTGGGTGAAGGACATAGTGGTATTTTGGGCTGTTGTATAACGACAAACCCAGAATGAAAAATAAAATAAATTGTATTGTATAACTTAACTAACTAATTCTACTAACATAATATATTAATAATTACTACTATTATCTATGTATGGTCGAAGACGGTTGGTATATACGAGTTGATTTTTGCCGGCCTTCTTGATTAAATCATTTTCATTGAATCCAACACGAACTACTTCATAAGGACCGTGCCACTTTGCATCTAACTTGTTTGGCATTGGAACTTTTAGCATGACTGCACCTACGTCATACTGTATCGTGTTTTTAATTTCACTATCGTAACGCTCTTTGGCTCGTTCTTTCATAACTTCAAGATTTTTCAATGCTGCCTCTCTAGAGACTCTGAGACGTTCGTTTGTGTTTCAAAGAGTACAGTGGACGGGGCCTATATCCGAAAAGAAGTTCATGTGGGTTGTATCCCGTGGAGCTGTTTACCGACGTGTTATGACACATTATCGCGAATGGAATGATTTGATCCCAATTCTTTAGGTGTCAGTTGTGATACATTCGGATATGCTCACGTAATGTTGCATGAAATCGTTCAATAGCACCGTTTGTTTGTGGATGGTAACCTGTATTAAAGGTGTGATTACGTGCAAAGAATTTTATTAGTTGTTTTATTACGTTGTTCATAAATTCAGTACCTTGGTCTGAATGAAATCGTTTAGGAACGCCATAGTGTTGGCAAAAATGAAGTAATTGTTTAGCAACGGTTATTGCTTCTTTATTTGGGTATGCTTGGACGTAACGTGTGAGTTCATCTTGTATAGTTAGCACGTATTTCTTATTACTATCGCTAACTTCAGAGTACGTAACAAGATCGATCGAAACTCGTTCAAAAGGTTCCGTCGATTGAAGCGTAATGACCATAGGTGCTTCATAGGATTTCCTTTGAACTTTATTCCGCTGGCATATCAGGCAGGAGTCTATGTATTTCTTTATATCGTTTGCCATGCCTTTCCAGAAGAATTCGTCTCGAACTTTCCTGGTTGTTTCAGTTATACCGCAATGTCCGGAAAGTGGTGCGTCATGGTAAATCTTAAGGATTTCAGGGATTTCGTCTGGTCTAGGGTATTGACCTCTATTTTCACAGATTATTATTTTGCAATCTTATATTTGCGCTAAGTATGCAGTTATGCGTTGTTGTTTGTTAGGGTAATAGTTTACAAGCTTTGTCTTTTTTCTAGTCAGATACAATTTTTGAATGCAAGATAAAAGAGCTTTAAAGTAGTTTTCAGCGTTCAAAGGGTCGAAGTGATTGGGTCTAGTATAACATATAAATAGGTTTTGTTTCATGTCCGAAATTAGGAGGTCTACGTTATATATACGTTCAGGGGTACGTACGTACGTGTATACGTTTAGGTTTTTCAAGATAGGATTCCGTTTGAGGATATAAGGCTATAGCTTCGCTGAATAAATCATTTTGATCGGAATGTATGCAATATGTCGGTATAAACACGTTTTTAAGTCGAGAATCTAATAACTGACTAGAAGATGATATTAGCTGCGAGTAATCGAAACATTTTCCTGAGGCTTCTAGAGAATAATAATGTTCATAGTTGAGTTGTAGGTAATCTTCGTTATGGTGTATTAAAAGCGGTTTTCAGAATATCTTTAGGATCAAGTACGATTTGATGGAATCCGGAAGCGAGATCTAGGGTGGTAAAGTATACTGAATGACCTAATTTATCTAGAATATCAGCTATGTTTGGTAATGGGTAACTATCTCATATAGTGACATCGTTGAGTTTACGGTAGTCTATAACTACTCGCCATTTCTGTTTTCCAGAAGCGTCCATTTTTTGGGGACTACCCAAATGGGACTACTCCAAGGGGATGTACTAGGCTGGCTAATGTTCTGGTCTAACATTTTCTTGACTTGAGACTGTACCTCTTGCTGATGCACGTAAGGAAATAGAAATATTACTAATGGGTTCAATGATTGTCGTTAGCTTATCTAGATGGAATTTACACAAGTGATTAGGAGCTTATCGTTTTTCACTGTAACTAGTGCGTATAGTAATGTCTTCGTTATTTTTTGTTTTTCGATAACGGTGGGGCCGTTTTAGCTATCGCTAGTAAAACATGTGATAATGGTTTCTGATCGTTTCGAATGCACGGACACGAAGCATCGCGCCTATGACTGCACTTAAGCTATTAACGAAAACATTGAGGGCTGTTTCTTCAGCGGTTGCTATGCAATCTTCTACCGTAGAATCCGTTGTTTCAGCCGTCATTTTTACAATTATTTTACTTCTACACAGATCAACTCTATGAAGTAATCTATTATATTTTCATGGGGTTTTTTGAAATATGGACTGTAATTCTAGATTCAGGTGTGTTAAGGTTTTTGTCTGGGAATATTTTTGAATCATGAATAATTTGAGGTTATTCCATTTAAAAAAAAAACTTAGAATGGACGTCGGAACGGACGGCGCAACAACCTCGCCAGTAGCAAAGCTGTCTGCTCAGTTAGAAAATATTTGATTGTATACAATACTAGGTATGTAAAGTAATTAACATTATAAGACACAGAACATTAAATTAAATTATTTGCCATATGTCAGCTAGCCACGTCAATATACCAACAAATACAATAAAAACGATATGTGCTCAATCAAAAAAATAATTAATTAAAATTAAAAATGTAAATAAAGGCTTACTACCTAAATAAAAGCCTCCAGGCATAAAGGGCGTGACAGCTTACATATTTATGCATTGCTGGGTTCTGTTCACATAGCTGTCACTTGAAGTCACAAAACAAGTATCCATCCTTAGTAAAATTATGAAAACAAAAGTAACTGTCTGTCTGTTACCTTCTCACGCTTTAACGGCTGAACGGATATCGATGAAAGGCACACAGTCTGTTAATCCAAACCTATACACGGGCGAAGCCGCGGGCAAAAGCTGGTCTAATGTAAAGCCAAACCAAGAATAATTGAAAGCTTCCATTGGTACCCAATCACACAGTTCCTAATACAGATAGTATTCGGGGTATTACGACCACTGACCGCACATTGAGACAGCTCGCCGCAGCACCACAGCCGATGGGAGCGAGGCAGCCATTACCAATTCATATCATCGAAGATTCTATTCAAACATCGAATACGACCCATTTATATACTAAGTCACGTACTGAATAAATTATACTATTTAAATCCTGCCGATAGACCTACGTATTTTCCATTAATATCTATTATGGCGTAACTTATTTTTACTATATTTATCTAAGCATCTATCGATGTTATTGTACGCATAGCCAGTTATGGTATAATGTTCAATATTTGTTCAACTGTTTAACACTGAATGTTTTTGAGAATTCATCGACCTTCACAGAAAGCGAGACTGAAAACTTGAGGTTTTGTTTCGATTGAACGTAATAAATGATGCTTCAGTACATCGTGTTTTAGACAGAAGATACAACAGTTTCTGACAGTTTAATGAAAATACACAACCTTTCAAATGGATTAAACATGGAATCTTTCTCTTTCCAAATTTCCTAAAATATAATATAAAAAAAATAACAGCTAGCAGTTATTTTAATGCAACTAATCTCGTATTATCGAAGCCAACAAAGTGGGAATATGAAGCCAAACATCTGTTTTGAATCGTTTCTCTACCCAGGGCGGTTTCCCCCACGTTTGTTATTTATTTGACATATAACGTAGTGGGTGTGTGGTGTGCTGTGCTAACAAAGTTTACGTTGCGCAGCGTCACAGCACTCGACGGCAAACGATCAAACGTCAAGTCAATCTACACCACTACCGAAGGCTAGTGCCTAAAAATAAACATTGTGTTCGGGTACTGATACCAATCTAAGGTGTCTAATAAGAATAGTGTGGAGGTATACTTCCCATAGAAAAAACCAAAGTTACTTACTACTAACAGCTGTCAGAACCACAGAACTATCGTTTTAGGGTTCCGTAGTCAACAAAGGGCAGTTATAGTTTCGCCATGTCCGGCCGTCTCTCTGCGGCTTAGCTCAGAGATTGGCCTTAGATTGCTGAATTGCTGATTACAGTATTTTAAAGTAGGACTTAATTCAATTTTATACAGGGTCGCAGGGACATCGACGCGCAATCTGTTACCGTGGATTCAGTACATGATTCATTACGCTGACAAAGTGGTATAAAGAAGGTAAATCTTGAAAAAAAGGTTTTTTTTTTGGATAGCACGGCATGCCGTTTTTAATCCAGGTGAAAATCTCATATGAAGAAACTTTTACAACCTTATTGGGAATTATATGTTCGATCTATGTAGGGTTGAAACACTAGGGCCATGGGCTCCGAGTGACCACTTGGTTTTTTGAGACATCGCCAAGCGGTTGGTCGACTCTTCACGTGACTTGACGAGGGCTGGCCTATTTTTTGTCCAAAGAATCAGCATCGCCATACAACGTGGCAATGCTGCCAGCCTTTTAGGCACCTTTCCTGTTGACAGCGATGCGAAAAGAATCATAGGGCATCACCCTATGATTCTTTCCCGCCTTTCCTTTTGTTTTATAAGGTGGATGATGCGTTTCATATCACTTGGATTTGTCACAAGACTTTTCGTTACTTTGTGCCTTTTTTTCGATAGTTTTTTTTTTTTTTTTTTGGAACGAAGTCACTTAACTTTGCTTGCGGTAGGAGTTCACTGCCAGAAAGCGACGCGTAAGGAAATAGCGCTTCTCCACGCGACTTTCTCTCTCTCTATCTCATTTTTTTCCAATGACACATAGATTTAGGATCTTAAGAATATTTTTGTTGTATAATAAAATATGATGATTACAATAATGTAGTGTGTGTTTTTATTATATTAAAGATAGATTTTTAATAAAAAATATTATTATTACCTACAGCTAAAAGTCCTACTTATATATTGACGCGAAGTATAGTTTGCTACTATTGGTATTTGTCTATTGATAGAATTAAAAAAAAAGTGAACAATACAATGCTTCCAGTTTTCATAAGATATTCATTGTTCATTTCGTTTCAGTAAATAAAAAAGCTTACAGATATAATATTATTTATTCATAACATTCGATTATGAGCCAAGTCAAAATATCAATGAAAGTCATAAACTATAGTAGCCTTACAAAATAAGAAAGGGTCGGTTTAAAAGTATTTACTTTCAAGTTTAGCGAAATGATTTGTAAGGGACGTCCACTTGACCCAACTAGTCTAGAGGTCTCTAGTTACTCAGAGTCTAGTACCTATAAGTATTTATTTATTGTCAAGTACAAGGTGGGGCAAAAGTAATGTCATAATGTGAATTGGCTGCCAATTGGTTGGAAATGAAAAAGAAATGGCTCTGTTTTCACTGAAAGTTTATTTAAAGGTGTACAATTTATGACATTAAGTCTAAAAAATAATATCAGTTAAACGACCGTCTCCTGAGTTGATGCACTGAAACACGTTCCCGTGGGATAGTTTCTAATGTCCATATTAATATTACAAATTCGAAAGTAACTCTGACTGTATGTTACCTTTTCACGCCTAAATCACTGAACGGATTTAGATAAAATTTAGCGAAGCGATAGATGGCATCCTGGGGAAGGATTTATGCCACTATTGATCCTGGTAACACGTTCCCGTGGGATAATTCCTAATATCCGCGCGAGTGAAGCCGCGGTCAGGAGCTAGTTTTCATACGAATAAAAGAGCACGACGATTGTGTACTCGCGCGACGACCGCTTTCGATTGGGACGCCATCTTGGGCCTGTCCAAATAAAACTGTCACATCATGCCAGGTAGCTAGGCCGAGAGACATGCCAACAATGGCAAAGAATACTTTGTACTAGCTTCTGCCCGCGGTTTCGCCTGCGTGGTTGCCGAAAATTGTCCCACGGAACGTGTTACCGGGACAAAAAGTAACCTATATCCTTCCCCAGGATGCCATCTATCGCTTCACCAAATTTTATCGAAATATGTTCAGTTACTTAGGCATGAAACGTAACATACAGACAGAGTTCCTTTCGAATTTGTAATATTAGTATGGATGACGTACTCTCGCGATTAATCAAGTCGCGTTTGTACTTCATAATTAATATAACGATGGTGTTGATCGCATACTCACGCGACAGACGCTTTTGGTGGAAAGGTGTATGGGGTAAAGGTGTATGTAATGCTACATAATTATGTTTGTATTGTCTCATGACAACTCATGATCTATCGCTCGGGCGCACTGATCTCGTCTTGATCGTGAGCTGTCCCACATATATCACAGCGCAATTTGAATTCCTAGAACAAAATAAACAAGTATGTATTGTATTTATTTAAAAAATTACAGAAGATACCTAATACTTTTTTTTTTCCTTTATTTTATAAACCAGAGTACACCTTGAGATTTAGTTTAAAACTTATTTCGGTATTCAAAGAGAATATTAAAATTGCATTAATAGCTTCATTTTACTTCTTGTAAATTGTTGTGCTACAGTCCGGCCGACGAGAGAAAGCGTTCCGGACACCTGACAAATTTAAGTAGCTAATAAAGATCAAATTCGCAAAGCACGTGTTCGTTTGTATGAAACTGACAGGTGTCTCATCGACCGCATTGTAAATGAGGAATAATGTTAAATCGAACTCAGGGGCTAGTCAGGGGCAGCGGGATTGTCCGAAAGGGTTACCGCTGCCCCGGAACATAAAGGGCGAAGGAAGGAACATGGGTGGGTTTTAGTCAGTAAGAGTCTGACACTCCCTTCCGCTCCACCCAGAGCGGGAGGGGTCATTTGATGATTTCCCATCCCAAAAAAAAAAAAAAAAAAAGGGGCTAGTCAGGAGGAAAAATAAATGAAAGTATACGTTACTTACGTATTACGTTAAGTATAAGTTGAATCGGCAATCACCCTCAATTGTTAAAGAGTTAGTTCATTGTGTAGGTTACTGATTGAATATCAAAACTAACCTAACAACTAACCTAAGTAGCTCTATCGATTGTTACTTAATAGTGTAATAAGATACAGAAGTTAATAATATAATATCCTTGAACGCAGCTCACTGAGTAGCCGGGTGATAATATAATCAGCGAGTCGGTCAATCATGTGGAAAGATGTCTGTTTTATTGTAATCGATACAGACTTTGATGTAGGTAATAGAGAAGGTACTTGAAACAAAACACTACTCGTATTATGAAGTTATCCTCAATGTTATAATATTAATACAGGCTGGCAGGGACATCAACGCGCAAACTGAAACCATGATTTCAGCACATGATTCTAGAAATAGCATAAAAATTTTACGTCGGTTAGAAATAAAAAAAACAGTTGTTTCATAGAAAAGTGCAATACCTACGCAGTCGAGTTGCATGGAATAGCTAATTTGTTTTTAATAACCAACGAACAATTTCAATGCAGGCGGGTACAGAATCATGTACTGTGAATCCATGGTAACGGGTTGCGCGTCGCCGTCCCTGCCACCCTTTATACAATATTGAATGGGTTCCACGTGGGTGTGGTCTACAACACAATTAAACTTCTAAAACACAATTAAAATATGCACAAAAACAAAAATAAACCACTTACCAAATTGAAACGCTGCCGCAGTCGATTCATTGCGATCTGATGCGCATTCGGAAAATTTGACAAGGTCCTTCTATAGCGAGCGTCCATGTCTGCGAAGATTTCCAAATCTATCAGTCTGATCGGACCACCAGCATGCGTACGATTATCATGGTACCTTGCCACCGATTCGTTTTCTGGTAACTGCACCATCGTTAGCTACTTGACACGCCTGATTCCTTGTAGCAAATGAAATATAATAATGACTACCTGGACGTCAGCTGGTGGGGATGTTAACAGTGCGCACAAACGCATTCAGCCTATTGTCCATTATTTTTTTACAATAAATGACCGGTCGGGATGTCCATTGTTATCCAGCCCTTTGATTAACACGTGGTGTTTTCATATTTTTGAAAACATTCACCACATTCGGGCGAGCCCTGTTGTGTTATTGACTCAGTTATTAGTTGTGTTTATTTAACTTTGTGAAAGACTTTTTTCTTGATATACCTATTAGCTAATTAATTAGTTCATTTATGTACCTATATTAGCTAATTCCTTATTAATGTTCGGTAATTAGTTGGTTTACTTTAAAAGAAGGGGACTGTGAACGTCGATTATCATTATTTGAGTAACTATACTATGAGAGCGAAGGGGGAGCACGGCGGCGAGCGAGGACCTCGGACTGAGTCACCACAACTGGGGAGCCAGACTTGGTCGACGAGGAGAAAGACAACATTCAAAACCTAAAGGACTTTTCGAATTGGAAGCCTTGGCCAAACGAGCTCTCAACGTCATGGAGAGGCTCGTCCCGAAATCCGTGGACAATTACAAACGAGCCATGGATTTGCTGCGACTTCAGTATAGTAATCTTGTAAGACAAAGACAAAGACAAAAACATTTATTCGTCGGATATGGTAGGTATAAAGATGGTTGGTACATATGGATAAGTTCGACACATCCGCCGCTACTAGCGGCATACGAATATTTACAATGTGAACCATTAGGTTCACATTGTAAATATTCAGGTTTTATACCCACGTGTACCTTAGTACACGTGGGTATAAAACCTAACCACTCAAACGTCCACGCGGCGGACCTGCAGTAGTGTTGAACGTCCAGCCGTGAGAGCAGAATTTCTGCGCGCAAGCGCCCCGTGCAATATCCAACATACAGCTTATTATCTAGTAAGCAGCTACACCAAAATAAAAAATACGTGTGTATAGCTAAAACTATAGAGAATCGACATATGTAAAAACTAAATTACAACAACTAGTTTTAAGTACAGACGCCAGCAGGTCAAAATACCCGAAACTGTCAAATTTTCCCAATCAACCTTGAACCTTAACGCTTTAGCAATAAAGTTGAAAATCTATTAAAGAAATTTGACAGATTGTAGTAGCTTGATGTGCTGGCGTCTGTACTTAAAAAAAAGTTAAACTTGAGAACATGGGTCGAATATCAGTAAAATATTTGTTCTAAGTTTTTCCCAATAATTTTGTAGTTTGGAGTACAATTTTATTTAAGACCGTAAAATGTATTTGTGTATTATATCAAAAAAATCCTCAAGATTCAAGCTTTACGAATATCTAAAAATGTCATAGGTTCAAAGTCTGTTGAAAACGATAATATCGAAATGCAAAACATGGTCGTATCGCCATGGTCGGCGTGACTTCACACTGACACTAAACCAAAGAGTACTACATATTACTATACTCTATGAGTCTATGGAGTAGGTACGGACGCCAGCACATCAAGTTACTAACTACAAGCTGTCAAATTTATTTAAGAGATTTTCAACTTTATCGCTAAAGCATTAAGGTTCAAGGTTGATTGGGAAAATTTGACAGTTTCGGGTAGCTTGACCTGCTGGCGTCTGTACATACCACCAAAGGCAGAAGAGACTGAGTATGTTTATTACTTTATTAGAGAAATCGTGTATTAAGTATAGAAGTAATATAGTAATTTTAGGAGATTTTAATTTAGTTTCGTGCAATAGTAATGTATGTAGTTATTTTGAATATTTTGTGGCCTTTTGTGAGGTCACTCAGTGTAACATGGCGCCGAATTGTAATAATAGGCAACTGGACCTTGTGTTGAGTGGGCGCGGTGGGGTGACGGTGTGCGCTGCCGACGAAGGTCTGCAGCCCGTGGACGTGTATCACCCGCCACTTGCAGTCGGTGTTGCGGCGTCGTGTGCACCAACACCAACACATTCCACACCCGCAACTCGCGAATCACAACCACACCCTCAGTCGCAGTATAGGAAATGGAATTTTCGTAAAGCAGACTACAATAAGTTATATTATTTAATTAATTTAATAGACTGGAAATATTTATACAGTATTCAAGTATTATGATAAAATATATGAAACTTTTGAAGCTAGCATTCCTCCGAAAACTAAAAATATTAGTACAGTAGGGCCTCGTTAATCCGGAGAGGCAAAAACAAGACCCTTTCCGGATTATCGAGGCGTCCGGATTATAGTATGCCATATTAAATATTAATAAAACACATGTTTAACCTTAGTTTCTTTAATCAATTTTTAAATTATAGCATATAGACAAAATGTACATGTTCAAAATTACAACTATGTTAGGAAATCAGTAAGTTAAAATAAAACATTAGTTAATTCTTCTTGAAAAAGTCTGTAATACTCTTCTGTTTATAATTTTCGCACTTCATTTCGAAAGCCCGGTCTCTAAGTCGACGGAGAAACATAACTTCGTGGCTATCAAATTCGTTATCTTCAGCCCATTTTAAAGCAGTGTGTAGCTCCAACTGCCTCTGAATTACCAACTTTTGTGATTTTTTGAATTTCAACGCTATTGTCCTCATCTTCCTCATCGTCCTCACACATAGCCGCTCGTACAATCTCCTCATCAGTTAACACTTCATATCTTTGTAACTCGCTTTCGGCACCACCAGCAGCCCATTCTTGAGCTTCTGCCTCACTTATTTGAGGATCATTGGGTCCCCTCAACCTGTTAAAAAGCTGGGCTAAAGGAACATCATCTTCTAGTTCGTCATTATCAGTGAGAAATTCAGGGTGCAAATTCTTCCATGATTTGTTAATTAGCGATGTCTTGTCTGACGGCGCATTGGCTCATGACAGCCCCCGCACCTACACGCCGCCGGGCCTCCCCCGCGAATCCCATTGCCCGGCCGGATTACAGCGATCACCGAACAAGCGAGAGTCCGGATTACCGAGGCCCTACTGTATTAGAAGATATCCAGAATGGTATAACTTAGATCTTATTAAAGAAATTAAATTAAAATACAATTTGCACAAAAAGTATAAAGCTACCAAATCTCCAAGTGATTATGAGGCATTCTCTCAGTGTCCGGCAAGGGTGAAGGCGGAAACAGCTAGTTCTCACCTCCGGTACAGACATCGAGTACAGAACCATCTCGCTACAGACCCCAAATCATTCTGGAATTACGTAAGGTCGAAAAAAGTCACTTCTAGCCAGTACAAATTGATCAAAGAGGGACGAGTTCTATCTAGTGAGGAATCAGCTAAGGAATATGCCTGACTCTTTCACTCTGTGTACAGCGCGGCACGCTGAGCGCGGGGGCGGCGTGCGGGGAGGCAGCTCCGAGCGGCGCGTATGCGCACCTCGCCTGCCTCGAGCGGGCGGCCGTCTGTCGTGTATAATCTATGGTCTGTCGCGCGCTGACTAGTCTGCCGTCTAAAGCGCTCAGTGGGTCCAGACGGTATTCCGCCCTTCATTTTGAGAGATTGCTGCATGGTATTAATAGAACCTTTGCTGCACATATTTAATGTTTGTTTGTCGGTGGCACACTTTCCTAGTCGTTGGAAACTTACGCGGGTGGTACCTATACCGAAAGGTCGAGGTAGTATGGATGTCACTGACTTCGGGCCAATTGCGGTACTGAGCGCACCAGCCAAGGTATTCGAGATGGCTGTTCACAATTGCCTTTATGCACAGATAGGCCCACATTTGTCTGATACGCAGCACGGCTTCCGTCCTGGGCGCGGTACAACGGGGAACTTACTTCACCTGATGACACAGTTGGTACCAGCTGTTGACGCTGGGCTTCAGGTTGACGTAGCCTATCTGGACTTTAAGAAGGCGTTCGACACAGTCGACCACGACATGCTCTTGTCAAAGCTGGCGGGTATGGGCTGCACATTTCATACTGTAAAGTTCTTCGCCAGTTATCTTCGAGATAGACGTCACTGTGGCGGACGCTTCTCGGAGCCCTACTACACCAGATCGGGCGTCAGTCAGGGTAGTAATTTAGGACCCTTATTATTTATTGTTATGGTAAATGAATTACCAAAGCAACAAGCTCAACATGCACGGAATAGAAAAAAACAGTGGAAGTGCCCTTAGACTCCCTTAGTACGGGAACCAGTGTCGCCAAACTCACACACTGGCAAATTAAAATGAACATTTCAATACACAGAAAACGATGATATAATTGGCTACTAATTATAAATGCAACTTTGGCGAAAAGTTTATTTATTGTTGTTCAAAATTAAATCTTATTACAACTCCTGAGTGTTGTTTTTATTTTACATGTCAAAATCAATGAAGTCCATTTTTCCATGTAACAATCAAATTCGAGTAATCCACAACGAGTTCAGCTACTCAACGCTAGAGGGCGCTGTAACCAATTTACTCTATTTAGCACCCTAACGTCTTTGAAATAGATGTCATATTCGTATGCACTTGTTATCTATTTTTCTACTCAGCTAGAGATGAGGACAAGATATCGATAATTTAATATCGATGTTTGTACAATTGTAATTAAAATCTTTTATCTTATGTAACGGACCAAAGTCCGATTACGAAAACTGAAATATTTATATACTTTATTAGTATTAGTTACTTTTGAGGCCTACGTCCAGCTATGAATGAATGATTGGTTTATTTGTCAGAATATGAGTACTCAAACTCCAACCATTTATTTCAATTAATCGAGAAGAACGACAACGAGCATATAATATGTCATGGTAACGTATAAGTTTCACTATATAAATACACATTTTATTATTTT